>QPHH01000013.1:182985-420330 GCA_003574815.1 Aspergillus spinulosporus | reverse complement strand
AAAAAAAAAAAAAAAAAAAAAAAAAAAAAAAAAAAAAAAAAAAAAAAAAAAAAAAAAAAAAAAAAAAAAAAAAAAAAAAAAAAAAAGAAAAAAGAAAGAAAGAAAGACAAAAAGGAAGACAAAAAAAGAGAAATCATTGCAAATTTGCAAGATCAAAGTGAAGATTTATGAACATGCATGACTCTATACACAAAGAATTATGAATGCACTTGAAAAGAACATCGGCTACGCGTGGAGAAGGTCCAGCTCAGCTCCAACGTCAGCGATCTTACTTACCCCTCATCCCCGCAAGTAATATCCACATTCCTTAGAAACGCAATTCTGCCACGTATGGAGAGCGGGCGTCCTGAATGGCTGGTTCCCTGTGTTGAGCTTTGATCCTCAATGACCTGCATCCCCCTACGGCGGGCTACTGCGGTCTAGCGCTCGCCAATCTACGATAACCTATCAGTACCCGTTCTCCGGATCCGCCGTGATATCATATCCTATAGTCCATCAGGGCCGGATGTCTGGATGCGGACATTCCGTTGGTCTGATGAGTGACGGAGCTACGGAGCGCATGTTCCCTGGTTAGTTCGAAGCTAGTCTAACATTGGCTTCCTCACAGCCTCGCATACCGCAGCAGTGAATTTCCGTCTTTGTGACTATGAAACATGATGATTCGGTCTTTTCCTCAGACATGCAGAGAGGCGGGTGCTCTCCGTACCTAGGTACCATCCAATGGTCCCAGGGCACTGCGTCGTACGAGTAATGACGCCATCCAGAAGCTTTTGGAGTGATTTCGACTGTGAGAAGACATTATTTAAGAGCTCTGATCCCTCGCTGTCCGAGACCTTGCCATCAATTCCAGATCTCTCGTCGAGATACATATTGCTCCTGAGACCGTACCATTCCTACCAAGCCCAAACGCAACCATGTCCACGCAAACCCAAGTCGTCACCGAGAACGCCCACCTGGCGAGCGCCCGCGGCGCCGTGAGCAAAGAGGCCTGCATGGCGCTGTACGACCACTGGGCCTCGTCCTATAACAAGGACCTTGCCGATGCCTCCCAGAACTATGTCGCGCCCATTCTCACTGCGCAAACTGCAGTCCAGATGATCCACAGTGCCAAGGTTCCCATTACCGTCCTCGATGCCGGATGTGGGACTGGGCTTGTCGGACAGGCTCTAGCCAACCTCAAAGACGGTGCCATTACTATCGACGGCGCAGACTTATCAATCCCCATGCTCAAGATCGCCGAAGAGACAGGTGTCTACCGCACTCTGGCCCAGGTCGACCTGACGCAGCCCATTGGCGCGCCCGACGGGACTTACGACGTCGTCACTTGCTGCGGCACCTTTACCCAAGGCCACGTTGGGCCGGACCCTGCGCTGAGGGAGTTTGTCCGCCTTGTCAAGCCGGGCGGCTTTGTCGTCGCAACAGTCCTGCACGAGATATGGCTAGAATGGGGCTTCAAGACTGAGGCTGAAAAACTTGAAAGAGAAGGTCTGGTCAGGGTGGTCAGTACCGAAGTGATGGATTACCGAAGGGGTGCTGGCGACAAGGCCACTTTCCTAGTGTTGAAGAAGACACCAGCATGAGCTCGACCGGCCGACTTCTCCGATTCAGGATTCGACGCATGGCGAAGGTGTGGATTTCCTGACATTTTAGTCCACTATCAGTTTGACAGAATGGATGACTTGCCCCGATGCGACTTGCCCTTGCGACTCTTCCCTTGCCCTCCCAATGCGACTCTCGGAATGATTCAGTGTAGCTCGTCATATATGTAGAGTCCTGCTTCACCCACCTAGATGTGGACTCATGAAAGCTTTATTGGATAGAACTGGAAAATTAGTCCTTGTCATTGGCATGCAGCTAGGGCCTGTTAAGCTCTTATGTCGAAATCTGCGGCCTAAGCCTGCCACCTAGTGTTTCCTTCTCTATCTGACCGGTACCTTAGCACACTGTCCAGGCCCAGCTGGACTTCCCTGGAAATGGTGCACCATTCTAGTGTCAACAATGTCCTCCCTGGATTCCCCATTTCTCAAATCTAAACTATTTCCCCATTGAGCTCGCCTTCAATTGCGACGCTCTGTGTGCAGACATCTTCTGCCATGAGATCGACCGTTCTGTGGAAGATGGCCCCGCCGATGAGAAGAGGACAATGCCTGGTGTGCCGTAAACGGCTCGCAGTTTCGCCGCCATCGCATCAAATACAAGCCTGGACTCTTTCGAATCCACCACCACGACTTCGCCGAACTCTCACCATTCACGACACTTAGCTTCAAACCTTCCTATCAAATCTGAAGTCACCTATTTTGTCAGTTTAGCTTCTCGCCAACTGGCGACGAGCTATAATCCCCGCCCTCTACCCTCCCAAAAAGGAGAGAAGAAAGAAAAAGCCCGCCATATCTGACGGATTCATAGACCATCCAGACCCTAGTTTATGGAAAAACTGACATCCATCAAGCACGTCGCATTCGATCCTTACAACTCAAACATGCTAGGAGACGCCGAGCATATGCCAAACGCCGCGACCGGTGTTTTCGCGCCGACACGATTTATTTCAACGCACTGGCGAACGCGGAACCTCCCAGTACGGAGAGTCGAACTGTGCTACGACGGCCCGTACAGCGAGACTCTAACTGAAATCTTCAAGGATAGTGAGGCAAATGGGGATTCTGAGAGGGGTGTGGACTTCTAACAACGCAGCTGAGACAAAGGCAGTTTTCTGATACTGATAGCAAAGCACGTCCCTGAACACTATGTGATAATGGCCATCGGTTGTTAAATCATCGAGTTGACCAGCACCGTCTATTCAATTGTATTCGATATGACCTTGACCCTGCGACATTACCCTTGCTGATTATCGCACAAGAAGAGGATGCCCAGGCCAGGACTTCAGGCTCAGTGAACGCTGAGCAGGAGAAACGGTAAAATGTATATCCGGGGTAAATATGAAGGCGTCGTGAAGCTGCGGTCATATGATGCAGGTGCTTCATGTTGAGAGGAAGTTGCTCGCCATAAACGGACAATGCAGTCAAATGCGGCTGAAGCTTCAGCCGCATAGTCACGTGTTTGACCTCCCCACCGAGTCTACTCTAGCGATCTTCCGGCAACTCCACATTCTCCACACCAGCTCTATGCACTACACTAGTATGGAGCATCAGGCTAGACGTAATCACCAGCATCAGCCGTCAATAATGTAAAAGACTAAAGGTCTGATTCTTCCAGCCTAGCTCCATACCGCAGTTTAAAGTTTAAATACATAAGGAATAGTAAGCATCCTAGCCTAATATAGTAGTTAGAAAAGACATAACTTTTAAACTATAGAATTAGCAGGAATCTCAGCATAAGCATTGGCAATCTGGAGCTTGCAGTTCTGATATCTAAAATAGGAAAGTGCCATATATGACTAGCTGTCACATATGGTCGACAACTAGTAACACACCACTGCTACCAGTCCGTTCAAGGTCAGCTACTCTAATCGCTTGTTTGACTTCTCAGCCTGCATCCTTTTCTTCCGTAAATTCTGAGCCAAAGTTGGCTCTTTTGGTAGCATTTCCCGGCCCAAACCCCGAAGTCGAATATGGACACCGGATTATGATCATCGAACGCGTCGCAGAAGGCTTTGCAGACTGCCGCTGTATCAAACCATTTTGTAAGCTCCGGCCTCTGGGCGTTTGCTTGGTTTGGAGATATTTGACTACCACGAGCTGTATACCGCTCCTTGGTATGTATTCTGATTCCATAAGCTAAGATATCGGCAATGAACGAAATACAGACTATTTCATAATCGTGGGACTTGTTAGTCAGTCAGTTATCAGCCGCTGCTTCTATCTGCTCTGACAACCATCCTGTCGGCGGCCACCAGGGGTCGTCTGAAGGACAAGGAAAAGGTTGGCGATAAGGGATAAAAAAAATAAAGGTCCGGAGTAAAAGCACAATCCTCATCGACTGACTGAACTCTGCCAAAACTCCTCAGCCCTCTACAACAGCACCCTGCGGCCCCATATCTTCAGAGCCCTGAAGCTGCTGCTTACCTTTGCTCAGCGGCCGTAAGCGATGAAGTGCCAATTATCCTACACGGCCCAAATCCTTTTTTAACCGGTTGTGACGTGAGAAAACGTACAGCTATACGTTCTCAGTACGAAGTCCAGATCGGAAACCAACTAACCTATATCTGTGCTCTCTGGACGTGAAGGTTAGTCAACGTCTCGAATAATGTTCTGGTTCATTCTGGCGGATCTTGGACCGCTGGCCAACTTGACTAAAGGTGAAAAAGGTTGGAAGATGTACGAAAGGTGGAAGTATATGCAGAGTGGGCAAGTGCCCGGTGCCCTTTCTTTCAAATTCCTTTGTTGCGGGTTAATTATGTGCCCTAACCAGAGAGATTATGCAGAAAGTGCTTATAAGCATTAAAGCATTTCCTAGTTGCGCAATATGTCAAGAAAACTAGATAAGCGCCGCGATTAGTTATCAGATTTGACCGAGCAAGACAAATTATGGCCACCACTGAAACCATCTTCAGACCTTATTGGGCAAGTCTTGCATCAGCCTAATGACAGAATCTTGAACCCACTCAACGGCTTCACAATGAGCAGCACGAACAAGCCTCCAGCTAGAGAAGCCGTGCCAGCGAATATCGCTACCGCCTTGTACCCCATATTAGTATCCACCAACCGACCACTGACAGGCGGCCCGATCAGACTTCCAAGCGAAGTCCATGCCATTCCCATTCCCATGTATGTACCTATATCCTTCGGATCCCTGGCACACATGGCTAGGGCGACTGTACCACCTGATATGATTGCCCCCGAAACAAAGCCGAAGAGAGCGGTAAAAACGATAACCCCGGCATTACCCTCCACACGCTGCCAGCATAGCGTCAGTATACCTGTAGCCACTCCGGCCGCGGCAAAGGCGTTAAGCTTGCCGAACCGATCAGAGAGGATTGCGGGCACGATACGGCCGGGAAAAGAGGCGGCGTTGAGGATGGCGCTGAGATAGAATGCCAACGTTGGTGACATCCCTTTCGAAATACCGTAAGACGGAAGGTAGAAAAGTGGAGTGAACATTCCCATGAATGTGAAGACAGAGCCGATGATAAGCGATGTGTACCCTGCTTCCTTGAACGCTTTTGGAAGAAGAAACTTGCTCTTGCGTGGCGGCAGACGGGCCCGGATTGCAGGGCACGAGATCAGCAGGACCGCAGAAATTAAAAACGCTTCGATGCGAACGGACCATCCAAAGCCAAGGTTAGTTCGGGTAAGCAATTGATTCAACACAATGGGGTGTATAACGCCGCCGACGGAAGCGCCCGCGACTCCCAAGCCCATTGCCACGCCGCGCTTCTTGAAGAAGTACTGCGGCGTTGCGGCCATGGCCGGCGTCATGGTGAGACCTTGAGTGACGCCGCCAAGTATGCCCTGGGCCAGCATAAACTGGTAGTATTCTTTGCACAGACTTGTCATGAATATGGTGAACACAAATGCAACGGCTGGAGGGTAAATGACTTTGGCGCCGTATCGATCAAACATAGGGCCCCCTACGAGAGAGGCGCTGAGGATAGAGAACGTCTGGAGGGATCCAATCCAGGAAATGGCTGATGGGGTCTCGCTGCGGAGCTGGTTTGCTTCATAATAGGCCTGGTATACACTGCAGACATTAGTTTTGAGCAGCTATACACGAGCCTCTACGTACCCCCAGGAGTTGATATAGCCCAGAGTGCAGAACATGACGCCAGCATTGCCCAGTGCCACGCTCCAAGCTCTGAAGCCTCCCTCTGGAAATTTGGGGCGCGTCTCCTCCGGCTTGGGCACAGAATGCTCGCCCCTCTTCTCCCCTTCGGTCTGAGCCGATTCAGCAATGTCGGCAGTTGGTTGATTCGACACGTTGCTAGAGTCAGCCATTTTGGTATGATTGAGATAAGAGTGGCTGAAGATCTCCAATTTATAAGCTGGGTGAGGGAACACAAGGTACAAAGTCACCGGGCCAGGTCGAAAGCTGGGCCCGGACGAATAGTCCGCCGCTGAACTTGTAACCCGACCCTCCTCTTTCGTTCTTACAAACATCATTCACCCATTCATAATTAATTCAAAGACATTATTGTTCCTTCGCTCTCAACACCAGAGAAATACGCATATTTGGAATAATTCCCTTCGCCGAAGCCGTTCGCCTCTCACTTGGGCACCTTCGTCTTGAAGCGCCTGTGTTCCCTATCCAGCCAATCCCCATCTGGTTTGCTACACCACTCCCGAGTCACTTTGAGTAGCTATTCAATGCTGACATTTTGTGCTTCTCTCTACAGGTGTTCAGCCCTCACACAGCTGGTAGCGATGTGTTCTGGCCATACGCAGTAAATCCACCGACTCCAGCACGCCCGTTTATTCGAAAGCGCTCTGCACCTAGTTCGTCATAGCTAAACATATCCATCCGTCCATTCAACCTGACTGTTGCGGATGTGTTACACTGCCTCTCGCGACGGTAAGCATGATTACATTGAACCGACCATCAGGGACATACCAAGTGGTCCCTCCAGTTACCATCGCTCGTCGTCAGAGTTCGCTGTGATTCGACTCGGCTTGATCTATTTGCGGCAGGACTGCATAGCGAAGTTTGATCAGACCGGGACCAGACAACAATGTTACCTTACCGCTATATCAACTGAGGTACGTCTTATTCAGGTCCTGGATTTTCATTGGATTCGAGACGCTTCAGAATAGATCGAGATATTGCTAAGACATTCAATCACCCAGCACAAACGCGGACTTAGTTCAGTTCTATATCGAGCGCAAAGACCGCGAGAAGAGCAGGGAGCAAATTATCAAGCCCCAGCAGCCCCCGAAACAGCATCCAAAATCTCTTCCACCGTCTCATCAGCTGCCTCCTCAGCTAGCTTAACTGCATGGACACTGAGAAGAATCACCTCGACAAAGAACTCATCAAACGAGCCATGGATGGTTAACTGGCGATCCCTCCCTCCAAGAAACTTCTTCCAGGTTCTCTTCTCCTTACTCTTGTCATAAGTTGCAAGAACACTCTTGTTCTCATCCTTCAGCCACATCTTACTCGAAAAATCGTCCGTGTGCCATTTGTAACTACCCCTTCCGGGAATGTCGATCTTGTATGTCGTCCCCAGGGTCGACCCCTTCAGTGCACATGTCCTTCCGCGCACAGTCATGTCGTATTTGCTGCTGAATGTATGCGATTTCACTTGCCCCACGAGTGCTGTGGAGTTGTTTGGGTCCGAGCCGCGCGCAAGGACGTACTCTGCGTCGGGTGAGGAACTTAGACAGTACAACGGTGGCGAGGTGACGGGGACACCGGCGGGGTGAACAAAAATTACCTTATCCGCTGAGGGAGATTTGCGGAAGAGGAGGGTTTGGGGGCCGGGTCTATTGACTGGGTTTGATTGGTTCATAGGGGTAGCGGCTGCGCTGGTGTTTGCGTATGGGCCTGACATAGGACCACTGCTTCCATGCAGCGCAGGGCTGTAGGCGTTTTGGTAGTGTGGTCCAGAGCTACCGTAGCTTTGGAGTTGATGGCCGTGGCTGTTTGGAGACGAAGCGCTATTGCCGTAGCCGGTCTGATTGTGACTCTCATAGCCCGGTATTGGGGCGTCATATGGACGACTGTAGCCGTATGCAGGACCAGCAGCTGGTTGAGGTTGAGTACCAGGGGAATAGTTATATGCAGTTCCATGTTGCAGGTATGGGTGTTGAGGAGGGCAAGAGTTATACCCATACCCATACCCTTGCCCCTGCCCTTGCCCTTGGTGATTCCCTTGAGACCCCGGCCCTCTGTCCTTCCCAGACCAATCGTTCATTTTCTCTGTTTATACGCAGTACCCGAAAGCTAGAAAAGAATGAGGCGTTGGAGAATATATAGGATAAGGTTATGGCACCGAGCCCGAGAGGGCATAAATCTGACTTTATACATACCGTAGCTGGGGCAAAGTAGAGCTGAGCTGACCAGGGTTGAATAGGCTGAAGAATTCCAAGGTCTATTAGCATCAGCGGTGCATCTGACACACGTCCAAGAGCACCGGAAGCGTCCACTGGCGTGCCCTTCCTGGCTCCAGGAAGGGCGGCAGGTACCGCCAAAAGCGGATCGGGGCTGAGGCGATGCGTTCCAAGGAATCTAAACGTGGCTTAGCTGCCCGAGACTAAGCACCCTGGCTAAGTGTATCCCTGAAGGGCTCTAGACCTGGGATTAATAATTAGTGGCTATGTTCATGCATGCTTGGCGGAGGCCAACTCTGCCCCAAGCCCAACGCTCCAATCTCGGTTTGAATTGGAGCGAGCTGGTTACCTATATGGGTAACCGCTTCATTAATGATGAGCCGTGGGTTTTGCGTGTCTTCGTACATCACTATGTTTCATCACCATTCTACTTTCTGCCGCCTGATAAATCATTGGAGACATGCCGCATAAACTATCACATGCTTAAGTTTAGTCATTTACATTTTTACTGTTTTCTAAGTACAATATCTGTTTTCTGGGTCCCATTAAGATTTTACCTATTAAACATCAAACATCACCCTTGGCAACCTATCTTCAACGAGACTAGGATAAGGTCAGAACCCGGGAACTGCTCTGTCGTTAATTTGCTTTCTCGGTCTTTGCTTGGTGGCTTTCACCCTTGTCTCTTTCAGAAGCTGATCCTGAACTCTTGTTGGATAAGAGATAATCTGATACAAGAATATATAGTGCGCGCAAAGGGGTAAGCATTTCGTCCTGGCTTTGGTGCGATCTCGAAACAACTAGTCACTTCAGCGATCCCAGTTAATCAGGGCTGTAATCATGCTCCAGGCATTTGATTATGAATGCTGAAGGCGATGTGGATGGGATGACGGTGCGTATCTGGGACGACGAGCATCCCGTACCCCCAAATGGTGTTGAGGGTGGGTGGCCGTATCAGCTCCAGTGCGTGTGCAAAGCCTACATGTTGTCATCACAAACCCGCCAATTCCGACTTTCCATCTCCTTCTGAGCATCGCCGCCCGATAAGTCATCACTTCATCCTGCGGCATGGGTTCTCTGGCGTTCGTCTGCCTCCCTAGATAGGATTACTTACTACGAACAGATCGAGTCCTTTTGCGGACCTCTGATTCCGACCGAGTCGACGAAACCATGTTCACGACCTTCACGGGCAACTCCCGCCGACCACGGCAAGTGAACCTCTCAGGCCGCACCAACAACCCCTTCGCCGCACATCCATCCGGAAGACAGAACCCCCATGGCCCCGGTCCACAGAGCACCCTTGCAATCGCACAGCAGGAGCGACAGCTACGTCAGCTCGAACGAGATCGGTTAGGGGCAAGCCGTGTCGTGCAACGGACATGGAGGGGCTATTGGAGCAGGAAGATAACGCGAGGGAAATGGCGGGCAGAATGGGACACTACCGAGACTGCAAGGACAGACTCGCTGCCTTCGTTCGATGACATGGCGAAGCTGCAGAGTGCCGCAGTGCAGCCAGCCGCTGCATTTGAATCTGCCGCGGCATGCTTGTCTCAGTTACGTCTTTTGGTCCAATTTATCGAGCCTTGGAATGGCGGTGACATAGTTCGCTTGGTATACTTTTCGGACGCGTTTCAAAAAACACTGCACGAGGTGCCGTCACTGGCGACGGAAGGCGAATGGACAATGCTTCTCAAGCGTCTGGCCGAGATCACGTTGCGTGTCTTGCAGTCAGCAAGTTCACCAAACGTGCCCGCATTCGCTGTCCGTCGGCTCCTACAGCTTCTGAAGTTCCTTACAGATCTCATTCCCAAGCAGATGGCGCGTCTTGCCCGGGAATACTATTCTACTATGGCAGTCATCACAAATAGTCATGATTCAATATCGAGCCGATCGCCTTTGTCTAAATCCGACATTGTTCAGAGTGTTCTTGCTTTGCTACTGCCAATTACCTCCGAAACTCTTACTGCTTACGAGTGGTTCGCTAAGAGCTATCTCACTCTCCCCAACTTGTTGGAAAAACTGGGATCGCTAGATGTCTTGGCGAATAACATTAACTATAAATTATTGACATCCGCCCTGACGCCGTTACACCTTGCTCAGAGCCAAGGCTCGGACGCCGTTGATTCTCGACTTTGGTTGCTTGCTCATTTCATCTTCTTCCACAGATACGCTTTAGGGAGCCAGACTACAAACCACACCCCGGAGCTTGGTTTTGTAAAAGTCGTTTCCGGACTGCTGAATTCTACAGTGCTGCAGATTTCCCGGCGCTTGGAGGCGGAAGATTCCGGCGATGTTGAGGACAATAACAGGGATTCACATTTGCATACGTTCATTAGGGATCAACTGTTCAGCTTGGTCAATCAAACAAGCATAACTGGTCTGCTGTCACAACTGCAGCCAACTCATATATCACAAACTGAACTCGCGAGCACCGGTTCCGGTGCCTCGGCGGAAGCTAAGGACCTGGCCCATTATGCCTTGACACTTCTAAGAGTTTTCCCTCGGCGGGGCGACGATATCCGCATGTGGTTATACCTGGGATCGGCTACCCTGGGTGATCATACTGCGGGGCCGGAATCACGGATTCCCGCTATCAAGTACTTCTGGCAGGCATCTCGCTCTAGCAAGCTATTTGATGCTATTAAACAGGACTCGACGAAAGTCTTGCCCTTGTTGAAGCCAGTCGAGTCAAACTCTGGACCAACAGGTTTCTCCCAAGAAGACAGAGACCAAGAGTGGACCATTATTCTTCTTTTCCTCGAGTTGTACACTTTCGTACTCAAGGTTATGGATGATGATGAATTTTTTTCCGGCGGTTCTTCTTTCACTGCCTCCTCGAACACACGTTTATCGTAGACCAGGGAGAGCGCGCTTCCTCTGAATGACGTCAAAGAGATGACGGTTTTCCTCAAAAACCTCGCATTCACTCTATACTGGAACTCGGCAGACTTGACAGAAAATGAGCAAGTTCAAGATACTGGGGGCATCCGGAATTACTTCAGCTCAACAACTCCACAGCTTGATACACTGGCAAATGTCAGGGATTTAGAGAACAAGAATAAAGAGAAAGGACTGCCAGGGGTGACTGGTATCCCGCTAGACTATTTCAAGGGTCTTGTGACTGGTCTCTTAAGGATGGTCCATGAGCGCGATTCACGACGCAAATTCCTTCCCGATGGGCACTGGCTAATGACCAGTCGATTTGATATGGAAGGGTTCATTCCCGCTGTCGTTGCTGAGGAGGAGAGCAGGCACCAACTTCAGGATGACGACGAAGGAGATCCTGACGATTTGATGACCGACGCTTACGACGAGGAGCCGTCCCTTGGTCTCGTAGGCACGGGTCGTGCCCAACAAGCGCGGCGAATTGAAGCTCTCAGACGCCGCCAGCAACAAGCTGCTCGCCGGAAACAGCTGGAAGCTGTGGCCCCACGATTGGAAATTCTGAAGAATATGCCGTTTTTCATTCCGTTTGCCACACGGGTACAGATATTCCGCGAGTTTATCTACCGCGACCAAATGCGCCGAAGGCGCGGATTCATCGACCCCGATTCATGGCGAATGTCAGTGGCGCAGGCTTCCATGGGCCGTTTGACTGATATGCGCTCGACGATGCAGGATATCCTCAGCCGCCATCATGCCAATATTCGCCGTGAAAGTTTGTTCGATGACGCGTTCGACCAATTCTACGAGCTTGGAGAGGGTCTGAAGGAGCCAATTCAGATCACTTTCATTGATAAGTTCAACGCTCCAGAAGCAGGCATTGACGGCGGCGGTGTTACCAAGGAATTCCTGACCAGCGTAACTAATGAAGCGTTTAAATCTACCGTTGGCCTACGCTTGTTCGAGGAGAACGATCAACACCTGCTGTATCCTAGCCCGGTCGCTGTGGAGCAACGGAAGGAGAATCTGCGGCAGCTTGGATTAAAGGAGAACACTCCGGAGTGGAATGATCAGGTCCGTGACTTACTTAGACGCTATGAATTTTTAGGGCGTGTAATTGGAAAGTGTCTCTACGAAGGGATTCTGGTGGATGTTAGTTTCGCGCCATTCTTCCTGCTGAAATGGGCTTTGACGGGCGGGATGAGTTCCGCTCAACGCGAGACGGCATATCGAGCCAACCTCAACGACTTGAAGGACCTGGATTCAGGGCTCTATCAAGGTTTGGTACGTGATGATATTTTTGCAATGTGAACTGTGCTGACTTTCCGTTCAGCTACAATTGAAGAACTATCCCGGGGACGTCGAAGACTTCTCATTAAATTTCACCGTTACGGATACCATACCGTTGCCCAATGGGGGCAGTCGCACAATCACTCGGGACCTGAAGAGCAATGGCTCCGATACAGCTGTTACAAACCAGAACCGTCTGGTGTATATCTCGTATATTGCTCGCTACCGGCTTCAGGTCCAGCCTGCCTTGCAGACAAATGCTTTCCTGCAAGGTCTGGGGCAGATTATCCAACCATCATGGCTGTCGATGTTTAATCAGTCTGAGCTGCAAACGCTCGTCAGTGGCGAGTCGGGCGACATTGATGTTCAGGATCTCCGACGGAACACATTGTACGGTGGGGTGTATACTATAGGGGACGACAAAGAAGAGCACCCGACAATTAAGCTATTTTGGGAGGTGTTGGAACAGATGACGAATGAGGAGCGGCGAAAAGTGCTTCGCTTTGTGACATCAACTCCACGTGCTCCATTGTTGGGATTCAGTCACCTGAATCCGAGATTCAGCATTCGGGACTCGAGCGAGGACGATCAGCGGCTTCCCAGTACGAGTACCTGTGTGAATTTGTTGAAACTGCCGCGGTATAAGAGTGCGAGAACTCTGCGGGAAAAGCTGCTGTATGCAATAAATTCTGGGGCAGGGTTTGACCTGAGCTAGTATATTAGACTACATACCTAATGGACAAATTATTCGTACGCTGTGCTATCCATGAATGTTTGGGTGAGAGGTGCTCCTACTCTGTCGAAGTTCCATACCAGAAAAGGGAGTGACGCCTGAGGCAGTAGCCCTTAAGGCAGCCGCAGATTAGCCGAGAGAAGACTAGCGCCACTAGAAAGCCAAAGAAAAGCAGAAAAAAATGTGAGAAAAAAAAAAAAAAATAAAAAATAAAATTCCTCCCCAATCGGGCGGACCGCCTTCAGTCTTAAGTTTTTTTTTGTCTTCGTCTCTCTTTGATCTTCCCTTCTCCTCCCCTCCTCAAGAAGACTCTCTTCCCTTTAATTCTTCTCCTGCAATCCTCCTTTTTTTCGACTTCTATCGGAAAAAAAACTCCAAAAAAAAACCCGGAAAACGAAAAAAACTTGTTAAATATCCAGGCCTCATACTCGGATTCTCTTATCTGAATCTATATCTCGAGACTGTGCTGTGTGTGCGTCTGTGTGGTAGAATTCCCGTGTCTGCCGCTTTTGCCTCATTCCTCGTGATCGCGTCTCTTTCGCATCGCCAACTCTTCAATTCGATTCCTCTTCCTCTTCCTATTCTCGTTTCTCGAGTTCTACCGAGTCCGTACGTCTTCCGTCCTGTCGTTCTTGTTGTGTTGGATTGCTTGGCTACCTGGCCTCTGCGACCGCCTTTGCCTCCCCCTCCTCTCATTGTGGGATTCCGCAGAAAATCTTCTCTGTGCATGTAGTATGCGCGGAGGATGAATTTTCTGAAGAGCATGGTCTCGGTCTCTTGTCTTGCAGGTGTTTCATTGTGACTATCACGGCATAGTCTGAAATATCGCTCGGACTGAGACGCAATGAGCGCTTGTGCTCCGGTTTCGCTACAACAGTTTTTCTCAGTTTAAGATCCATCTGCTAACGACCTGGCTCGTACAGTAACCTCTCAAGATGTCTGCCGAAGCTTCTACCACCCCCGCCCCCGCCGAGAACACCAACGGCACCCCAGACAACGCTCCTGCTCCCGAGGTCACCGCTGTCGAGGCCCCCGCTACCACCTCCCAGCCTCACTCGGCTTCCCTCTATGTCGGCGAGCTCGACCCCTCCGTGACGGAGGCTATGCTCTACGAGCTTTTCTCCTCCATCGGTCAGGTCGCCTCCATCCGTGTCTGCCGTGATGCCGTCACCAGACGCTCCCTTGGCTATGCCTACGTTAACTACAACGATACCGCTCACGGTGAGCGCGCTCTTGATGAGCTCAACTACACCCTGATAAAGGGCAAGCCCTGCCGTATCATGTGGTCTCAGCGTGACCCCGCCCTGCGCAAGACTGGCCAGGGCAATGTTTTCATCAAGAACTTAGACAGCGCTATCGACAACAAGGCTCTGCACGACACCTTTGCAGCCTTCGGTAACATTCTCAGCTGCAAGGTCGCTCAGGATGAGTTCGGTGTCTCCAAGGGTTACGGTTTCGTGCACTACGAGACCGCTGAAGCTGCCAACAACGCCATAAAGCACGTCAACGGCATGCTTCTGAATGACAAGAAGGTCTTCGTCGGCCACCACATTTCCAAAAAGGACCGCCAGAGCAAGTTTGAAGAGATGAAGGCCAACTTTACTAACATCTACATTAAGAACATCGACCCTGAGGTCGAGGATGAGGAGTTCCGCAAGCTGTTCGAGAAGTTCGGTGAAATTACTTCCGCCACTCTGAGCCGTGACTCCGAGGGCAAGAGCCGTGGCTTCGGTTTCGTCAACTTCTCCACCCACGAGAGCGCGCAGGCCGCCGTCGAGGAGATGAACGACAAGGAAGTCCGCAGCCAGAAGCTCTACGTTGGCCGTGCTCAAAAGAAGCACGAGCGTGAGGAAGAGCTCCGCAAGCAGTACGAAGCTGCCCGCATGGAGAAAGCCTCCAAGTACCAAGGTGTCAACCTCTACGTCAAGAACCTCACTGACGATGTTGATGACGACAAGCTCCGTGAGCTTTTCGGTCCTTATGGTACCATTACCTCCGCGAAGGTCATGCGCGACACTGCTCCCGTCGAGACCGCCACTCCTGAGTCTGAGTCCAAGGAGTCCGCCAACAAGGAGAACGAGAAGGCCGCCGAGGGTGAGAAGGAACCTGCCGCTGAGGAGAAAGAGAAGGAGAAGGAGACTGACCAGAAGCCTGAGAAGAAGCCTCTCGGCAAGAGCAAGGGCTTTGGTTTCGTTTGCTTCAGCAGCCCTGACGAGGCCTCCAAGGCTGTCACTGAGATGAACCAGCGCATGGTCAACGGCAAGCCCCTCTACGTCGCTCTTGCCCAGCGCAAGGATGTCCGTCGCAGCCAGCTTGAGGCCAGCATCCAAGCCCGCAACAACATCCGCCAGCAGCAGGCTGCCGCTGCAGCCGGCATGGGCCAGGCTTACATGGCTCCCGCCGTTTTCTACGGCCCCGGCCAGCAGGGCTTCATCCCTGGTGCTCAGCGTGGCGGCATGTTCCCTCCCCAGCCCGGTATGATGATGGGCATGCCTGGTCGCCCTGGTCAATACCCCGGTCCTTTCCCTGGCCAGCAGGGTGGACGTGGCGTTGGCCCCAACCAGCAGATCCCCCCCAACTTCCAAGGTCTCCCCATGGGCGCCATGCAGGGCCCTGGTATCCCTAACGGCATGGGCTACCCCATGGTTCAGGGTCAGTTTGGTGGTGGCCGTGGCCGTGGTCAGGTCCCCGGAATGGGTGGGCCTATGCGTGGTGGCTACGGTGGTGGCCGTGGTGGCGTTCCTCTTGGTGGACAGATGCGCCCTGGCCAGGGCGGTCGCGGTCAGGCCGTCGGTCAGCCCGGACCTGAAACTCCCGTCGGTGTTCTCACTGCCCAAGCCCTCGCCGCCGCCCCTCCTCAGCAACAGAAGCAGATGCTCGGCGAGGCTCTCTACCCTAAGATCCAGGCCACTCAGCCCGAGCTTGCTGGTAAGATTACTGGTATGCTTCTGGAGATGGACAACACTGAACTGCTTGGCCTGTAAGTTCCCTATTCTTCACATTCATATTATGCAATGCTAATAAGTATATAGTCTCGAGGATGATGAGGCTTTGCGCGCCAAGGTCGACGAGGCCCTTAGCGTTTATGACGAGTACATGAAGAACAAGTCCGATGAGCCTGCTGCCGAGAAGCCCAAGGAGGCCGCTCAGGAGGCTCCTGCTGAGGAGAACAAGGCGTAAATGTGCTTTCCCCCCAGCAAGTCGGAATTCTGTCTCACGTTCTATTTTTGATGACATGACCTACCCATTGAATTAACGATTCACCTCCTTCTATCCGCCCTCCCTATCCCTTTCTTCTTATAATCCCACTCCTATTTCCTTTATCTTCCACCCTTCTTTTTTTTTCCTCCTGGTCCTGATATCCCTGGGTTCGGTTCCCGACGTTCTTATGAAGGGCGGGAGAAAAGTTGTTCGGATTCCATGGCTTTTTTCTTTTCGTGGCGAGAGGGAGGAAGTTGTGATGTCTTTAGCTTCTTACCTGCTCGTTTATATCGATGACACGAGTGTAATATAGACTTATGACTTCCTCATGGTTCCTAGAATCTGTAAATCTTGCATGTAGCTTTTATGTGTATTTCAAGTAGTCAACTCCTAGAAAGTCGGAAACTGCTGCCCAAACAAATCCATCAGACTGTCGAAATTGCCCTCCTGCAGCAAATCTACCATGTTGATGTCCAAGCCCAACGCGTGACCCCAGTCGACATCTCGCCCGCCTATCTCTCCCGGCGTATCCAAATCACTTCCTCCAGTAAGACCAGAATCCGCGATAGTTTCCTGATCAGCCGTGGAATCTTGCAACTGACTCTCCGTAGAAGATAACTCCACTTTCCGTTTCTTTCGAAAATTCGCAGCTGAACCCGGCTGTGCGGTTGCTGCCGACGATGCGTCCTCACCGACTGAGATAGTATGTAGATGCTGTTGTGCATCATGACCGATAGCGGCCTTCTCATTCGAACTCTCTATGCCTGTAGTGCCATTACTGGCAGTTATACTAGACCCACCAGAAACAGCCTTGAGAAGCACCCTCAACGCGCGCTGGCAGTGTCTCGCCGGCTCCCACCGCCCGGCCATAATCCCCAGAATCTCAAGACAGTTCTCAATTTCTGCACACCCCTTGGGCAGCACATACTGTCCCAACTGACACGCGAACGCGAGTACCAAGCCTGCCATCCATGCCGCGCTCAGAAATCCAGGCCAGAAGAACGCTTGGCCTGCGTCCTTTTGCGTGTTGAGCGCGGAGAGGATGTGCCGCGCGGCTGAGATGCATGATTGGAGTGCGGAGAGGAACTCGGGCGTTCCATTTGGGAGGGAAAGGGCGGGGCGGTGCAGGAGGAGGAGCAGGTGGTGGTAGAGGATTGTAAAAAAGGGGGTGTAGTTGAAGGGGGCTTCGTCAGTTTCTCTCGTTTCCAAGAACGAGGATGATGGCGCTGGGGGAGGTGGCGGTGGTAAATCAAGACCATTCCACCATTTATGGACGGATGTCGTCAAGAGCAGGACGGATGTCTGGGATATCGAGCGCACGTAGATCGACTTGTGGAACAGCTCGAGCGCTTCACCAGTTAATTTGCCAGACTGGACGTAGCTCGCGAAAGGCGTTTCCTTTCTCGTCCGCTCGGCTTCGGCTGCTGCCTCTTCTTCTGAGAGCCCTATCATGTTTGCGCCCGCAACCGGCAGGTGCTGTAACGGTCTATGCACTTCCGGAGCCCCCGGCGGACAGACATCGATGTCCGAGTCCTGGACACCCAACGGCAAGCCGAGCGCCTGACTTAGGTAGCGATCGAGCGCATACGCAGACCAGAAAATGCGCTTGCGAAGATGGCGGTGCTGCGAAGTCGCAGAGGCTGAGAGCTCCCTGTACCGGAACGGACATCTGTGAAGTCCCGCATGCAGCATTGAGCGCAGCATACACCCTCCTACTGTGGAAGCGGTGCGCAGGGACATCGTTGCCACCAAGTACAGCTGCGCGGCAAGCAGCGCCTGCAACGAAAGCAAATCGTGCCGGGCTGTTAGAGGAGTTAGGAGTGTATGGATGCTGGAGCTTATTGGGGGTTGAATGCGGCATGACGGGGGGAGCGGGAAATCAGGGGTGATCAAAGTGGCGAGGTGGAAGACGCATTGGAAGATCGCTGTCCAAGCGGTTGAGGTATGACGCTTATTTTGTTGTTGTTGCTGGTGCTGGTGCTGTTGAGGCTGTTGTCGTTCAGCTTCAGCCTCAGCCGCCGTCGGTTCGACATCTCCATCCCCATATAGTCCCTCCATAGCCCTCAAGAACGTCGGCCCATGCAAGAACGGAAATAGTGGATGCCACACTTTGAAATATACCATCATTAGATCTTTTGCTAGCTGCTGCGGTGGCGCTTGACCAAGCACGCACGCGATGGAGGGGTCGTAGTTCCATTGCGAGACCGGCGTTTCTTCTGCGCTTGCTTGAGTATTTGAGCGCAGATTATGCAGGGAGTCCTCGCTGCCTACGAGCGTATCCTCTGGTTGAGGGAACTCGCGTGAGGTTGAGCCGAATGCACGGCGCACGGTGTTGATGAAGAAGACCCCACTGGAGGAACCGACGAATTGGCTTTCCTGGGGTGAGTGCGCTGTTAGAGAGCCGATTTCGGGGGTTGCCATCTTGGGTATGAGTTTATTACATCTCGTTGGAGAGTTGTGGGGAAACGAGAAAGAAAGGTTGAGGTTGACTTTAGAATCAGAATGAGGCGAGAGGAGAGTGGGAGCGAACCGGAAGATTTTTATCCGATATCTATGGTACGAAACCGTACGAGAATATATAAGACACAACAAAACAAATTTTTATATGGTGGATATATGAGGTCAAATATATATATATGCATATATTCTGATAAGAAAACAGTATCGGTACGTTTCTGACCGGAGCCTCTACACGTCTAGACAAGGCTTAAGCAATAAGCCAACCCTACGCGTCGAATTTGTAAAACTGCGTCATATCAACCCTTAACTTGTCATACCCCATCGCAATCTCCCTACTGAGATCCTCATCTGTCTCGGCCTGCACACAAAGCCTGAAGAACGGATCGTTCTCCCTCGCAGTCTCAGCGTCCTGATGCAGCCGCGCAAAGTTCTCCCTCGACATCGGGTCAATGATTTCTTTCCAGATCTGCTTACGGATGTCGGCGTATTTGGTAAGAATTTCTTCGTCTGCAAGACCTTTGTGAATTCCGATCAAGGCATCGTAGAGGCTGCCGACGTCCGCGATGCCGCCAGTCAGGCCAAGGCCGCCGCTGTTGGTCGCATATTGTTAGCTGGCTAACTATACCGAGAGGGGCATTGAGATAGGAAAGTGCGTACAAAGGGTTACACAGATGCGCCGCATCAGCTGCGAGAAGCACGCGTCCCACGCGGAAGGAAGGTGCGCAGCGCTGCTGCAGTTTGTACGGCGAGATGTTGGTGATCTTGTACTCGTGGGGTTTTGGGTGGCTTGGAAGAATTTCCTCGTAGCGTTTCGGTTGGCGGGAGATATATTCTTCACGCGAGAGGTTGGGGATATCTTTATATGTGACGCGGTATAGGCCGTCGTTTGTGATACGCGCGACCATGTACAGGTTGTCTGGATGGATGATGAAGCTGGTGTCTGTCGGAAAATCTTTCGAAAAGTCGTAGTAGACCTGTTTTCTGCCTGAGTTGGGATGAATAAGAATGTATGGAGGGGTCATACATTTGTGGCGATAATTTGCGCATCGAGTGTCTCGCCCGGATATTCAGGTCCGAAGAGTTCTCGGCGAACGGTACTGCTCGCGCCGTCGCAACCGATTATATAGTCTGCAGTCATGCGTTGCCGGCCGGTTGGCGTCTCTACATCCACCCAACCATAGTCTGCTTCCTGTCCAACTTTCACGACACGGTGAGACCACTTGAGATGAGCCGTCGGCTGGCGCTGGATATGCTCCACCAGAAGTTCACCGAGCTGGTCTAGCGGTAGCACCACCATGCGGTGCGGATAATCAGCAGGAAGATGTTCGGTCGTGGTGCCTGCCACAAACGTTGCGTCTGGTTTGCGCCAGGCTATGGTTTTGAAAGTGAAGCCACGGGATTTAACGTCTTCCAGGACTCCCGCGCGGTCGAGCTCGTAGGCGGCCGGAGAGGCATAGTGTGCTGCACGTGGCTGGTCGCTGACTGTCGTTTCTGCATCCAGGAGCTCTACATGTACGCCTTGTTTGGAGAGTAATAGGCCAAGGAGTAGGCCTGAGGGTCCTGCGCCGACGATGATGATCTACGGATTGTTAGAAGGTCCTTGGAAGAAGCGAGGAACCAACCTTCTTCAGAACCATGATTGTAAGACTTGTTTGCTCTTCTGACCATGGACGTGATTTTCTAGCTTAAACGCGGGCAGTCTCGGTCATTAACGTTGTCACCGCAAGCAACCCCTTATACGTGGAATGCGGGGCTGTGGAGGCCGGGGAGAGTCCCAGCCCCGGGGAGTACGGTACGCCGTTG
This sequence comes from Aspergillus spinulosporus, assembly GCA_003574815.1. NCBI lineage: Eukaryota > Fungi > Ascomycota > Eurotiomycetes > Eurotiales > Aspergillaceae > Aspergillus > Aspergillus spinulosporus. The sequence goes on along the minus strand of QPHH01000013.1, from coordinate 400,017 downwards.
GAACCGACAGATGCGGGGGGGAGAGAGGGGGGACATGGTACAGCAATAGGGTCGCCTGACTACTGCTACCACAAAAATTTCTGCTGGAAATTGACTGAGGGCGCTCCACGCCACGTACTCAAGCTCGGTTGTAATCCCGGGCTCTCTTGTTGTATCTGTAAACTGGCTCGTTCGATACCAGGTTCCTCTCCAAGTACTGGAGTAGACACATCACCTTGGGCAAGCTGAGGCGTAGACGTAGAGGTAGAAGCCCCTTCTGGCACTGACCGTTGACAGTCCTCCTGCCAGGCCCGGATCTCCTGCACAGATCTTAGCGGAAACAGCTTCCAGTACTCGCTGCCCCGTTTTGCAGATCGGAGCTGCGCCGGGGGATCATTATGTGGGACTGGGATACTTTCTTCCAGCTGAGAGTCAGGGACCTGCTCCAGGAGCCCCAGGAGGAGGCCTTCGGTCTCTTGGAGACGGCGCTCAAGGGCTTCAATATAGCCCTTTGCGGGTCCTCTAGGCACTACCAATCAGCAATCGCAGTCTTTAATGGGTATCGACCCGTGCACAAATACCGTTTCAATTGCTCGGGCCAATCGCAGCTGCGCCGATGCTCGAGACATTGGATGCATTTAGGTCTTCATTGCGTTAGGCTATTGAAGCTCTCATGGTCGAGGGGTGTGCTTACCGATTTCCGCTGCACTACTGGATTAGCTGGGCTTCTGCTTAGGGATGTCCTTACCTTTTGCTTTCGTTGACGACAGGAGTTACAAGCGGTTGTGATTCGAGACTGTGATCGAGCAGGCATCATGAGGAGTCGACGACGACAATGATGATGGAAGATGAGTCCAGCTGCGAAGAAAATGGCCCAAATCACGTGATCATGGACTGTTGCTGATTGGTCTGACTCTGCTTTTACAACCGATTTTCTGGCAAAGGCAAGCAGATGGGCAGATTTCTGTATTGGTCTTGTTATAGAATCATAGTAACAAGTATCGGATCTTTGCGTTCTGGAAGTTTGGATGATGAAGTCTCTGGCACGGTGCTCTAACCTGAGGCTGTGGCGTCGGTTGAAGGATCAGCCGATTTGTTCTCCCGTCTACAACACATAAGAGCATGCACTCACTCCCTTCTCAATCTCTTTACTCAACAACAACCATCAACAATTACGATGCATAAGATCGCTTCAATTCCCGGTGACGGCATTGGCCCAGAAGTGGTTTCGGCCACCATTCAGGTCGTCAACAAGCTCGCCGCGAAACTGGGCTTCCAGATCGAGTTCACCCATATTCCATGGGGAACCAACTACTACAAGGAGCACGGTAAATTCATGTCTGACGATGCCCTGGATGTCCTCCGCAAGTTTGATGCGGGCCTTTTTGGCGCTGTTGGCGATCCTGGTATGCTTGTTTCACTGCAACTCTCTCACATCGACTACGAAATCTGACCTTGATAGACGTCCCTGACCATGTCTCCCTCTGGGGCTTGCTGTTGAAGATCCGCAGTCCACTTCAACTATACGCCAATGTCCGTCCTGTCCGGACTTTCCCCGGAACGAAGAGTCCCCTCACCACAGCTAAGAATGGCATCGACTGGGTGCTTGTGCGGGAAAACTCCGAAGGCGAGTACTGCGGACAGGGAGGACGTAGCCATATCGGCCACCCGTGGGAGGCAGCAACTGAGGTCGCTGTCTTCACCCGAGTGGCAATTGAGCGGATCATGCGGTTTGCGTTTGAAACCGCTCGCTCGCGACCACGCAAGAAGCTCACGGTGGTGACGAAGAGCAATGCGATGCGCCATGGCATGGTCCTCTGGGACGAGGTGGCTGCAGAGGTGGCCAGGGACTTCCCGGACGTTGACTGGGATAAGATGCTGGTTGATGCGATTACCATCAGGATGGTTGCCGAGCCAGACTCACTGGACACAATTGTTGGGACAAACTTACATATGGACATTCTTTCGGATCTGGCGGCAGGCTTGGCCGGTTCAATCGGCGTGGCTCCAAGCAGTAACCTTGATCCTACGAGAAAGAACCCTTCGCTATTTGAACCGGTGCATGGCAGTGCATTTGATATCACGGGCAAGGGAGTTGCGAACCCAGTGGCTACGTTCTGGTCCGCAGCGGAGATGCTCTCTTGGCTGGGAGAGAAAGATGCGGCAGATAAGCTGATGGGCTGTGTTGAGCGAATCTGTGAGGCTGGCATCCTTACAGCGGATTTGGGAGGAAAGGCGAAGACGCAAGATGTGGTTGACGCTGTATGTGCAGAAATTGACCGACTCTGATTTTAATCATTAGATAGATATAAGTCACAATATAGAAACTAGGAAATCGATGTCTCAAGTAAACGCTTGTCGGTTTCTTCAATACTTCGAAAGAATTAGGGTATAAAGCAGATGTTGGCCTTGCGCTGGCTCATGGCTGGTCACCACGAGGATGGGTTGAACCTCATAATTTCTCCATCCACCTCCTTGCATACCTTGGGATCAACAACACCTCATCATCTTTCACGGACTCTGGGCTCTGCAGCTCAACACTTCATGAGAGCTAGTGCATACTTTCAATTCCAGTAAGTGTCTTCTTGAGATTTCAATGCGCGTTACGTTCAAGTTGCTAACAGGTGGTCACCATGGGCGACCCGACTCGCATCATACTACCCCCAGGCGAAACACATTCGATCGAGCCAAATTCAAGCGAAGAAAGTTCACCCATAGCCTCTGTCGAGTGGAAGACTTTCCGGCCTCAATTATGACTAGACCTCACGATGGACCGAGTCGAGAAACCAGACACAATTGGCTGGATTTGCGTTTTCCAACAGGAGCACGACAGTGCTCCCCAAATGCTCGACTAGAGGTTTGATGCAGGGAAAACTGATAGAAGCTATCATACTACGTATACCCGGTCGATCGGATTTTACCCCCTCGTTGTTAGGTGTCTCCCAGCAACAGATCTGGAAACAATTGAGAGGCTCGTGTTGCTCGAGATACGGCACAGAACTTTCCCCCACCTCGGATTCGTCTTCACGGTTGGCATCGTGGAACGTCTACAATTTGGGAAAATAATGTTAGGCTTGATATTCGACAGCCTGTCGAACGGAGTTTTCGAGGGTGTTGTGCAAATTGGCGTGAGAAAGTGACCCATCCCAAATGACATTCTTACTGAGCAGGTATTCAGACAATCCTTTGGACAGGCTCCTTGGCTGATACGAAAATCGGAATTCGCATTGACCCAGGAATCCTGGTAGAATCGCTGAGCACCTCTAACACTCACCAATCCTCTCGGTTCAGACTCTATAATCGGAACGTTACTCATTGCTATACGCCATGACTTAGGTACTACTATCCCGCTTGAGCCAGGACAGCTGATATGTTGTCTAGATTGCTATAGCGGTCATGGTGCGAGATTGCTAGACTCCCGGGCCTTCGGTTTCTTGGGTGCTCATTTGGGGCCCAACCCGTGTCCAAGCTGGACTGGTTGCTAGCTTCCTTTTCCTGTGTTATCCATTGGCGGAGTTGACCTTGGTCACTCCTGGTTAGGGCTAAATTGGCAATATATCCGAAGCTATCCAGTCAGTGCTCCTTGTGCCTCTGCAATACCCTTGCCTAGCAATCTCGCCTAGCAGATCCCCTGCATAAATAATCCCTACTGCCTCCAAAGGAAAGAGGACCACTTTAAATCCACACGATCGCCATGCATCTCACATGGACCACCGGAATCGCGGGTCTAGTTCTATGGCTCGGCCGCATACCACCTGGTCGGACCCTGACCACGGAGTCCAAGTTGCTGCCCACCTACGACTACGTGGTTGTCGGCGCAGGAGTCTCGGGTCTAACGGTAGCGAATCGCCTGTCAGAGAACAAAAAACTAAGTGTTCTCATCATTGAAGCAGGCGGGTTGTACGTGTCCTTTTTTTTTTTTTCCACGTGCCTCAAGTTCAAGAGATACTGAGTAAATCAGTGACCAAGATGAAGACTATATCCTTGCTCCTGGTCTTGCGGGGAACGCAATTGGCACAAAATACGACTGGAACCTGACATACGTGGTAAACCCGGATCTGGGTAATCGCACTGTCTCTATTCCGCAAGGAAAGGCAGTTGGAGGGTCGAGTCTGTTGAATCGCATGGTCTTTGATCGCGGATCAAAGGCTGACTATGACCGCTGGGAGGCACTGGGGAACTCCGGTTGGGGTTGGAGAGACCTCTTGCCATTCTTCAAAAAGGTAAGCATATGCGCGCACTTAGAACAAACGAACTTATCTGAGCAACCACGGCGGTAGAGTGAGAACTTCACGCCTCCTAGCAAGGACGTGGTTGAGGAGTGGAATGTCACTTATGACGCAGCAGCCCACGGCACGACTGGTAACATCCAGTCCAGCTACGCACCGTGGATTTGGCCTTCTACGAAAGACTTCATCAGCGCGATTACGAGTCTCGGAGTTCATGTTCCCCGAGATGGTGCGAGTGGTGACGCTCTCGGTGGATTTTTCGTACCCCATAGCCAAGATTCGATTTCTGTGACTCGGAGCGACGCCCGCAGGGCCTACTGGGATACGGCATCCAAGAGACCTAATGTTCACTTGCTTACTGGCCAGAAGGTGACAAGGCTTATTAGCAAAAAGTCTTCCCGCGGGGTGCAGGTCACTGGAGTGGAAGTATGTAACCCATCCGTCCTCATTACCATCATCCATAGTGAAGAATGGGCTAATGTGGTTGATTCCACCAGTTTGCTGCGCACCGATCAGGGCTCCGAACCATTGTTAGCGCTCGTAAGGAAATAATTCTTGCAGCCGGGGCAATCCACACCCCTCAACTCTTGCAACTGTCGGGAATCGGCGACAGAACATCCCTCGCCAGGCATAACATCCCCACCGTCGCCGATGTCCCAGGCGTCGGCCGCAACCTCCAGGACCACCTTCACGTTCCCGTCGTGTTTTCATGTAGGTGACAAACCTTCAGAACTCGAATTCGGCACTAACCACATTGACAGTCGATTTCCCCCTAACCGCCACGAACCTTACGACGAACAGCACATTTGCCGCCCAATCGTGGGCCTTGTACCGCACCCACAAGACAGGTCCGTACGCCGACGCCACAGGCGACTTCCTTGCCTTCCTTCCAGCTGCAAATTTCACCTCTGAATCAAGTGTCATCCATGGCGTTGCCGCTGATCAAAACCCGCAAACCTACCTGGACAAAGACACCCCGCCCTCAATTTCGGACGGCTACGCCCTCCAGCATAAACTCCTTACAATTGGACTCGCCGCTACGAATGAAGCGCAGCTCGAAATCATCTGGGCGGACGGGACATTCGTTCTTGGTCTCCAGCATCCTTTTTCACGGGGCAGCGTGCGTCTAGCCTCATCCGACCCCTTTGCGCCACCCCTCGCGGACCCTGCATATCTGCGTAATCCCGTCGACGTGCGGATCCTAATAGAGGCAATCAAGTACGCGCGCTCATTAACCGCAACCCCTTCTTTGGCGGCATTCAACCCCGTCGAGCTCGTACCCGGTAGCAACATCACCTCGGATGAGGATCTGGAGGCTTATATCCGCGGTGCAGTTGACTCGCTCTTCCATCCATCAGGAACTTGTGCCGTAGGTAAATTTGAACTTGGTGGTGTTGTTGATGTGGACTTTAAGGTACATGGAGTGAAGGGGGTAAGAGTTGTCGATGCTAGTGTTTTGCCGATGTTGCCGGCGACGCATATTCAGAGTTCAGTTTATGCGGTTGCTGAAAAGGTGAGTTCTGTTCGTATCTCGATTCTGGGTCCGTAGAGAGTAAGTGTGTGTTGATTACTGACCATGCGTCATTTGGACAGGCCGCCGAGGCAATTCTATCATCCTAGTATTCAGGGTGATTTGTATAGGGTTGATTGGTCGTTATGGATTTAAACCCTCTATGTCTCAATAAAGTACTACGCACAGCTGGTTACATCGCCTTGACACCTCGTATTAGTGCTGACATCCATACAGAAAGGTCTCATCTTTGCATTTCTCTATGTACATAGTCTAGCCGCCACTGTATACAGTCCCTACTCAACATCACCAAAATGAGGCCAATCTGTCTTGAGTGAATCAAGCAACAATCTTGTCCCTTCTCAATCCCGCAATCTCGGGTCCACTAAGCCCAATCTCCATTAAAATCTCGTCAGTGTGCTCCCCCAGCAACGGTGGCGCCCGCCGAATGCTCGGTTCCGCATTCGAGTACTTCACCGGCGGGGAAATCACCTTGATGGGCCCGCATGCCGGGTGCGCTATCGTCTGGACCATACCCCGTGCTTGTACTGTATTGACAATGCTCGTCAGAATCTTCGAAAAGCAATATACGGGGAATTCAAAGAATGGTCCAATGGGGTGGACTGGTAAGAAGCGGGTAAGCGTACCATGTTCATGCCGCATTGTCCCAAGCACATCGTTAACAACGGCAAACGGCAGTCCCGAGCCCTCGAGTCTATCCTGCCATTCCTTCGTAGATAGCTTTCTCGTCTCGTACTCAATCATCTCTTCAAGGACAGCTCTATTAGCGACGCGGTCTGAGTTCGTGAGAAAGCGGGCGTCACAAGCCCATTCTGGCTTGTTGAGCCGCTGGCACAAGATCCCAAAGAGCTTGTCGTTCGCGCCGCCAACGAAAATGTCCCCGTCCGCTGTGGCGAAGGATTGGTAGGGAACAACGGATGCTGAGCCGTCTCAGTTAGTGGGATGAGAATAATAGTGAGGTACGTGGGTTGTATCCATACGATGCGCAGTCCCCCATCGTCCGCTATCCTTCTCTCCTGAGATAAGAGGCCCCTGCCCCATATTTGCCAACGTCGCAACCTGGCAATCACTCAGACAAACATCCAAATGCTGCCCTTCCCCTTTTCCAGCTTCTCCATCCTCTTTACTCTGCGCCCTCTGCCAGAGTGCCGCAAGGATACTCTGCACGGCATAAAGACCCGTCGTGAGATCTGTAACCGCAACACCAACCTTCACCGGCGGGCCATTTTTACTCCCTGTCAGATGTGCAAGCCCAAACTCTGCTTCAACCATCACGTCGAAACCGGGTCTGTTGCTGTATGGCCCTGTCTGACCGTAGCCTGTGATGGAAGTGTAGATTAGAGAAGGGTTTATGGCTGATAGAGTCGGGTAGTCAAGGTTGTATTTTGTGAGACTGTTTGGGAGATAGTTCTCAACGAGGATGTCTGCTTCTTTCACTAGTCTGTGCAGGATGCTTTGGCCTTGGGGATGAGAGAAGGAGAGGGCTAAAGAGCGTTTGTTGCGGTTTACCTGCACTTGACTGTTAGAATCTGCATTTGACGGAGACAAAGTAGAACGGTCATACAGAGAGATAGTAGGCGCTCTCGCCGGGTCCTTCTCGTCCGTCAATGTATGGTGCATATGGAGGGCCCCAAGCGCGTGTATCATCGCCGCGGACGGGGTGTTCGATTTTAATGATGTCTGCGCTGTCTCAGTCAACACTTCTTAGTCCGACTATCTTCTGAAGCTTGTGCGAGGTGATATACCCGAGATCGCCTAGTATTTGGGTACAATATGGCTATACAACATCAGCTTGGGGGTTCATGATTTGTGTGGGCTCGAGCATACTCCTGCCAAGACCCGACTTAGATCGAGAACTTTCAAGCCCGCAAGGGGGAGCTTTTTGTTCTTGCTTTTCGTATGCGTTGCCAGGCTCCGTATTGAGACACCAATGGGCTTCAAGAGCCGCAGAGACGGGCGCGATAACAGCATGTTGATTGTGCTTGGTCTGTTGATTTAGAAAGATACTAAGTTGAAGCTATATTGGAATTGGAGAATTGGAGCTGCCCCACGTGGGTTCCAGAGGCCCCACATTTGCTCTACATCATGCGGAGAACTAATGCAAGTCTGAACAAGTTAAGGATATTTTGGCATTATACAAAAACATAAGGTATCATTACAGCATCGGCTTCAGGTCAGCGGCAACCTTGAACGGAGCCTCCGTCTTGCTGCGGATCTCATCCACAGTCACGCCCTCGGCGTGCTCAACGAGGGTGAGGCCCTCGGTCGTGCTGACCTCAAACACAGCAAGGTCGGTGATGATCTTAGACACGCATCGGGGTCCGGTGAGAGGGAACGAGCACTGGGAAAGAATCTTAGGGTTGCCCTTCTTGTCGGTGTGTTCCATAGTGACAATGACCTTGGTCTTCTCGGGGTTGGCGACCAGGTCCATGGCACCGCCGACGCCCTTGACCTTACCGGGTAGCATAAAGTTGGCGAGGTCTCCGTACTGGCTGACTTGCAGCGCACCAAGCATGGTTAGGTCAATGCGGCCAGCGCGGATCATGCCGAAACTCTCGTGGGAGCCAAACAGGGAAGCACCCTTAGCAAGGGTGACAGTTTCCTTTCCGGGGTTGATCAGGTCAGGATCCTCCTCACCGGGCTTTGGGTAGCCGCCCAGACCAAGGATACCGTTCTCAGCCTGCAGGAAGACCTCAACGCCCTCGGGGAGGTAGGACGGAGCGATCAGGGGCATTCCGATCCCGAGGTTGACATACATGCCGTCCTCAAATTCCTTAGCAGCACGCTTGACAATACGCTCACGACGGGCAGTAGCATCGCCAGAGCCTAGTTTTACAGTTAGCTTACCCAGCTAACACTGTCCGAATTCAAAGGGTTTGACTCACCAGCCTGGAGCATCTCGCTAGGGTCCTTGGCGTAGGTGAGCTTCTCGATCTGCTTCTTTTCCGTGCTCTTAATAACCTTGTTGACATAGATGGCCTGTACGTGAATCTCTTCCGGACGGAGCTCGCCGACCTCGACAATCTCGTCGGCTTCGACGATGGTGTACTTGGCGTTCTTGGCCATGGCCTCGTTGAAGTTGTTCTGAGCTTTGCGGAATTGACAGTTACCGAGCTTGTCGGCCTTGTCGGCCTTGATCAGAGCGTAGTCACCGAAAATCGATTCTTCCAGGATGTAAGATTTGCCGTTGAATTCGCGGGTCTCCTTGGGCTTGGAGTATTCCGCAACCGTTCCGTCCTTGTTGTAGCGCACGGGGAGTTCGCCAGTTTGTACTACAGACAAAATTAGTATCCATAACGTAGATACTGATCACACATATGCTGGCTAAGGCAAACGCACCGATAGTTCCATAAGCAGCAGGGGTATAGAAAGCAGGGACACCAGCAGCACCAGCAGCGCATTTTTCAGCGATGGTGCCCTGGGGAGTCAATTCCAAAGAAAGCTCTCCGCTGAGATACATCTTCTCGAAGACCTTGTTTTCACCAATGAACGAGGCGATCATCCTGCTGATCTGTCCAGACTCAAGCAGCTGGCCGAGACCAGCACCGGGCATACCGGCATTGTTGGATACAACGGTCAGATCCTTGATGTCAGGCCGGTCACGGACGGCATTGATCAGAGTGTTGGGCACACCGGAGAATCCAAACCCTCCAACAAGGACCGTCGCGGGGCCCTTCATGTCCTTGATGGCCTCGGCAGCCGAGTTGCACCGCTTGTCAACAGCTGGTCGTGAGCATGAGGCGGAGAATTGCCGTCGCCATACGGCGAACGGGCGAACGACCGCGGGGACGGGTCGTGCCATGATGGGAGTCAGTTCTGGTGCGAGAGAGAGGGAGTAGAGAGAAGGATTTGGAGACGAGGCCCCCGGGGAAATAATAAGAGCTCCATTTCGGATCGGGACCAGCGTGGGGAGGACGTCAAGGCTAAAGCCTTTTCCGAGCACTGCGGGTTGACCTTTGCCGCCATCCGAAGCCGGGGAGGACAGTCGGCAACGGGGCTGACTAAATCCTGACTAATATGCGGCAGCATGCTCTGCCTCTGCTCTGCCTTCGGCGGTCCGGCCCCACACGGTTGGGGTAATCGGATGTGTCCCTGTTGTCTAGCCGTATCTGGTCTAGTGTCGTCTCGGAGTATGCTCGTCGACCGGAGATTTCTCGATCTCATTCTCCGTCTTGGCTCTTTTCAGCCGCTCAGACGGGAGTTACGCTCGCATATAAGCAGACGGCAACCGTACCGTCAAGTCACGCCAAGTCGCCGACTGTCGATTAGTAGACCAACGGTCCTATGATAGATAGGCATAGGGCTTCTGACACCTGTCAGATTCCGGTTCTCCGGCCCAGCTGAAGCAAATCATGAACGGTATTTGGAGAAATCTCATTTATGAAGTCATAGCCGCAGCTAAGATTGATTATATTTCACCAGTCGCAGTATGCCAGTGCTTGCTCGAAACTCTTCCTTTGAGTAACGGACCTGCGACCACCTTATATTAAGCTCGGGCGAGAATAGACAGGTCAAATAGAAGATCCTATCGGCATCATCACTGTGCTCACGCACCGATAGTAAGCCTTAGTACTTGTTAGACGTGGCCGTTCAGCAGGCATCACCCCTGCTGCTTGGCGATGCATGCAGCAAACATAGTCTAACGAAGCCATTAATTAAGAGCCAGTGCTGGGGTTGGCTTTTTTTTTTAATATAGATAACCAATGCAGGCAGCCGTAACATATCACAAACCGTACCCTAGCTGCGACTAGTCGGCTACGAAGCCATGGGGCTTCCCCTCGAGTTTGCGCGAGATGCCCTATAAATACTCCTTGATTGACTTGCCTAGGGTTGCTTTATCAGATAACCGTTGCCCGCACTCTCCATCTTCCCCCAGCACATTCTATTTTCCCCAAGTATATCACGTCTTCGTCATGTCCGACAACGCAGTAGCCCAAGCCAAGACGGCTCTAGCACATTTAGCATCACTTGATGCTTCTGATCCAAGCTCGCATAATGAGATCGTTCGACAATGTCAGTCTGTTGTCGATGCTCTTCAAAGCCCTCTATTAGTTGCAGGAAACCTGATTTCCAGCGTAAGTTCTGTTTTCAGCAAGCAAGTCGGTCGACCAACCAGTATCAGATTACCATGTATCCGTCCCTTGTAACCCTTGAGAACTTGGGGGTCTTTCAGAAGCTCTCTCAGGGCCCCCTGACGGCAGCCGAGCTCGCCCAGCAAACCGGCGCAGACCACGATCTTATAGGTGATTGCTGTTCCAGACTTGCCTTATATAGGTTTGGAAGTGATCCAGGGCTAACCAAGCTCTTGACAGTGCGCCTCATGCGCGTCGCAGTAGCGTGGGGCTATATCAATGAAACAGGGCCGCAGAGCTACGCCCCAACAGCTGCCTCGACCGTTCTCGCCCATCCGTCGTTTGCAGCTGGCCTCCGCTATTGGTACTTGCCTATCTTTACATCTGATTTATCCCATTGCACAGCTCCAGACTAACCGTCTTGCAGCCACCTTCTCAGCAAAAGCACACACAATATCCCCAAATTCCTCAAGGAAACAAACTATCGTAACCCGGCCAGCTACGAAGACGGCCTCTTCCAATACAGCTTCCAGACCAAACTCGGCCATTTCCAGTGGAACGCCGCACATCCCGAGCACGAGCGCGACTTTGACATGTTTATGACAATCCCACGCACAGCCGGCGCCCCCTGGCCGGCTCAATTCAAGGTCGGCAAGCTCCTCATTGAAGAAGGCGTGGACATTGATACCACCGCGCCTCTCTTCGTCGACGTCGGCGGCGGCTACGGACAGGATCTCCACCACGTCAAGAAGGAGCTCGAGTCTCTCCCTTATACCGTGGCAAAGGGGCAACTCGTCGTCGAAGACCGGCCCTCCGTTGTTGATGACGTCCCCGCCGATCTTCACGATGAGAATTTTACGTACGTCAAACACGACTTCTTTACTCCGCAGCCGGTCCAGGGGGCTAGAGTATACAGTTTCAAGACAGTACTGCATAATTGGGCGGATGAGAAGGCGTTAGTGATCCTGAAGCATACGGTGGCCAGCTTCGCGCCGGGCTACTCAAAGCTGTGGATTTTGGATCGTGTTGTACCGGAGACCGGCGCTGATAAGGTTACTGCTTGGCAAGATATGATCATGATGGCAACTCTAGGGGCGCTGGAGAGGACGAAGGATCAATGGACCCGGTTGTTGGCGAAGGCGGGGCTTAAGATCACCAGCGTTCAAACGATGCCTGACCATTTCGGGTTGATCGAGGCTGTTCTGGAGTGATTGTTCCCATATGTGATCCTCCGCTCGACTGGCTTGCTGGACCTCGGGATCGGTATTGTGCTGTTGTGTGGTATAAAGTCATGCTTGGAAGGATGTAATAGTGTTGAGATCTATTGTTCTTACGTCGCTAGATGCTCGCTTGCCTTATATACTCGAAGTACCTGGAATTACATACACTCGTTGCCACAGCCAGAGTTATGTAGTCTACTCTCGAATGAACAAACTCGCAACGCCCATCCCCGTACTAGCACACATACTCACCACCCCAACCTCCTTATCCGACCTCGCCAATTCTGCCAACAATGTAGCCGTCTGTCTGGCTCCCGTCGCGCCGATCGGGTGGCCCAGCGCAATCGCTCCTCCATTCGGATTTACCTTGGCCATATCAATGCCCAGCTCCCTAATACAATGAATACTCTGGCTCGCAAACGCCTCGTTCAGCTCGAAAATATCCACATCGTTCTGCGAAACCCCGCTGTGCTTGTACAGCCTCTTAATAGCGTCGATGGGGCCGACGCCCATCTCGTCGGGCGCACAACCGGCGACCTGGGTTCCGGCGAAGCGGGCAATGGGCTTTAGCCCGCGGGATTCAGCCCAGGAGCGGCTGGCAAGAATCGTGATGGAAGCGCCGTCGGAAATCTGGGAGCTGAAGACTAGGTATTAGCATAGAACGGTGGCCTGGGCAGGAAGGACATACGAGTTCCCGGCGGTAGAAGCACCCCCTTCCAGGACCGGCTTCAACGCCGCCAATTTCTCAACAGTCACGCCGTGCCTCACCCCATCATCCCTATCCACAACCTCGAAAGTCTCATACTCCGTCTCCGAATTAAGCCTCCTTGCCCTGACCGGCACAATCTCGCGAAATCTACCCTCCTCCTGCGCAACCACAGCCTTCCTCTGGCTCTCTGCCGCAAACTGATCTTGCTCACCCCTACCAACCCCGTACCTCTTCGCAACATTCTCACTTGTCACCAGCATCGGTAAAAGGCAATCGGTCGCGTCTTTCACCCCACACTCTTTCAACAACGGACTCACGTCTCTCGGGATGCCCCGGGTCGGATTATAATTCCTGCTCATGCTCTCCACGCCCCCGGCAATCCCGACCTCGATCTGCCCGACTGCGATCGCATGCGCAATATGCGTGATTGCCTGCAGACTACTACTGCACTGTCGATTGACAGTGTGGAATGTAGTCTTTGTAGGATTAAAGCCCGCGGCATTGAGTGCGGTACGACCGGTCTTGGCGAAGCCGAGCTCTGCGAGGACGTTGCCAATGAGGACGTCATTGACGCTGTCTGGGGAGATGTTGGCGCGCTGAAGCGAGGCTTGGAGGATTGGGATTAGGAGGTCCTCTGGATGCGAGTCGCGGAAGCCGCCTTTGAAGGCGCGGGTGATAGGGGACCGGACGGCCGAGAGGAGGACAATGTCATTGGGGGTCCTTTTGAAAGCGGAGCGGAACATGATTGTGATGATATGGAATGTTGCAGTAGAATACTAGAACCCAGTAGCTGGCTAGTTGGAAAGAAGATAAGAATATAAGAATATCTACTAATGGTTGCTAAAATGAATGTGTTTACAGACGCGAATGGTGCTGGTGTGGAGTAAGTAGATGCGCAGCTGTGGGGTCACGCTGCCCCATTTTCTCTATTACTGTGGAGAGATTTACATAGTATAGGGAACTATTCATCCCACCAGTGCTTTGCGGGTGTATTGTAAGTATGTAACGGCGAACTAGCTTTTAGGTGCGATCCAGACAGATCAGGCCATGGGGTCTGATCACAGTGACCTTTTTGGTCCAGTTGGAGATGCTTGCCTGGATACGTTTTTATTTGTTTTTGGTCTCTCTCTCTCTCTTTTTTTTTTTTTTTTTTTTTCTGTTCTGACTCTTTATCACCAAAATCACCAACAATGTGGCGGCATTTACCGATTAAAAGTGCTATACTATGATACTACGAAATCTGCCTACCAAGGAACAAAGTGTTGCTCTTGGAGTATTATAGACAATTAACTCTAATTTTCCTTATTAAAGCGGAAGAGAGATTCAATATCAAATACTACTTCCACAGAACAATAGAAAGGCCAGTTGCCCATAGTCTTGGTGAGATGGATTTGTGTGGTACCTGAGGTGAGCGGACCACGTCATCGAGCTCTCCGCAATCAACAATCAACACAATCCGTGGTCTACTATTGACAGTTCTTGGCAATTCTTCAATCCTCTACAATAACAGAGCAATCAACCATCATGACTTCAACGCTCCAAGCCAGCCCTCACAAATACTTACCGCCAGACTATCTGGAGCGTGTCTACGCAGGCGTTCTGGGAAAAGTAGTGGGAGTCTACATGGGTCGCCCCTTTGAAGGATGGACCCATCAACGCATTCTAGCGGAACTAGGCCACATCCGCTATTATGTGCACGACAAGTTCAACGAGCCGCTCGTCGTCGTAGACGATGATATCTCAGGCACCTTCCAGTTCATCCGGGCTCTCGAAGAGCATGGCATCTCCGATGAAATCACGTCCGAGGACATTGGCCGGACGTGGTTGAATACTGTCATCGAGGATCGGACCGTCTTCTGGTGGGGAGGACGGGGTGTGTCCACAGAACACACGGCGTTTTTGAACCTCAGGAACGGGATACATGCGCCATCAAGCGGTTCCTGCCAAATAAATGGAAAAACCGTTTCTGAACAGATTGGCGCTCAGATTTTCATTGACGGGTGGGGTATTGTCTCTCCAGGGAATCCATTGCAGGCGGCCAAGCTTGCGCGCGCTGCGGGCTCTGTGAGTCACGACGGCGAATCGGTCTACGCCGCCCAGCTATGGGCAGCTATGGAGGCTGAAGCTTTTGTATCGAGGGACGTTGATCATCTTCTGGATACGGGATTGTCGGTTATTCCGCGGGATTCGCTAGTAGCCCATATTGTTGGCAGGGTGCGCGAATGGGCTAAAGATGACGGGGACTGGCTCAAGACAAGGAATCGGATCGAGGAATCGTATGGATATGACAAGTTCAATGGTGTTTGCCATGTTATCCCTAATCATGCAATCATGATAATGACCGTCACTTACGCGGGCCATGACTTTGATGAAGCGATGCATATTGTCAATACGTGCGGGTGGGATACAGACTGTAACTCGGGCAATGTAGGCTGCTTAGTGGCCATCATGCTCGGCCTGACTTGCTTTGAGGGGAAGTATGACTGGAGAGGGCCTCTGGCGGATCGAGTGTTGCTGTCCACGGCCGAAGTAGGCTATTCTATCAACAATGCCGCTAGAATCGCTATCGATATTGCCAATATGGGCCGGCAGCTCGCTGGACATGGTCGTCTTCCTCCGCCCAAGGAGGGCGCTCAGTTTCACTTCGGACTGCCGGGAAGTGTTCAGGGCTTTCAGGTCGTTAACCATTCTACTCTAAATAACCGCGGCAGTGTCACTGTGCGACAAGACGTTGATGTGAAGGGAATTCCCAGTCTGGCTATCCACCTTGATTCCATGAACAGTTCAACCGAAGTGTCTACGCCTGTCTTTGGGTCGCTGGAGGAGCTGACGAAGTCGCTGTATTCCTTCTCGGCCTCACCGCTCCTTTACCCTGGTCAAACCATTTCTGCCAAGTTCCTGAGCAACATTGAACCCGGCTCGTCAGCAAAAGTGGGATTACGGGTGCAAGCATATGGCGAAGATGACAGCATCAAGATCCTTGATGGGCCGTCCATCAACGCCCTCTCCGGGAGTCTGCAGTTCTTGTCATGGACGATTCCTGACGAAATGAACGGCCGGCCACTGCAGAGAGTCGGCCTATGTATCCAATCTACTGGAACCAGTTCTCTCAACGGCACCATTTGGCTGGACAGCCTGCGATGGGACGGAAGCCCGCGCCTGGTCTTGCGCCGCCCCTCCAAACAGCCCGGCCAAGCGTGGCACCTATCTTGGATTAGCAATGTGAGCAAATTTCACCATGATATATCGTCTCACTCTTTAGTCCTGTCGCAGTCCCACGGCGAGGGAATTGCCGTGTACGGCGCAAGAGACTGGACCAACTACCGAATTTTGGTCCCAAAACTAAAGATCTACATGGGAGCACCCGTCGGCGTGGCTCTCCGTGTGCAAGGGTTGAACCGCTACTATGCATTGCTCCTCGTCGGGGGGCGTGTGGCCCTAGTAAAGGCCAAGGATGAGCAGAGGATAACACTGGCTTCAGTGGCCTTCGACTGGAGCGTGGACGGTGAATATGACTTTGTGCTTGAGGCTGACGGCGCAAGCATCCGTGGGAGAGTGCAAGATGTAGAAATCACCGCTTCTGATGACCAGTATTCGCAAGGTGGCATTGGGTTGGTCGTTACAGAAGGTGCTATTTGTGTGGATTCTATTGAGATCTCGCCCTTGGGAGACTAGTAGAGGGCTTGAATAGTTCAAGATTGAGCGAGTTTGCAATGAGCGATAGATATCCGCGGTGATTGTAACATATTCAAGCACTCCGTTATGCGTGCGGAGAATGAAGCTATCCAAGTGCCCCACGTAGACCACCAAAACACCTTCAGTGGGGCCCCCGGATTCCGTCCGAGTGTCCGCTGGCGTATTTCTTGAGATCTCGAGACACCTCACTCTTTGCTTCATCAGCCGTCAAATCACCATGACCCTCCTCAAACAGCTCTCCCGCATCCCCCGGAAACACCTCCGCATTGCGCCAGTCGTCATAGGCAAGCGCACCGTCGGCTCTGTCAGCGCAATCGACTCAAGCATATTCCGCACCCTGTTCGGCACAGAAGAAATTCGGAAGGTCCGTCACCTGCCCCAACAGCCTCCATACAAGTTCTAAGAGAAACAGGTCTTTGACGATGAATCCTACATAGCGCGCTGCGTCGAAGCCGAAGCGGCCCTCGCACGCGCACAGTCAAAATGCAACGTGATCCCCCCACACATCGGCTCCTTGGTCACAGACAAAGCTCTCCCATCGTCTCTAGACATGGACCGATTGCGTAAGGAGACAGAGATAGTCGGGTATCCGATCCTTCCACTTGTGCGGCAGCTGTCTGCCATGTGCGGCGAGGACGCTGGGAAGTACGTGCATTGGGGCGCGACAACACAGGACATCATGGATCTTGCGTCTGTGCTACAGATGAAGCAGGGGCTAGATATTGTGGAGAAGCTACTAGGCGACGTTATTGCGGTTCTGCGTGGCCTGTCTGTGAAATATAGAGATGCTCCTATGGCCGGACGCACACATCTCCAGCACGCGTTGCCCGTGACCTTCGGATATAAGTGCGCCGTGTGGCTATCGGGTTTCCAGCGGCATGCGCAGCGCCTCAAGCAACTGCGCGAACGTACATTACTTGTGCAATTCGGCGGTGCAGCAGGATCCCTTGCGTCGCTAGGCTCTGGGGATGACGGCCTGCGTGTCCGCAAGGCGCTCGCCGACGAACTGGGTCTCACGAACCCGCCGATTACCTGGCATGTTGCGCGCGACGGGGTAGCAGAAATAACCAACTTCCTTGCGCTCCTTGGCGGCTCCATGGGCAAGCTCGCACTGGACGTCATCATCATGTCCTCCAATGAGCTTGGCGAAGTGTCTGAACCTTTCGTCCCCCATCGCGGAGCGTCCAGCACAATGCCTCAGAAACGCAACCCGATTTCATCGGAAGTCATACTCGCCGCATCAAAACGGCTCCGCTCAAACGCCTCTCTCGTTCTTGACGGCATGGTTGCGGACTTTGAGCGCGCCAGTGGCCCGTGGCATCTGGAATGGATTGCTATCCCCGAGAGTTTTGTCCTTGCAGTAGGGGCTCTAGAGCAAACGAAGTTCGCCCTAGGAGGACTGGTTGTGCATGAGCAAGCCATGCTGAAGAACTTACATTCTACAAAGGGGCTGATTGTGGCTGAGGCTGTTATGATGGGGCTCGCCCCGTTTGTGGGGAGACAGAGGGCCCATGATATTGTGTATGAGGCTTGCCAAGGAACGATCGAGAGTGGAGGGAGTCTCGAGGAAGAGTTGTTAAAGAACGAAGAGGTCATGGAGAAGATGGGGAAGGACAGGATTAGCGAATTGTGTGATCCTGTGAATTATCTGGGGGCTTGTGGGAGGATGGTGGATGAGGTTCTGGCTGTCGACTAGCTTGCGATGGTGTCGGCAATACACCCCCCCCATTGAAAGTTGAGCCTACTGGTCCACTTCGTATAGAACAATGAACATCCCAGAAAGATTCTGGTCAGTAGAATCCTTGACAACCCCAAGATCCAATACCTGGGACAGAATAGCCCTCCACATCAGCCCCGCATGTTCCAGATTAGGGGGAGCTTTACATCGTGAAATTAATCCACATAGCTAAAGAGTCCATGGAGTGTCTCCGCTATCCACCTACCCAGTACGACTGAAAGTCATGCAGAATGAAGCTCTTATGGACACCCACCTAATGGAGATGTCGTGCTCCACATCCGGAATAACATCCAGAGCGCGGAGAATGAGGAAGACGAATATAAATTCGGGTTGTAGAGGGGCAAGCGTCATACCATGACCTCCAGCTGGCTCTTATATCTATCTTATATCTGCTACCATACATTTAGCCAAGAACACTCTGGCACAACACTTCCGCTACACATCAAACTCCCTCACCCTGAACTGAATCTCAGCTTCATTCCAGCAGTCAAATCCAGATCTTAGATCTACTCCTTCTAGGTCCCACCACCAAAATGGCAACCTCAAGCGAACCCCCACTCATCCCCCGACACCCTATCTCCGATTTTCGCCAGGTTTTCCACTACACCGACACCATGACCCGCAACCCAACCCGGCCAAACGACCCGTACACCTACACACCTGGCTTTGGCAACCGGCACCAATCCGAAGTGATTCCTGGAACGCTCCCAGCAGGACAGAATAACCCGCAGGAGCCACGGTTTGGGCTCTATACGGAGGGGATCACGTACTCGGCCTTCACGGCGCCGAGGAGAGAGAACTATAGCACGTACTTGTACCGTGTTAGGCCGGCCGCTGCACATGGTGAGCCCTCCCGCTGCGGTTTTCCCGCTTGCCTGGAGCTAATTGAGCGCTGATGGCGTGGTACAGAGGGGTACAAAACGAATATAGAACATAAATCCCACATCGAAAACAGCCTTCTCACCCTAAACCGACGGCTATGCACGCTCCCTTCTCAAGGCGAATGGACGCCGTTCCCTCTGCCCGATGTTACAAAAGAAGGGAGAATCGATTTCGTCGACGGCATGCATACTCTCGGTGGCAGTGGGGACCCGAACTTACGCGAAGGAATAGCGCTGTACGTCTTCATGATCAACGCGGATATGGACCATAGAGCTTTCTGCAATACGGACGGGGACTTTTTAATCGTACCTCAGTTAGGGAGTTTGGATATCCAGACGGAACTGGGGATGTTGTTTGTCCAGCCCGGCGAGATCTGTGTTGTGCCGAGGGGAGTGCGGTTTACTGTACGGCTGGGGAAAGAACAGGATCCTGATTCTGTCCAGAGCAGGTGTTCTGGCGCGGATACCAGGGATGCCGGCAAGGGTAGAGGGTACATTGTTGAGATCTGGGGTTCGCGGTGGGACCTACCTGATCTGGGCCCGATAGGTGGGCATGGCCTCGCGAACCCAAGAGATTTCTTGCACCCCATTGCACATATCGACGAGCTGGACGCTCTACATGAGGACTGGACGATTGTCAACAAGGCGAATGGCACCCTGAATGCCATTATCCAAGATCACAGCCCGTTCGACGTTGTTGCGTGGCATGGGAATGTCGTTCCTTACAAGGTATCATCCTCCTGCTTCTCTCTTTCTTTCATCGGCTTTGAGTGAAAAGCTAATTGTATTGCGATGGGGTAGTACGACTTGACAAAATTCTCTTCCCAGAACGCCACTTCTATCGACCACACGGACCCCTCGATTAACATCGTCTTGACAGCCCGCTCCCACGATCCCAATACTCCCTTGGCAGACTTCCTCTGGTTCGGGCCGCGATGGGACGTCGCTTCGAACACCTTTCGACTCCCATACTTCCACCGCAATTCTGCAACGGAGTTCCTGGCGTCTATCTACGGGAATGGCCTCGGTCGTTCGGAAGAGTTCCAGCCTGGCGGCGGGAGCGTAGAGGTCTCTCATACGCCACATGGGAATTTCAGTAAAGAATATGTCTGGGAGAATCGGGTGCAGATTAACGAGCCGAGGAGGATCCTGGAGAATCAAATGACCATCATGGTGGAGAGTAGCAGAAGCTTTCTGTTCACGGAGTATGCGGTGTCCGGGTGTGGGGTGTTTAAGAGCCAGGGCACAGATCCGAGAGTGTGGGACAACCTGCCTGATAGATTCTCCGATTATCCGGGAATTAAAGGGATTCTGGAGGCGATCAATAAATACAAGAAGGAGAGGAAGGACAGACTGGACATGTATTACGATGATGAGCGGTTGGCGGAGTTGGTGAGGCAGTGAAGGCGTACTGGAGGGTGTGATTATACACATATTAGGAAGCTATCACCAACACCCTAACAATGAGAGAGCAATGAGAGAGCTGCAAGCATGTCCTTTCTTGGAGAGGATGGGCTTGGTTAGCTATACCTACCCTCATATCCCAGAGATCAATATTTCGACAACAATATACAGAACAGCAAAATGCACAGGAAATTAGTCAATTTTGGGAGATTCAGATGTACCAATTTTTAGCATATGCTTTGCAAGATCAGTTTTTTTTTTTTTTTTTTTTTTTTCTTTTTCTCTTTTTTTTTTTTCGGCTGGTGCTGATTTTGTTGTTGTTGTTGTTGTTGCTATTGATAATGCTGCTGGGACTCGTGCTAGATGCCTTCCTAGGCCCTCCTTTAAACCATATTATATCTCAAGCTATGTGTAGACACGCAGTACGTCAAACAGACCCCGCCGATACCATGATAGCAGTGCAAGTGGTGCTTGCTCTCTGAAACAGTGACTGTGCAGGTCTCCTAAATAGTAAATGTCGCCACAATAAAATCACAAGTGGATGGTAGACACGGTTAACATAGTAGCCTCCGGCTGAGCCTGAATACTGCCCATTCCTTGCTCACCATAGATCAAACAGGATGAAAAGATGGACAGTGACATATGAGTGCAGCTGTAAGGATAAGGCCCAGACTACGTACACAGATCTCTGCTGACAAGGTCGGGAGTTGGCGAGACGCGAACTGCCGGGGATCCACTTACCGAGCACCAACATACGTGCCTGTCCAGCTTGATCCGCCTTGCTGGGCCCTTGTCTTCGATTTGAATGGCTGGCTTCCCACGATCTGCTGCATTTTCCCCTTTTGTGCTCTTATTAATGATTGACAAGCTGAACTATGTATTGTTGAGGGGCAGAGGCTTCCTCTTCGATGTGACGGATACGGATACTCGGATTTCGGATTATTGCAGGATTATTGCAGGATTATAGAGAACCACACTGCTCTGTATTTTATACAGATTTGTCCTATATTACTAACGGGCAACAATTTTCAATCCTTCATTACCCCTGGTCTGATTGGCTAGACTGGAGATCCCCAGTTCTCCCCGGATACGGTACGATACCCCGGATTCTCGGCCAAGCTCTTAGTTCCCCCGGTACTTTACCGGCTCTGTACGATTTAATTACGCTGGCCGGGCATTCCCCTCACCAGCTGCCGGCTATCCTGCTATTCGACTTCACCGTTGACAACAATCGAGTTCAGACACTCGTAACACCCCGAGACTTGCAGTCGCCAAATGACCCCCGGCTCCGTGCGCTACGGCATGCATGCAGGTTTCTAAGTGAAACCATATTATTCTCCTCGTCCCGCACGTCATCATGGTCATCAGAAAGTGCAACATCTGTGACCGTCGCTTCAAGAAGACGGAGCATTTCAAACGCCATGAACGATCACGTCAGTTTAGCGATTCTGCTGAAAAGTCTCTTTACTGACTTGCTGCAGATACCAAGGAAAAGCCTTACGAGTGTAGCGTCTGCCATAAGCGATTTTCCCGCAGGTGAGTAACTCCCGACCTGCACCAACTGCGACGCTGATCGCTATCCCAACAGCGATGTGTTGAGCCGCCATGCCAAAGGACATAATGCAAATGGTGCAGCTGCGAACGCGACTCCGACGCAGAATAAGCCGCGCGCTCCGTCGACCACCCAGCCCCCTACTCCTCAGCAGCCGCCCGCTCAGACCGATCCTGCCCGTTTCCTCTCGATGGACGGCGATGCTCATTCGTCGCACAATCTCCCTGTCGCGCCGCGCGAGGTCTCGCTTTCCAATCCTGCCCACCTTCAGTCTTCCTCGCTGAACTTTCTGGCGGACATCTCCGCCCACCATGGCCGGGCCGAACCGGACGTCGGTCCCATGATAGTCGAAGAACAGCAGACTTATTTCGGCTGGAACGAAATGCACGCTCCGCCGCCGCCTCAGCCTGTCGCAGCTGCGCCGTCAGATCAGCAGACATACCGAACGCCGATGTTTGATGCTATGCCGAACGATATGCTACAGTTTTGGTTGGAGCCGCGCGGGGACACGGCCTCACATCATGGGTCACTTGATATGTTGGGCGAGCCCAGTTTCAGCCTCGTGGGAGATAACGTGGCAATCACTCCGGAACAACAAGCCCGGCCGTCGAACGACGATCCAAGCAGCAGACATACTGGGGATATCCCGAATGAGAGGTTCGCAAGGGTCCAAAGGTACTGGGTGGCTCCGTCGAATACTGCCGGGAGACTCATGAACAATCTTTGGCGGGACATTGCTGCCAGCGACATCGATAATATTTTCTCTCTTCATTCCTCGCAATCCTTCAGTAGCCCGTCTGGACTGCTTCCCGGGTCCCGATATGGCCTGGACGAGGAATGCCGTCAGCAGTTGCAAGCGGTGTTTGGAAACCTGAGACGCAGCAATCAACTACAGTCCCCGAATAGTGCGCTATCGCCTACATCAAGTTCGACTTTTGGAGGCCGTCCAAGTTTTCCTCCAGCTGAAATACTGGACATGGCGCTTGACTTATACTTTCGCAATTTCCACCCTCTTATCCCTTTCGTTCATGTTCCGACTTTCTCGGCGAAGAATACTCGTCTCCCAGTCCTATATGTCATGTGTCTCATTGGGATGATCATGTTAGGGACTAAAGGAACAACTACATTTGTCGCCAAGAATTTTTCCGTGAGTCCATCGCCGTAGCGTTGCGCTTTGTCACTAACAGCTACAGTCTGTCCTGGAACGGATCACTGCCGACCTCGCAAAATGCGCGGTGGGTGTTGAGAACACATTAGACACTATGAACACCTTCGCGGCTGCATTTCTTTTCCTCAACTTGGCGGCGATGACAGGGGTAAGCCGATACTTGCTATTGGGTGGTTCGTGGCTAACAGCAGCAGGAAAAAGAACATCTTGAGAAATCGCAGATGCTTTATGTCAACCTCATGTCGGTATGTTAACCACCGTGCTGACTCTTCAAAGCTAACAGTCAAAGATCGCACAACGGCATGGTCTGTTTGCAGCTACTGAAGGACAAATACTTGATATCACCCTCTTCGAAGCGGTGCCTGACGTTGATATCAGGTGGAAAACTTGGAGTAAAGTTGAATCCGTCAAACGGTATGTCGACTAATCACTTATTCTACCTAATACTGACCAGTCAGGTTGATTACTGGGCTTCTCTTATTGGATTCCTGGTACTCCTCTTTTCTATCGACCAGTCCCATTATTGTTCCCGACTCAATCCAACTCATTCTGCCCTGCAACGAAGGCCTCTTCCGGGCCAATGGCTCCATGCGATGGATCCAACTAGTCCGCAGCGGCAAACGTCTACTAATGCCAACAGTCATGACACCTTCGGAGAACGTCACCGTGCCCATGTTGGAGAACCCCATCGACGATTTTTGTATTCACGGCGTACTAGCAATGGTCCAGCTCCGCCTATCAGAAGCTTATCACCGCCTTCTTTCGAACAGGGCAAGCTATCCTTTTGCACCTTGCCATACGTATGCCATGGATGGGCGCGCCAGATGTTTACCCTCGCTCCAACTGCAAATAGCAGACAAATACGGCGAAGTTCTTGAACGGCTCAATCCTAATGCCGCCGTCATGTGGCACAACATATGCATGACCTTAACGGCGGATACCCAAATCTTCGACCTAGCCGCCGGCCGCGCAGGGCCAGGTCCCGCCAAGAAAGCCCTAGATGACATCGCAACCTGGTCACAGACACCAGCTGCCAGACGAGCATGCCTTCACGCCGCCCACATCTACAAGGCAATGACCAATCGCAAAGCATCAGATCACACAATGTTCCACTCGGTTTTCTCTCTGTTTTCAGCAGCCCTCGTCCTAGGTCTCTACATCTTCATGGTCCCGAATCCCAGTGAGCCACAAGTCGGCGGAACATCAATCGAGCTCCTTGATGATATTGACTGGGAACGTGTCGGAACAGAGGGATTCACCAGTTTCATGGAGCCACGCGGGACTCAGACATTCACGCCGTCGGATGACCCGGCAGTGAACTTTATTCGAAATGGAGGCACTGTTTATTTCCGTGGTGTACCCTTTCAAGGTGGGTATCAGTCTGCAAGACGTATCCTGCTGGATTATGCAGGCCTCCTAAAGGATGCGGGGAAGTGGAGCGTACGCAAGTTTTCGTATGTTCTGCATATCATGAGTGATGTTCTTATGGAGGTTGAGTAGTGAGGGATGTCACTTCCTTGAGCACCTCGTGCCGGATAGCGATGCTGGACGTTGCGACCAACGGCACAGTAGCATTCAACACTGTGGATATCATGCTACGGACTGAGGCGCTGGTGCTAAATTAAATGAGCGCGTCCAGCGGGCTGGACAATCGCATAACCACTTTTAATGACTCCTTGACGGCCACCCATGTATGACTATACTATATATGATACCATTTAAAAATGCTACATCACCTGCTACCAATCTCTTGACCTCGCAGATATATGCCGCTATGTCACGAAAACCTATCTTCAAGAACTATTTCCATTTGTCAACTTGTCATATACCAACTTGGCACGATTCTGGGTCTCGGATCGATT
The DNA here is from genome assembly GCA_003574815.1 of Aspergillus spinulosporus. Taxonomy (NCBI): domain Eukaryota; kingdom Fungi; phylum Ascomycota; class Eurotiomycetes; order Eurotiales; family Aspergillaceae; genus Aspergillus; species Aspergillus spinulosporus. Next base: position 374,976 of record QPHH01000013.1, on the reverse strand, counting down.
TGGGGAAATACAGCCCTCATACTCACCATCTACTTGTACCTTGGACGAGTAAGCGCTAAGCTCATGTTTGATCGTAGTCTTTACGCAGAACGGTGCTCAATACAATAAGGCTTACTCCATACCAAGAAAATATCATGCTTAGTCTATATAGGTATCTTCCTACTCAAAATCATCTAGCTACTTATAAAGAATACCCTCAACCATCTCTCCAATCGCTAAAGAACTCGTCAACCCAGGACTCTCGATGCCCAATAGATTCACAAAACCCGGGAACCCCAGTTCCTCCTGGATAACAAAATCTTGGAAACCCTTGCCCGTATTCACCGAGCCCCCTTTCGATAACTTTGGGCGTATCCCGCAATAGCTGAGAGTCAGAGCAGCCGGATCGACATTCGGTAAATAAGCCTGGATTTCAGGGATAGCAAGCTCCATACGTGCAGGGGACGGTTTGAGATCATTTGGGTCGTCTACCCATTCCACATCTGGCCCAAACCGAATCCCGCCGCCCATGTCAAGCGTTAAGTGTGTACCCAGCCCGCCGGTTCCTGGGAGTGTGGCGGGGTAGACGAGCACCGAGGGGGGCTGGGTTGGAAAAGAGGCAGAGTAGGAGAAATATGTTCCCTTCGCGTAGTATGGTGTCCTGTGGCGCTCGGGCGGGAGAAGCATATTATTAATGCTGCAGGCGTAATTACCCGCGCTGTTGATGACCGTCTCAGCGACGATAGACGTTGCTTCACTCTCTCCCCCTGATCCCGAGCGTGCAGTAATCCTATACCCGCCTCTTCCCCCATCCAGTGGGTCAATGCCCGTAACTTCTGTAAGGAACGCACAGTCGCCACCCTTATCCTCGAAGTCGCCCTGCAAATACGTCATGAGTGCATGACTATCCACTATCCCCGTGGAAGTACTCTCCAGGATTCCCGCACGCCCGCGCACCTCGGGTTCTCGCTCTCGAGCCTCATTCTGTGAGACTAGTCGTGTTGGGACGCCGAGTTGTTTCGCGAGCTCGTGGACCTTCATCGTTACGTCCCATTGCTCTTCATTCTGCGCGACGATCCATTTCTTCGTGTTTCGGTATGGGATGCCCTGCTTCTCACAAAGGGAATAAAGGAGTTGCTTGCCGCGGACGCAGAGGGAGGTCTTTTGCGTGTCTTTCCCATAGTAGAGGCCAGCGTGGATCACCTGGGTTATGGTAGCTTAGTAGCTGCACGAAATTCGAATTAAGAAAGGGGCAATGGTGGTCGGATATGGTTGGGTGATAGAATGGTAAGATACCTCTGAATTGCGGCTACTCGTCTCTGTCCCCGGCGCATCGTGGCGCTCAAGAAGAATGGTGGTTGTATTTGGGCGCGACGCTAACTGACGCGCAACTGCGAGACCAACGACGCCGCCGCCAATCACCTACATAGTAGTGAGAAGTTAATCGGCTGTGAAGAGCAATGATGTGTAGGAGGGTCGAGGCATACTGCGTGAGTGACGTCTGCGGAGGAAGCGCGGGTGGAAGAAAACTGGCGGCGGAGATTACTACGCCGCAGAAAAAGGCTCGCTCGAGAAGTCATTGGAAGTTGTAAGAATTTTGAATAATGGCAGTTAAGAAGATGAATAGCGTGTTATTCTTTTTTTTTTTCTTTATTGTATTTTGTCTGAAATGGCGAAACATGATAAAAGTGGTGGTGGGGAGCTTATGGAGTTGGAGAAAGTGGAGTCGGAGTTCGTTCCGAGTGCGTGTATACGTGCGTAACTAGCTACTGGTAGCAGCAGCTAAACAATAATAACAATGGGTATATACATTATTTACTGCTCGGCTAGTCTATAGTCAAGCATCCAGTATTATACATGTAAGCCATTAGCCGCATTTCTAGGATGTTGCGTGTCTATATCCAGGTATTTCGAGATGATCTATAGCGCCGATGTGCATTCTCTAGCTACGTCGTCCTACGCTCTTCAGCATCTCCTCAAAGTGCTTTTCCAGTTAGCTAGCATCATGTGGTCTTAAAAAGGATAGACTCACCTGCTTCTGCTCCGTTGCTAGTTTGCCTTTCGTGTCCTGCATCGAGTTAGTAGATCCCGCCGGATACAGGACGAGCTACCTACGCTAATTATGGTCAGCACCAAAGAATAATTGTTGTAGAGAAACCGCTCTCTTCGCTTCGCATCCCCACAGATCCGGCTGAGTTTAGCCAATAAACCGTCAAACTCTGAGGTTAGCCGAGACAGACTGTTGGCTACGGGCTCGTCATCACCTGCTTCACTGCTCAATACGAGAATGCCATGTAGCAGCTGTCCAAAGCGCTGCGTGAGGAAATGTGGTGCAGATGACTGATTCAAATCGTCACCGCTCGCAAGAGACAAGGCAGATACCGCACTGCGGCCGGTATTGGCGCCTATCCGTTTCAGAGACTCGCAGTGGGCATCCATAATTACTTGAAACCGTGGCCATAGATGCATGTTGATCCCGTTGATGTACGAGTCTGCAACAGGGACCTTGCGTCGCTGAAGTTCAAAGGCGGCTTGTTGGTTTAGTCGTACGCACATCAGCACGCCCAGTGAGTCCGTAGTGTTCTCAATCAGTTGTTTAGTCAATCCCTGGCCAAGGGTAAAGACTGGAGTGAATACCTCCAGAGCCTTGCGAGATATTTGCTGGAAAGACAAGGTCGAAAACATCTCAGTCATAAATGAATATTCAGCCGAAACATTATCCAGAAGCGCGAGGTTAAAGTTGCGAAACGGGATTTCAATTCCATGAAATGAAGTATCCTCTTCCGCAAGATAAGAGGAAATGGCCATCTGGTTGCCCGTCCGCAGAATGTCAATCCTCCTCCCGAGAGAGAACGGATCGTGCGCAGCGGCATTGGTCCGACTACCAGGGCCCAGATTGCCTACAACATGTTAGTCAGGTTAAACAATGAGCAAGGATATACAAACCTGATTTTTGAGTGTGGGGATCACCCCCTAGAACTTCGTTGCGGTCACTTGGATAGAGCTTGATCTTTGCGAGTGCTTGGTGGTAGCGCGTAAAGTGTGAGAGATAGTACCAGCGCATGGTATTGACGTAGGCCTGCGTGATCTCACTTGCCAGGGTGGAGTGGGCTCGTGACATGTAACTGTAGAGGTCTTTGTATTTGACCAAGCGCTGCTGCTGGATAATTTGAGCATTGATATTCGGCGATCGTAACGCGCGCACTTGCGAGACCAGATAATCCCGAATCCTTTCCACAGCCTAGATGCATGAGTATGTGCTCCAACACTGATTGGAGGAGACTGACCTTCTTCTTAACGTCCTCCAAAAGGGGCCGGACGTCGTCGATCGCTTTAGTAGAACTAGAGCTCGCAATCTTGGCTTCTATACTCGCTGTCCGTGTTTCAATCTCGTTCAGTGACTTGACCCAATTCTCATCAATAGGTCCTTCCGCAATCATTCTGACGGCGGCTGGGGAGATACTGATCTCCTCCACGGCGGGTCCAAGTAACTGCTCAACGTTCCTCCGATTCTCCAGCATGGCGTTCAATTGGACAGACCGAGACTGTAAAGTCTCAATCTCCGCCGCGACTGCCCCAAGTTCATTTCGAAAGTCGCTCAAGTACATTTCCACCGATTTAGATACATCGTCGCACCCGGATATGGCGTTATGCAGATCCTGAAATTTGTCTCTTTCCTCTTCAAACTGCTGAATCGTTTGGGCACTAACGTCGCCTCTCACCGATCGTTTCGACTCGGGCTTCTGCAAAAATTCCTCCAAGCTCAGGCCACAAAAGTCAATGTCTTCCACTAGCTGGTCTGGTTTTGTTGGACCTGACCTCCGGATGAAATTATCGGTGATTGTTTCCACATTTTGTTTCTTGATGATTCCATTTAATACCTCTAATGGGTCGGCGACATTCGGTGGGCGTGTTCCTGTAGCATTCTGTTTTAATGTTGACTCCTCGGGGACACGGGCTACTGTCGGCAAGGAGGTGGTCGAGGCGCTGGGAGAAACCAAGGCTGACAATGACGACCCTGGTCTGCTAAGTCCAGGGCGACTGTTCTGACGGTTTGGCGAGAGATGGGAGGATGATCTCTGGGGAATTGGAGAAAGGCCGCGATCAGGTGTCGAGTGACCGGCGATGCGGTCGAGCCACATGTTGGAGCGCAAAGGATATTAGGAGGATATCATGTTAAGAAGGGATCGGGGATTGAAGCTCGTGAGCAGGCCGAGAGAGAGGTAATTCGACTGCGAGTAATGACAGAAATGACAGAAAGCATTCAAGGATGCCACCCAGTATAGCAGCTATAGCTCCAACTGTCCCCAACCTTGAGCCCGGATCATCTCTCTCAACATGGAATGGGACAAGTCACGGGCCGAGAAATAGTCTAGACTTGGTCGGGTTAGGGCGACGCTAGCCTGGTTCAGACTAGCGATATGACCCCGCCACAACAGAACGGCGATTTGTCGACTTCTTTTCGTTTCCCCTCCTCGAAAATTCTCTTCTTCTCCTCCTCCATCCAACAAGCAAACTCCTATCCCCTCCTCCTTTTTTTTTTTTTCTGTTCTACCAGTCTATCTTGCTTTAGCATCTATCACCATGTCTGACGAGGTATCGTTCCTTTCTGAAAATTCCCTGATCTGCTAGACTAGGTTGATTCCTGTCACGTTCCTCAACAATCAGTCACTGGCCTTGAGGAGCTGGAATACAGGAACCAGCAGCCTTACCCCACTCGCATCTGATCACTTCCCACGCAACGAAACGTGCAAATATACCTCCCATTCGATCCGTTGAACGAATCACTTTGCGGCCGTCGATGGGCACGAGCGCTAACTGCTACCTTACAGGCTCACGATGTTACCTTCGAGTCCGCCGATGCTGGCGCCTCGGCCACCTACCCCATGCAGTGTTCCGCTCTGCGCAAGAACGGTTTCGTTGTGATCAAGAACCGCCCCTGCAAGATCGTCGACATGTCCACCTCCAAGACTGGTAAGCACGGCCACGCCAAGGTTCACCTTGTCGCCATCGACATCTTCACCGGAAAGAAGTACGAAGATCTGTCCCCATCCACCCACAACATGGATGTTCCCAACGTCTCCCGCAAGGAATACCAGCTTGTAAGTGCCGATAAATCTGTATGGCGTGTGTGATCAAGTTCTAACAATACTTTAGCTTGACGTTACTGACGACGGCTTCCTTTCCTTGATGGACGACAACGGTGAGACCAAGGACGATGTCAAGGTCCCTGAGGGTGAGGTCGGTGAGCGTATCAACAAGATGTTCAAGGAGGAGGAGAAGGACTGCAGTAAGTAGCGCCTGGTCGTTTTCAAAACCAGTTGATACTAACTGGCTTGTTTGTAGACGTCGTCATCCTCACCTCCATGGGTGAGCAGATGTGCATGGAAGTCAAGGAGGCTCCCAAATAAACAAATATACTGTCTCTTAATGCCGGGTCAGCCCTTTTTGTTTCAAAAGAGTGTCATGTGGTTACCTTTAAACTGGAGCATGATGCTACGTTTTGGGCAGAGTGTGGCATCGCCGATGTGTACTCCGTCGTTTAGCCTTGGGTGTGCTTTGCGAGCAGACTTAGTCGCATGCATTTGGCAGGTCAAGCATGCCTCTTAACGGAACAGTCTTGAGTTCCGTACTCTTACGATTGTTTGACGAATCAAAATCCTCTTCTTGAAGCCATGAAAGTTCCTTTTCTTATAATTGTAGCATGTAGTCACCGACTATATAATAGTCAACGTTGCCTCAATAGATTTGCAATTGTCCCAAAAAAAAACATGTTGAAAAGACGTATCTCAAACAAGGGGTGCCAAATAATTATGCATTCGGATTAGATTAGTAAAGAGCACATTGTGGTTGGGTTCTCCATTGAGGGTTCCGGAGAGTGAGCAAATATGAAATCTTCCTCAAACCTCTTCCCGCTAGCAAATGACCATGTTCTTTTCTTTCGATTTTGAGTTGTTATGAGAATGAAGCTGATTTTCCTACATGGAATATATTACGCGAGAGCCTTGCGGCCAGGAGGGATGCCGTGAGACTCGGTTTTTCCTTGACAATGGCCTTTGGTTTTGTCGGCGGGGTCACCAGCAAGCGGTAGTTCTACTCCAACTCCGAATAACTACAAAATATGAAGCAAAACATGTCGCTTACCAGGCAGTCTCTAGGGCCGGCAAGTAGAGGAAGACCCCGATGACTTTGGAACTCAAGGCAATATCAGCCGGGTGAAGAAGCCTGTTACCGAGAAGCTCCAAAAAAGTAGGTCTCTAAGCATCTATTAAGTACGGAAGTCTAACAGGTTCAGAGTACCGTGGTCGTCAGGCATATCGCTTGTTTCTTCATATCTATCAGTTAATTCTCTGGAAACAATGCCACGCTTTGGTGAACAACCATGGGTTTCCGCCACAGCTCGAGGTATGCATAATGCGCGTCAGAAAAAGAAAGTACAACTAATCCGTGGAATCTAGGATCTCGTTCGCGATCTTTGGGCACTTCGCTTAGAGACTTATGCAAAGAAGATTACCGACGACGGTGAGGGGGAAGACTCTCAGCCGGAGTTTTTCAGTTCTCAGCCAGCCAGTGGTCCTGAAGACACTGAGACAGAGACCTTCAGAGTGGGTAGCAAGCTCGTACAATGGCCTCGCTTAATCGATACTGTCGCTCTATGCTATTTGGCGGCACTCTTGATGAGGCTCCCAGTCAGTGTCATGGACTTTCATCGGTATGTTTCAAATACATAGGTTGTAGCAGGGCTAATTATTTTTCTAGAATGGTCATGCGCAATGACATCCCTTATTACAGGGTGTTCCTCCATGTTCCCCGTGATATGAAGGACAAATTGCCCCAAGAGTACATTGCTCTGCTAGAGACCACGGTATGATGGTCGATGTCTATTGTGTACCCAATTAACTGTCTCTCTAGAGGCTATTGAAGCCAGAGGATCTCCATACTGCTGTATTCGACCTCTCGTTTCGTTATCACGGCCAGTTTGGAGTGCAGTTTCCACCGTTGAATACTCCCATCTTATCATACAGATTTATCAAGAGGCTTGCACTACCAGGTATATCATGTCACACTCACCTTTTGATTCTTTACGCTAATATTCCCAGTCGACGTATATCCCGTCACGAAAAGGCTACAAACACTATTAGGGTTTCCATTCGAGTACCCAACCAAGAAAGTTAGCAGAAAATGGAAGTCGCTCGACAAGCCTGAACTTCAACTCATCACTCTCATAGTGATCGCAACCAAACTCTTGTTTCCATTCGATGGCGTAAAGCGACATCCCACATCCGCACAGGAGCCTACCGTTCAGACAATCAACTGGGGAGCTTGGGCAGAGGTCCAGAAACTCTTTGATCGCCGTAATACTTCCTCCGGGAAAATTGGCAAAGGCAAAGAAATCCTAGTCAAGGAGGACGACGTGCTGACCATGACTCCGGATCAATTGGATGAGTACATGGACTGGTACGAGAGCTCTTGGTTAGACAGCAGCAATGGTGCGAATCATTCTTTCCTTTACCAAGACCTCTACTGACTGGTACAGCAATGAACCCCCTGGCAAATCTGTTTCCTATCGGCTCAGGCTCTAAGGAAAACCGGCAAAGTGCGCCCGCTGCTGAAGATGACGAAGAGGAAGCCGTTGAAGCAATGTTACAAAATGCTTCTCGATACCTCAGAACGAATCCTGTCGTTAATGAAACTAACCCGGATATACCACGGCCTGGTTCTCTGTATGTTCGCTACCGGCATGAGTCTGAACTACCAGACACAGCACGAGCTTTCTACGAGACTGCAGCCAAGATTACAGGTATATCTCTTTCCACTCTTGTTCGTTGTGTCTCTCAAGCGGAGCTTCGGATTACCAAGTGGTTGGAGAACCAAAGACGCATCAAGCATTTCGCCGAACGCTCGATGAAAGGAGCTGAGAATCCGGATGCTGATGAGATGGAGGAACTTAGCGAGCAGGAAATGCCCTAAAACTTTAATAGTTAATCTTTCCTTTGTGGACATTAAGCCCAGAATATAAGTTATATCAATAACAAAGCCACAATAAATGATCGTCCGTCCTCTTTATATGCCTCAATGTCAGTAGGTCAAATCTCGATCGGCTGTTAAATTCGGAAACAATGAAAAAATGTGGGGATCGAATTCGGCCTTAGGCCACCAAAGCTATTTTAGTAGTTACGCTAGGGCCTAGGGTATGTCCTTTCACGTGCACTCATCCACCGCTTGCTAAGCGAGACACTCCATTTTGACAAGCATTGCCTCATTCGAACCATTCAAGCGCCCGATTGTCAGCCAGCAACAACGAAAAATCGCAGCCAGTACGTTTACACCGTGATATTAAGCAGTGATATTATTCTCTTTGAACAGCCAGCTAACGAGTCTTTTTTCTGCGCCTTTATAGTGCAGATGTAGGTCTTCCGAACGTGCTATTCACCCCGTTGCCATCCACAGCTCTCTCGTTCATCGTCAACCGAATATGCGCAATAAAAGAATGCTGGAAACCCGACGGTGAAAGAAGAGGGCTACGAATATGTGCTGATTATTTTCCTCGAATAGTTTCGTCAAGACCCTCACGGGTAAGACCATTACCCTTGACGTCGAGTCCAGCGACACCATCGACAACGTCAAGACCAAGATCCAGGACAAGGAGGGCATCCCCCCGGATCAGCAGCGTCTCATCTTCGCTGGAAAGCAGCTTGAGGATGGCCGTACCCTGAGCGACTACAACATCCAGAAGGTATGAGGCCTGGTCTATCGATTGAGTTTTGCGCGTGGTATAGTTTCGCGGATAAAGAGGCGGAAGGGAGGTTATCCTGTGTCATAATTATGGCGCCAGTTAACCGTTCCTTACTAGAAGGAGAAGGGGTGTGTTGCAAGAAGGATTGTGGATGAAAACTGATTGGGATGATGACGGTCGGCTGACTATACCTTTTTCCAAATGATATAGGAGTCCACTCTCCACCTCGTCCTCCGTCTCCGTGGTGGTATCATCGAGCCCTCGCTCAAGGCTCTCGCTTCCAAGTACAACTGCGAGAAGAACATCTGCCGCAAGTGCTACGTACGTCTACCGGACTACCACTCGACTCCGTCCCGTCTTCGACGATGGATCTGAACTAATTCTGGAATAGGCTCGTCTCCCTCCCCGTGCCACCAACTGCCGTAAGAGGAAGTGCGGTCACTCCAACCAGTTGCGCCCCAAGAAGAAGCTCAAATAAACAACTCGTTCATGCTTACGTTTTTTTCTGCGTTGCTGGTGCGGAAGGGTGTGGTTGTGATGAGCCGGATTGCAATGCTAAAAAGGTTCATTTTTTTACAAGTGGCGTTGGAATGCTGAAGAAACATCAGAAGAGCTGGAGTCAAATACATTTTACATGGCTACTCTCGGAACCAGTTGCAGTCAATCAAACAATTGTAAAATTCAGTGACCCCTCAACTTACTACTTGTCTTGTAGATAATTGTAACAGATTACAGTACAGGCGAGGTATACATGGTGAAAGGGCTTGAAACTGCACAAATTGGATACGCGTGCTGAAATGCTGCCGGAGCAATTCAGGGTTCGGGTATCCTGAAGCCACCAAACAACCTGGACGGGTATTGGATTCAGAGCATGCGCTTGTCGTGGTCGTCATGGTCGTCCTTATCATCATCGTGATCTTTCTCACTGTCACCCTTCTTGGAAACAGGGCTCCCATGGCTTCATTCATATATCATCAGTCACAAGCATTGAGACACTAGGTGTGGGAAATGGGAAAAACTCACGCGAAGAACAAGATCTTAATCGCAATCGCAAACCCAGCATGCAACACAATAACCAATATTAAAAGCGCCCGACTAGCCTTCGCATCCGTTGCACTAAGCACAGGATACAGATTTCTAAGCAGGAAGAAAACCGTCCATGCAAAGCCAACCCCCACAAGCGCCCAGTTCAACGCCGTCAACGGACTCCAACTAACAAGCGCGACCGCAATCCACACCAAATTCGAGTACCCGTAGAGCGCCCAGCACTCCACCAGATCAGCTGTCGAGCTGCCGAACCACTTCAGGGCGCCCCAAAGTGCGATCGGCAAAGCAAACGTGTATCCGTAGACGAGGCCTGCCGCCCCAGAGAGCAGCGTAAAGTCGTACTTGAAGTGCTCCTTATCGTTGTTCGAGAGCCATTGCGAGATTGTGCCCGTAAGAAAGAGAATCACGATAACTGTTGTTGCGATCCAGAAAGGGCCGTAGAGGTCTGCGTTGCCTTCGAGAACGTCGAGAAAGTTGCTGCGCGGGTAGACAGAAGCCACGCAACGGCGGAGGACCTCATTGGTGTCCACGTCAAAATATCGCTCGTAGTAGTGGATTGACCACCATGCGTGCTTAGTTGGGGTGCCTCCTGGAGACCTGTTGCGGCGCGAGGATGACCCTCCGCCGCTGCCTAGGAAGGCGGTATTGTCGGGGTGGGATTTGGCGTTGCGCTGGTCGTTTTCGAAATCTGATCAGGTTTTGTTAGTTTGCTTGGTAATAATGGTATAAGGAGCTGAGCTCACTGGATGGGTGGAACTCGAGGTCCTCCTGAAGGTCAGTGTGTCCGAGGTCGTCGCCCTAAATTTTGGTTTTAGCTTCAATTAGGTGAAAATAAAGAAATACGGAGTTGAGCATACTTCGGCATCCACGTCCACTACCACGTCGTAGCCCTGGTTTGACATTGTGGGCAGATTGTGTCGGGTGCAAGAAGCCAGCTGTTCGGATATGAAGAGGTGATGCGGGAAGAGCCAACGTACACGGCACTAGCCACATACTGTACCAGCCACACCTTGAAGCCGCGCGTCATTGAGCGGTTTTATGCTACAATAAGCGTGTCAATGAATGGCGCTAAATTCGTTCATAACGTTAGCTGCCAGTGGCTAATCAAGCTGGAAACAAGCATTACTCATAATCATGAGATGTCGGAAACTCCGTAGTGGAGGGTTGATACAAGTAATTAATCTGCTGCGAAAACCGCTATCATACTCAGTAGCCCTCTCAGTCTGTTGAGGGCGCTACTTTATGAGTGTGTTCTGGAACAGTTTGTGCTCGTCCTACCTCGGAATCTGCCCCAGGCTATCCATTGTTCTGGTAAACCTCGCCTTCAGAAGCAACGAGCGCTATCCTTGGTCTTGTACTCGGTGAAGGTTCACTGCTTCTTGAAAATCATCGATATACGGAGTACATACTCCAACTCTCGGGCTATTTGCCGAAGCCGGCAGTAAGCGAGGTTGCTTTTGTTATCAGGTTTGGTCAGACAGGCCGTGATTGACGTGACTATCGGAAGCACCCGCCAGCCCACCGCTGTATTAATTGCTCGACTTTCCTTACCATTTATCTGCACTTAAACATTGCGTTGACAAGGCTTTAGCTGGCCCGGATGATAGTACTCAAGTTATTATTATCCGCGCCGCGATGAAAGAGAAGGCTATCATGTCTCCCTCAGAGACAACCCCACTTCTTGTACCGGTCCAGGTCGCTCCCCAGCGCCACCGATATCCCCATGGCAAGCTACGCCGAGCCTGCAGTTACTCTCTAAGTCTGATCCTCGCGGTTGCCCTTGTCCTGTTCCTATTTCCTTTAGCTCTCTTCCCTCGTGAAGGCGGCTCGCTCTGGTCCTATCTCCCTGGCGCACAGCCTTACCCCAATTCTTGGCCGAGCGGAAACGGCCTCGATTACGAGGAGCTCCAGACCCTCCTCCTGGGTACCCCATCTGCGGCCCGTGCCCGCGAATGGAGCAAGTACTATACTGCTGGGCCTCATCTTGCAGGCAAAAACCTCAGCCAAGCGCTGTGGACAAAGGAGCGCTGGGAGGAATTCGGCATCGCCGATACCAAGATCGCTACTTATGACGTTTATCTCAACTACCCTCTCGACCATCGGTTGGCTTTATACGAAGGTGGTAATATCAGTTTTGAGGCTTCGCTGGAAGAGGATGTCTTAGAGGAAGATAGTACCAGCGGTTTGCCCGACCGCATACCGACCTTCCACGGATATTCCGCAAATGGAAACGTTACGGCGCCGTTTGTCTTTGTCAACTTTGGCACTTATGCCGACTTTGAGGACCTTGTCAATGCGAATGTCAGTCTCTCTGGCAAGATTGCGATTGCCAAGTATGGGCGCGTCTTCCGTGGTCTGAAAGTAAAACGGGCGCAGGAGCTTGGAATGGTCGGCGTGGTTCTGTATGATGATCCACAAGCAGACGGAGAGTACACGGAAGAGAATGGTTACAAACCATATCCCGAAGGCCCTGCGAGGAACCCGAGCGCTGTTCAGCGGGGTAGTACCCAATTCTTGAGTGAGTTGCACCTTTTAGTTCTGTGTGCAGTGAATAACAGGTATAGGCTTTGCTCCTGGTGACCCTACTACTCCCGGCTATCCATCCAAGCCTGGTTGTGAGAGGCAGGATCCCCATCACTTTATTCCATCAATCCCATCAATTCCCGTCTCCAATAGGGACGTTCTTCCTCTTCTCAAGGCCCTTAACGGCCATGGTCCAAAGGCATCTGACTTCAATGAGTGGTGGCAAGGCGGTGGTCTTGCATATAAGGGCGTGAATTATAACATCGGTCCCTCACCGGATGATCTTGTCATCAACTTGTATAATGAGCAGGAATACGTGACTACTCCTCTATGGAACGTCATTGGCGTTATCCCAGGCTCGCTTCCTGATACCATCATTTTGGGCAACCACCGCGATGCTTGGATTGCCGGTGGTGCAGGAGATCCAAATAGTGGCTCGGCTGTGCTGAATGAGGTCGTTCGTAGCTTTGGTGAAGCTCTTCAAGCTGGCTGGAAGCCGCTCCGTACTATTGTCTTTGCCAGCTGGGACGGTGAAGAATATGGGCTACTAGGTTCCACAGAGTGGGTGGAAGATCATCTCCCCTGGCTTTCAAAATCTAACGTTGCATACCTGAACGTTGATGTCGCCGCGTCTGGTACCGCGCTTGCGCTGGAGGCAAGCCCGCTTCTGAATAAGCTCATCTACGAAATTACTGGCCTTGTCCAGTCCCCCAACCAGACCATACCGGGACAGACGGTCCGCGATGTCTGGGATGGTTACATTGGAACGATGGGCAGCGGCAGTGATTTCACTGCGTTCCAGGACTTCGCTGGCATTCCTAGCTACAATCTCGCATTTAGCCACAGTAGCCAAGATCCTGTCTACCATTATCATTCCAATTACGACAGTTTTGACTGGATGCAGCGATTCGGCGACCCAGATTGGCTTTATCATGAAGCATGCGCCAAGATCTGGGCTCTGGCCGCCGCGAAGCTAGCCGAAACTCCCGTTCTATTCTTCAATGCCACTGACTACAGCCTTGGGCTGGAGGAGTATGTGGATCGAATTCGGCCTGCTGCCGACAATCTTCCCAACGGCTTGTTTTTTGATTTCGGTCCTCTATACGAAGCGATTAGCAAGTTGCAGAAGACGGCAATTGAGTTCGACGCCTATGCGGCAGACCTGACGTCGCAGCTCGCGGAAGAGCTTCCATGGTATCTCTGGTGGAAGAAAGTCCGGCTCTTCTTCCTGATCCATGAGGTCAACACCAAGTACAAGAATATCGAACGTCAGTTCCTGTACCAGCAGGGATTAGACGGTCGCAACTGGTTCAAGCACGTGGTGTTTGCCCCTGGTCTCTGGACTGGTTACGCGGGTGCGACTTACCCCGGTATTGTGGAGAGCCTGGAAGCTGGAGACGTAGCTAACGCCGCGGTAAGTGAACTTTTAGTCGTTTCCGTTCCATACGAGTATGCTAATGTTGACATGACCTAGAAATGGCTACATATTGTCATTGAGCGCGTCAATGCTGCAACAGAGTTGCTCCAGTAGGAGGCGGTCTGGGTGTGCTTGCATGCTGACTCCCTGCTTGGCCAAGCAGGGATCGAGACCCAACCCATGCAGATACGATGAATCACGCAGTCGGCAGGATTGTCGAATCCTGCAAGTGTACATACCTAAGCGCCCCATCTGAAATGTATTGAGTCATCATCCTTCGAACCACTTGTTTTATGTTCGATGTACGCCGGCTTATAAGCCAGTTTGGCCAGTTTGGCCAGTTTGGCCAGTTGATATATATAGAGAGAGCACCACGTCTTCAGAACCGGCTCGAACGGTTTTCTGGGGTATAACATCGATACCGGGCGCTCGGATCCCTGTAAAGAAACCTGCTGTGAAATCTCAGAAATGGTACGGGTTGGTTAGCCGGCTAGCGATTGTAGTCACCTTCTACAACCATATATTGGCTTTCTTTTGCAGATTTTAACACTCGGTCGGGCTTCAAAGGTACGGTTGCTGGGGTATTGTATATAATAAGCCTCCATCGGCTCGACTCCGCTGCTCCACTTAAAGAATTAGACAACTTCAAACTCGGCAAGTGGCAGCAGACGGATTGGGGCCCGGGCTGGAGAAAGAAACGGTATGATAAGAGGAGGCACTCAATGAATCAAGCTCATCCAAAATGAAGGATCATAGAAAGAGGGGGAAGATCACTTGACGCAGCCTTGCTTTCTGTGCGGAAAAGCGGCAAAGCAGTAATCACGACAGCTTCTCCAAGTCTGAGTCCTTAGCTCTAGACTTTCTTCTTCTCTTCACACTATCTTCTCTTTACCTTCCCATTCTTATTCTTCTATTGTTGTTCCTTTCTATTTTTCTTTCATGAAGCTTCGTTGTCTGAAGACCTTTAGCAGCCCTCACATATCGACGCGCTTCTCAGTCCCCTGCCTGCTCTTTAATGCATGCAAGCACTCCCAGGCTGCCTGTTCGGCAGCTTCTCATTCTCTGTAAGAGGCTGAACATGCCCTCAACAAGCTAGATCTTCTGCTAAAGGCTGTGCGCGCAGCAATATGTCGCTTTGCAGAACCCAGTATGTGATCGAACCTTGCCCTCAGCTTCAAGACACGGCTAAACTGGTCTTCGGACAGTCGCCGTGACCTCGTACCTACCGTACCTTGTAAGCTACTCTGTCCAATTTTCCTCCGGCCCTAGTCAGTGCGCTAACGGGAACAGCCTGAAATGATTGAAAGCGTCGGCGTCCCCCAATCCGAAGTCGCAAAATGGGCGGGTCTCACCTCAGCCATCTCGTCTTTTTCCCAGGCCGCAATGGCCGTTTACTGGGGAACGGCTTCAGACCGGCTTGGGCGCAAGCCCATCATCCTGCTCGGACTCACTGCCACCATGGTCCTGTCTCTAGCTTTCGGTCTGTCGAAATCGCTGCCTATGCTCATCACCTGCCGCGGTATGATCGGCTTCATGAATGGGAATGTTGGCATTATACGCACTATGGTGGCGGAGATGGTTCAGGACAAGGAGCTGCAGCCTAAAGCGTTCAGTATCATGCCCATGGTTTGGACTATCGGGAGTATTTTTGGCCCGTCATTTGGAGGGTCTCTTGCAAGACCGACAGAGAAGTATCCTGAGATTTTTGGCCACTCTTGGTTTTTTAAGGAGTATCCGTTTGTTCTGCCGAATATGGTTGCTGGGTTTTTCTTTATTATTGGTATCTCGACCGGGTACTTGTTTCTACATGTATGTTACCCAATATACGTTAGAGCGCAGCTAACATGGTTAGGAAACTCTACACTCAAAGCAGGGTTATCGTGATTCCGGTCTGGTGCTCGGTCAAATGCTCACCGGCCTTTGCACCGGTAAATGCCGGAAGGTCACAAAAAGGCTGGAGGATGACGAGGCGACCCCTTTGCTCAGGGAGCGTCCTCCTGCATCCAAACCTCAGATCAAGGCCGAAGTGAAGAAGCACAGCTGGCGAGAGGTGCTTAATCCGCAGTCCGTTTTGATTCTTATAGCATACACCCTAATGTCAGTGCACACGATGGCGTTTGAGTCTGTTCTTCCAGTATTCCTGCACACGCCTGTGCAACACCTCCAGGACAACCCAGACGTTCAGCTCCCTTTCAAGTTCGTGGGAGGATTTGGCATGGGTGAGTACTTGGTTATTCGCCCTCTACCATACCACACTCTGACTAGAGACCGTCAGACTCCCAGAGAATCGGTTTTTTCTACACCATAACGGGCTGCATCGGCATAATAATGCAATTTTACGTCTTCCCCTTCTGCGCAAAACGCTTCGGTGTCCTAAACTGCGTCAAAGCCTCAGCCGCCGTTTTCCCCATCATCTACCTCCTGACGCCTTACATAGCGCTCGTACCGAAATCCCTTCGCAACATTTCAATATGCCTTTTGATACTGTCCAAACTTACAGCATCGATTTTTAACTTCCCGGGCATTACGATTTTGCTCACGAATTCCGCAGGGAGTCTCAGTATTCTTGGAACGCTTAATGGTGTTGCGACGAGTATGAGCGCTGTTGGACGCGCCGCTGGGCCTGCCATGCTGGGTCCTATATTCTCTCTGGGGCTCAGGGCGGGTTTCATCATCTTGCCATGGTGGTTCCTTTGTGCCATTTCTGTGCTTGCCGCGACTCCGATACTCTGGATTGTTGAGGGGGATGAGTTTCAAGGTCAGGATATGGGGCAAAGCCAGGGTTCTGATGAGTCGGAGACGGAAGCTGCACGGGGCGCCGTCCATCCGGCGAAGCGCCAGACCAGGACTTAGAGCAATTACGGTACCTAAACCTCACGACCTTCCTAGCGGTTAACTAGGTCCAGGTATTTACCCATTGTGCACAAAGCTTCCCAGTAAAGACGAAACGAGACGAGATCATTGCAATGACACCACAACGACGATTACGCGACATCGTAGCTGGACAAAAGTAAAAAAACCGAAACCATTGACCTTGATTGAGCGGTTATATATCCTCCATTTATACTTTGATTGTCTTCATAGACTGTTCAGATATTTTCGCGATAGACAATCAATGACAGCAACATTTATGCGCTCGATATCCTCTCCACACAATCACGTCTAGCTTATCGAAATATCAAGAATGCACTGTCCCGGAGTCCGACGCCACAGTCCGCCAAACAGTTATGCATGAGACGCGGGATGTTCGAATCAAGCATTAATAATCGAAGCAGAACCCGAGCCGCGGCTCCCGTGCTCTCCTCCCCACTCTCCAGCTCGACTCCACATCAGACCATATTATTGTGGCCATCGCAGTCGCAAAGCTGCTCGAGCTTACAACTACTGATATCTACTCTCTGTGACTACTGCCTCTCGTTAATCCACTCCTTACTGCAGTTACGGCACATTAATTGGCATCATATCTACCAAGCACAACATTCAATCCACCATGGTACACCCTCACTTCTATTCTATTATATCCCATCCTACGTGCCTCTCACCCTCGACCTCAGTCAACAAGCTCCTGCCAGCCATTACCACCTCCTTTCCCAAATATTAACTTATTGATTTCTAACTACCTCTCTTTCAAAGTCCCAGGCCACCCTAACTACCTCCGCCCTAACTCTTTCCCTTCTCACCAGTTTCGGCGGAATAATCGGCTATTCACGCACCGGCTCACTCCCTTCTATAATCGCCGGTTTATCCGTCGGAACCCTCTACCTGTTTTCCTTCCTCCGATTGCGCAGCGGCCAAACATACGGCGAGGAGATCGGCCTGCTTGCGTCTGTTGTGCTGGGCGGTGCGTCGATTCCGAGGGCAATTCGGCTGAGGAAACTTGTGCCGGTTGTTCTGAGTGTGCTTGCGATCTATGGAATTGTGGTTTTCGGGGGAGCGGTTAGGAGAAAGGTTTAAGTTCTGATAATCTCTGGAGTCGAAATGGGATGGGTGAAATGTGTTTACCGGAATATAATTGAGGAGGGATGGAAGAGACAAAGGGGAGAAAAAATGAATTGAAATTAGTGGATTGCGTTCGTCATATTCATGGTCATATGGTGTCTATGTCTTGCCTACCTTGGCGAAACCTACAGAAGGGACGAAATATCTAATCCCCGCCCAAACGTAACGAAAGCGAACGAGGACCAAGATGCCGGCTCAGACAGTAGAGTAGGTAGATTAGGGATCTCTCCTTGAGATAACAGATGAGATGCCAGCTGTTGAGGTGCAAGCTATCGCACCACAACCGCATCGCCACATCCGAAGCATCTGTCCTCGGTCAGGGTGACGCAGCGCACTCACCAAGACTACACTAGATCGACCCATTTCTTTTTCGTCGAACCGTTTTTGCAGCTTTCCCGTTGTCGACTCCAGAGAATAAAGCCGGAGCACAGCGTAAGAGAGGCTGCGCCGGCAAAACTACTGACAAAACATCAGGGCAGGAAATTGCACGAGATATGACCAGAAGCAAAGGAAAAAAAGAAAAGAAAGAGCACTCATAGCGTATCTAGAAGTTCAACATGCATCGACTTAGCTGGAGTATATTGTCCCTGGTTTGACCTGCATGCTGCCTCGACCATTGCTATCGGAGGCTGGTAAATGCGTAGTATTTGATCATGGCGTCGGCATGACCGTGGCCTCTGACATGGGAACTTGCCCGACGACTACAGACGCAGGAAGCTCTTGGAGCGTCGTCTCCGTCCGACGATCAGGATCGAAGGCGTACCTTGGCAGTTTTGCCATTTTCTCCTCCGGGCTGGTTTCATTATCTGAATACACCAACCGTGACTGCTTCGACTTATCTTTCTTGCTCGGTTTGTCCTCTGCGCCGTCTGCAGGTTTGGCGGTCGCCGCCGCCTCCTGATCAGCTTGTTTGGCAGCTCCAGAGATAAGATCGTCAATCGAAGACGAGATCGCCGTAGCTTCGGGCTTTTCGCCATTAGCAGGACCGGGCACGGCCGTCCCAGGATGAGGGTGGCCCATATGCATCTGTTGTAATTGATATGCGTTGACTTGAGGAGCACCGACAGCGGGTCGTTGCGGAAGACTCGGCGCCGCGGGTAGGCTTCCAGATCGAGGCGCAAATGTGGTTTGCGGACTATTGACCGAAGGCTGCTGCTGCTGCTGCTGCTGTTGTTGTTGTTGTTGCAACTGCGGTGGTGTGTTTCCAAAGCCTGGAACTGGTTGCGGCGAGTATCCGGCAGGGGTAGAATATTGCGTAGAAGTAGGGAACTGCGGTTGTCCGGGGGAATAATTTGGGTAAACAGGACTTGCCGTTGCCTGGTAAGGGGAACCAGCCCCGCCATACGGCTGAGGGTAAGAGAACGTTTGCGTAGGAGCAACTGTTGTTGGTTGTTGTGCCTAACAGCGCAATATATTAGTAAATGTGTCTATGCTTGCAAAGAGCGTCACTTACAAATCCGGGCACACTTGGAGTCTGGCCTGCACCGACAGGAGTCGCTTCGCCACTGCTTCCTCCGGCTCGGGCCTCCGCTTTCTTCGCCTTGTGCTCTGCGAGTCGCTTCTTCAGATCTGATATGTTCTCAACCTTTGGTTTCTTTGCAGGTTGGCCGCTGGAGCTCGATGCTCCGGACGGCGGGTTTCCCGTTATCGCCTGTCGCTCTGCCTCTGATTGCTGGAACTGAGCAATAACGCGCTGGTTATGCGATTGAATGACATCCTCTGGAACACCCTCCATTCCAAATATCTCGACATCGAGACTTGACCGGTTAGACAGTGCATTGTCGACGGCTGTAAGTTGCTCCTTGTGTACTTGACTCATGTGAACAGAAAGCCCTAGAACCAGAGTTAGTTAGAGACGCTTGCAATGCGCTGCAATGTGATATTATGGTACAGACCTCCTGCCGTATTAAGTCTTCTGCCACATCTCTCACATTTAAAGTGTTTCGCCTTCTGATGTGAGATAAGAATCTTTAGGTCATCGAAATCGCGCTCGCAGTAATAACACCAAGGGCGAGCGAGAACCTCTTCCAAAGTGGGGCTGCGTCTTTTCTTTCCCATCGCGACAAGGATACGAAAGAAAACAAGGTGCAATTTAATAAGTGACGTTGAGGTGAAGAACGGAGTGTTGGTTGAGATCTTCGGTCATGGCGAAGTTGGTAGCACTAGAAGAACTCCTCATCACGTGCAGCAAGTTTGCCTTCTATTCACGTGACCCAGTCAACGGCTTCTGTCCCGTAAAAGCAAGTAGAGGACATGTTGTATTGACATACAATTTGAGCTAGCATAATGACCAAAAGTTGTCTTCTTCAAGTTTAACAATAACCACTTCCACCCAAAACATGACATGACAGCTGTCTTAACCAACTTGTGAATAATACAATATAGAAAATGACAAGTACAGTATTAATAAGCCAGTAAGAAGTGAACAGTAATCCCAAACGCCTAACGCTGGTATAAACGCTCAGCAGAAAAACCCAAAAATTGTGTAGCCGGATATGTATAGACAAAACACGTGCTAACCAAAACACGTGCTAATGTACAACCCCCCTTCCAAGTCCGCCTCCATAGTGGAATATATTAGAATGTAACAAGGGAACCTAGGCAAAAGAGACGGTCGGAGCAGTGTGATCAAGGCCGCGGGTGGCCAGGAGGAGGCAGCGGGGGTGGTCCATAAGGACTATTGAAATAATCAGGGTATGGCGTGCGATATGGCTGCGGTGGCGGTTGATGGAGAGGGCCAGGTCCACGAGCAAGAGGAAATGGCGGCATAGGTCGAGGATCTAGATGCGGAGGCGGATATGGTGCCAAGCCGCGAGGTGCAGCAAGCGGCGGTAGCTGCGATGGCAGCTGGGAAGTATGAGTATGAGTATGTGAGTGAGGGTGGGGGTGAGGAGGAGGATGAGAATGAGGATGAGGAAGAGGTCCAGGCGCCAACTGAGGCGGAGGAGCCAACTGCATGGGCTGCGGGGGCGCAGGAGCAAGGCCAGCGTCGACTCGTGGAGGGTTGGAGAGAGCAGGGCTGGCTGATTTCTTCTTCTGCTTGATCCCGAGCTTCGCGCCCTCTGATGCCTTTCTCGCGGCGTCTGCAGCTCTATCGGCTTCAATTTGAGCCTTGGATCGTTTCGGGTTACGGACACGTCCCTCCCGGTTGAAGCGAGCCCAGTGGTTGAGCATAGCTTCCGTGCGTTTAGGATTCTTCGAATTTGCGATTTTCTGTCGTCGCGCTTCCTCAGCTGCATCAAGCACACCTTGTGCACCTCCTGCTGGTGGCTTTGCATCAGGTGCAGTCGCCGGGCCACCGTTCGGCGCTGGTTCAATTGGCACCAGCTGTGAGGCCCCAGTTCGCGCTTGTGACAAGCCTTCTGATACAGGTGTTGAGCCAGTCGTATTTCCGGCTACAGGCGCTGGGGCCAACGGGGCCTCCGAAGCGGCACGCGAACCTCCACGAGCTGCACCCCTTCCGCGAGGTCGACCACCCCGACCTCGCGGGGTGGAGCTCCGACCATTCTCGGCATTTGGTTCGTCACCTTGGCGACGATTGCGGGAGCGGCGCTTTGCGGGATCTTGGTCGGGCTCAGCGGGCGTAGCGGCTTCGGTGACTGCCGCTTCATCAGACTCGTTGGCTCGACTAGCCGCTTCAAGTTCAGCAGCCTTGCGTTTCCGGGTAGCCTTTGCAATGCCATCTTCGCGCGGAGGGTTTTGGAACTTGGGGACATGGTCAACACCGAATTTAGAGATGATTCGCCAACCATCAGGATTGGGATTGTTCGGGCCGACTTTCTGAAGCATCTTCCGGTACTGGGCAGGGGTTGGTTTGAAGCCACCCTGTAAAAACGGGTTCTGATTGCCGATTTTGTCTTCTTTCGGGTCGTACTTGTAGCCGTAGAGCATTGCTTCCTTCTTGTCCTCAAATACTTGAGGCCGCTCAAGTTTCCGAGGGTCGCTCGTGACCTTGAGATTGTGCCTAGTGGCCAGCTTCTGTAGCTTGTCGATTGCCAAAAATTCATCTTGCCACACTTTCAGGGCATAAGCGACGTTCTCAGTGATAGCATAAAGCTCATCGCTGGTGCGCAATTCGGGATCGCGCAGTTGAGACAAGAAATCCTCAAGTGGGGCCATCTCAAGGAACTCGCCGCGTCCAACCTTTGTCGCCTTGTAAGGATCCGGTCGCTGGAGGAATTCTGGAGCATTGCGTTTCTTGCCACTCTTTGCTTCATTGAAAACAGTCGCCCAGGTCTCGTTCATTTCATTTGTGTTCTCATCGTAGTCTTTAGTGAACTGACGAACATCATGTATATTCCATAAATTGTGAAGGCGTTTCTCAATGGATGCAGAATCCTCATCACGAGAGAACTCATGGAGCTGGTTGGAGAGAGCAACGTCAGACTCACCCTCTGGCACCTCCCCATCACCATTAATTCCGGCACGGTCTGAATCAAGCGCAGCACGCTTGTTCCCATTGTAGGTCTCAGATACTTCCGCAGGTTCCTCTTCGGCAACCTCGACATTGCCACCATTGTAGTCCGCTGAACGGGGTGAGCCATTTGCTTGGTCAACAACCATGTCTCCATTTTCGACCTGCTCGTCATCCTCGTCGCCATCGTATGTTTGGCTCTCATCATCTATACCATTTTCATGATTATTATATGGAGCCATATCTTTTGCGGCAAAGTGTTTATAGTCCATATGCCGTTTAATGGCTGCATCGAGAGACATGTCAGCGGATGGCTCAATGTGCTCTCCACACTGTGCACATATTGAAGCATCTGGTGCTGGGGAGGGAGTTGTTTTGGTAGAGCCAGACTTCGCGTGTAGGGGTTCGGAGAATTTTCGGCGCAGCGGAGAGTCCTGGCTGGCCATCTCTGAAGTATGACTCTCCATATCGGGTTCGCTCTGAGAGACGGGTCTCATGCTTGGGCCGATGCAGAGTGCATAAATAACAATAAAGAGAGAAGCTACAACAAGGTCTAAATTAGAGAACAGCCTCTAAGACAAACCCGAGAATCAAGGAACCTGGACGTAGAATTAGTTAATCACACTCGGGTTGAAAAGTTCGCTTGTGCTTGCCAAGACAAAGTAAGAGAGTGCGCGAGGAAATGATCTGACGGGAGAAGCAAGGACTAGGATAAATCTCATCAAATGAGGGGCGGAAAGAATAAGACAGAAACTATGGTTATTGGACAGATACATGGCGTCGCAGCATCAAATAGACCAAGCTTTGACAATGAGACGGAGAAATCCAGATACGTGGTGCGAGCGAAACAAACGAGATGTAACACCTACCGATCAAGACGAAACAACAGACCGAACAGGCCGAGATAAGAGGAGAAGCAGGCTCGACTACCCCAAAGAAAATGATCCAGACAATGATCAAGGGAGAGCGACAGGGTAGTCGAACAAGAGAAGGGGGTCGCAAGCGGTTACCAGGGACTTGAATGTATGAAGCGCAACTGAAGTAGTTGGTAGTAGGTAGTAGTTGTTAGGCACGCGGAGTTCTGGAACCACTAAAGGGTAAGCAGAAATCTATGCGTCCCAACCACACCCCAAACACTTCGCAAAGTAGATCTGCGCTCGATCCAAGGTGCTTGAGATTAGAAGACAGACCGATCGAAAGATTGGCGGCTGTGCTAATGACCTGTCTGGTGCAGGAGTCGGGAAAGGACTTGACGAGAAGTATGGAATTGACGGGGTGGTAGGACGAAAAGAAGTGAAGCACCTTAGTGAAAAACGGAGTATAGAAGGGGGAAAGACAGGAAAACCCAACCAGCGACAGCCCACGAGAGCAAGACTCGCCCGGAAGAGGAGGAGAGGATGGGGGAGGCTTGAATGAGGAAAAACCTGAGTTTGTACAGATCTGAAAGTTGAGGACCTGTTGAAGAAGAACTAGAGATGATCCTAAATTACTGCTTCTTAGCGCTCATACAGGGCGTTACGCGCCTCGGCCAATATTACGCCTCTCCCTGGGGGCGGTCCCACCACATTGACCAATGAACGCTCCGATGTCCGTCTCCGTCTTTGCTTTAAAAAACAGGCTTAACTGAATCATAGAGTGGTTGAAAAGCTAAATGATATCTCGTAATCTAGTCGTCTATACACATTTTACCTCGCATATTAAGCTCTGTCAAGTCGAACCCCTTCTGATGCGAGATTGTGAGCTTCCACAAGGCGCGCCGTGGCCGTCAGGGCAAATATACTTACTGTGTATTCCTATTACCCATTGACATCATTCACTCTAGCCATGGAACTAGAGTATACCCTGGAAAACACGAAAGCCAGACTAGAAATGGTTGGTAGGGAAAATAGAAACTAGCGTTGTTTTGAGTGGCTCCTTTTGGACGTGATTCAGGGAAGAGCTTGGGCCTTGTCATGGCAGCATTTAAAATCCATTAATTTACGTTACCGAAGTATATGATCTGAAACCCAAAGCAAGTCGAAAAGATTTCTGATTCTATAAAATGGGAAGCGGAAGCATTTACTCAATTTGTATACTCCATCCTCAGTTAATATCAACGATATTAAATAATAGGTTAGGCCTTCCTTGCATAGACCTATTCACCATGGGGCGATTCAAAATTGCCGCTACTGCCGCTCCGTACCCGATATATATATACTACTGATTCTTCTCCCCGACATCCAAAGCGACCAGAAATCGACTGACGCAGTTATAAGCAGCAGCAGTCGCCGTAATTTCAACAACCTCTCGCTCGTCAAACCGCTCCCTGACTGCCTCGAAAACTTCATCTGGTACAGTAACAGTCTTCGTCATAGCATCGGTGTACGTCAAGACAGCGCCCTCAGCAGCACTCAATACTCCCTCTGAAACTTTTGCAGCGATATCAGCGTCCGCGTCCTTGACAACTTGAAGTGCAGCATCACTCAGTCCAGCCTGTAATAGCAAGGGCGAGTGATGCTCCCACTCAAACAAGGCGCCGTTGACTATCGCCACGCGAGAGATGACGAGCTCACGGATCACCGGATTGAGACTGGTCCGCTGGCGAATTGCGCCCAGAAATGCATTCCATCCGTCTGCAACAGGGAATGAGTGCAGAAGCGCCCGATCTAGTGGTAGGAGGCCATTGGGGGCACGTCGGGCTTGCACTCGGGCGAGAATCTCAGCCTCTTCGGGAGTGCTGGTTGGTGGGGGGTCGGCAACGTATGGGAGGCGCATCGAGAAACCCTTCCTTCTGCTTGTATAATGAAGAGATAGTTTTCTTTATTCTGCGATATACTTTGTGCAGCAGGTAGTCTAGAACCTATTAGCTACCTCATGAAAGAAGTCGGAGTGTGATATAGTGGCGCGGCCTACCAAGGACCCCAGGGAATAGAGCGTTGATTTCTGCTATACGCCGTCTTCGTCTATGTACTTGATAGAAGACCGGAGAGATGGGTTGGCCCATATATACGACGTGAGGTCTTAACCTTAGCCCACCAACCCCACGGTGGGCTCGGGAAGGCTCCGACTCCGCGGCGGGACAGCCGACCCGGTTTGTTTACTGAATCTATATACAGCACATACTCTTCTACATTGGAGACTTCCCGCAATATCATGCATATCACTATCTAAATTTCTCGCCAGAGAACTTTGTTAATTGTATAGTTCACTCGGTTTTGTGGTGACGTTGGCAGTAAGTCCCTCAACTCGGTAATGATATAGGCCCGGACCATTCCGCAGTCTTTCCGACCCTCGGACAGATGTTTTCCTCCAGCTGTTGTATTATGATATAAAGCTCCAAAAACAACCATAGAACTGCCAATTAGATGTTTTATGGTGAAATGCGCTGCGAGTCATGTTCCATAACCGCCCTTTAGTCGGTTGCTAGGCGGGATTGTTTTATTGGGCTGGCAGTTTTTCATTATTGCTCGAATAATTCAGTAGCTGATCTGACGGAGTAGATAATTAGAGAAAGAGAGCAAGCGTTTTGCTTTACAGACCTCAGCCGAATATTAACTGCTCGTGTGCCGTGACCCGCGCAGCGCCGTTGACGATGGATGGGGCTTTATAAAATGCGAAACGAATACTGCTCACAGGGGCATTAGCAAAATCTCCTCTCAAGATGCGCTATATGGCCTCGAGTTCGGTTTCGAAAGGAACATTGTATGCAGTGGTAGATGTCAAGAAGAGTCGTCTTGACCCTGGCCCTGTGCTATCTGTCATGTATGCACACTAGAGCTTCTTGGCGCAGGTCATTCCCCACCGCCAGAGCTCCAGCAAGCAACAACAGCAACAAGCCGGCCGTCACGACCGCAGCTTCTATTCTCCTCTTTAAACAACAGACAAAATCGAACAATGCGACCAAAGGGTGCAAAACCGACCAGCGACGAACTCCTTGCCCAGTTCGACAACCTGGGCATCGAGTCCTCAGCGGATCCCTCGACGAAGCCTGTAACTACAACCGCAACTACCGCCCCTACCCAGTCTGATGAGGATATCCTAGCGGAACTGGGGTCCCTAGCAGCCCAGCGCCCTGCAAGCCGGACTGGGACCCCGCGTACATCACTTGCCGAGGCAAGGACATCCACAAAATCGCCCAAACCCGCAACGCCTGCTGGGCCGACGAGCGAGGACAAGTCCACGCCTCGAAAATCCGGGGAGAGTGCCCGGTACAATCAAGCTGCAGATGCGCAGCCTGCTTCTAAAAAGGAGCCACCGGTTGAGGAAAAGGCAGCTTCTAGTGGCGGGGGGAGCTGGTGGGGAGGGATCTTTGCTACTGCGACGGCAACTGCTTCTGCAGCTATGAAGCAGGCCGAGGCCGCTGTGAAAGAAATCCAACAGAACGAAGAGGCTCTGAAGTGGGCTGAGCAGGTGAAAGGGAATGTTGGTGCGCTGAGAGACTTAGGTGACTTCTGTATCTATGGGTAGTTCTTGACGTTTTGTGCTAACTGTGCTAGGCGGCGAGCTTCGCAGCATTGCTATACCTACATTTACCTCGCTCATCCACACAATCGCACCCCCGATCTCCTCACACGAGCGTCTTCAAATCCATGTTACACACGATCTGTCAGGATATCCCAGCCTCGATCCGCTCGTCTACGCGGTTTTTTCACGCGTAATGTCTCAAGTTGAAGGGGGCGATCTGCTGGTCATTCAGAGAGGGCAGGAATCCGCCCCTAAGCGTGGGAAAGACAACAGCGTATCGACCGCAGGCTGGCGTGATGGCCCCTGGTGGCGAACAGTCACCCCGGGCAACCCCCGCAGCATCTCAGCTGTGCCCGGCCTTGTGGAGGCAACAAAGCTTTGCCGAGCCAGCGCAGAGAGCTACGCTGCCGAATACTACGCCTCCAAAGGCGGGGTTGAAGAAGCCGCGAAGCAGGCTACTCAAGTCCTTAGCGAAACCAACCCCGTCCGAAGCAGCGATATCTTTCTCGCCATTCAAGCCGTCGCCCAGACGACGTCAACCGCCGACCTCTTCCAGGCCGGCCCGACAACGGAAAAGGCCGTTCCACAGGGTGTAGTGGATGTTCCTGACGCACCAGAAGAAGAGATCACCTTCGCCCTTTACCTTCATGATCCGATTCACGGCATCGCGTTCCATACCGTCTCACAAGCCGTTCCCCAGAAATGGATTAACTGGCTCGACGCCTCCTCAGCCCCTGCACACAACCACGAGTCCGAATCTGCAGATGGCCACGTGCCTCATGCCGTCGTCCCAGAAGACATTGCTGAAATTATCGAGGGTGGCGGTGTCGACCCTCGCGAATGGGCAGCTGAGTGGATTGAGGAAGCCATCTCGCTTGCTGTTGGCGTAGTCGCGCAGCGCTACGTCGCACGCAGGATGGGCGTAGGTGAGTCTGCTGCTGCGAAGGGGAAGATGCGTGCTGAGCAGGCGTCTGTAGTAGAAAGTGGGGCTGGGGAAGCTGCGCGGGCGCTGTGATATGACACATCATCCTATCACTTCTTAATTACATACTTCAGCCTCATTCAGAGCTCGTTTGGCTTTCGCTTTTGCCTAAAGTTTAGCTTCAGCTATTGTGATACTCCCGTCAACTTTGTATTCCTATTGCTTGGCTAGCCTAAAGGCTGTAAGATAAGTCTTTATTTTGTCTTATCTTCAAATCTTATATACAGTATAGACTCCCAATAACTAGACTATCCATGCTTCCCCACGACGTCCAGAAGCTTCCCAAGTTTAGGTTAGCCCGACTTATTCAATCCTTCCTCTAGTATCATAAGGTAATGCGGAAAATTAGTGCCTTGTACGCTACCTGCCCACTCCACTAGAACAACAGTCGGAGTCAAAGGAGATCAAAAACGAGAAACCGTTGCGGGTATCATTCTAGTAAGTAGTAATCTAGCAAGAGTCTATACTATATTGGATCGATCTAGCCGTGCTCATCATATCAAAGATGCAAAGGCCCCTCTAACCCCGGCACATACCAGAAGTTTGCGCAGAGAGGGGTCACACTGTAAATCCCAAGTCAGTGTAATTATTCACTTGTTAAATAATGGTGATTCTTACCTGGTGCACCCGTTCAACACAGTATGAGCGTCTGTACCCTCTTCACTGGCCTGCAGGGCTTTCTTCATGTCCGTGAGCTCAGCGGACCACTTGAAATCGCGCGATCTGAGGGTCGAGGTCGGCTTCGCTCCATTCGTCTGGACACCATTGCTGAGCGTCTCAGTGTCCGTAGCCTTTCCCTTCTCTGCCTCTCCATTCAGATGAGCATGGCCATTTGTAATCCCATTTGTCATGGCCTTCTTCACACCCACGCTTGCATCTGCAGCCCCATGGTCACCAACCTCCGCATACAAATACCCTCTCGACCAATAATATGGCAAGGTCCGCGTGTATAGAACGGGTCTCGTCTCAACATCAAGCCGCATCGGAATATTCAGGTTATAAAGTTCAACTCTTTCATCCCAATTCTCTACAAGATGGTGCACAATCCGCACAGCCAGCCGCGCCGCAGCTTCGATGATATCCATGGGCTGCTCGTCCTTGCTGCCGAAGGAAACGGCAATTCCGCGCTTTCCGCAAGTCGCGGCTTCGAGCGCACCTCCTACAGTTCCCGAAGATAAATTGTATATTGTTGATGCGTTGCGGCCGTGGTTGGGCCCAGAGATTACGAGGTCGATGGGAGGCCGGTCAGTAAAGAGGTTGAAGAGGCCGAGTTGCACGCAAGCTGCGGGAGTGCCATTCGTGATGACTACCCAGGGCCATTCTGTTTCGCTCTCGGATTCGGGGTCGACTTCGTGTAGTTCGTCCCAGGTGCCGTCATTGCGGAAGGCGGCTGGTGGCACGTAGGTTGCTTTCAGAGGCGCTTCGATGATGTGGGCTTTGCCGATCCAAGAGCGGGATGCTGCAGGAATGGCGACGGAGACAAGGTGGCCTGCGCTTCTGAGGGCGTGGACGAGAGGTCCGACATAGGGGGATAATCGCCGCGAGGGCGGACCGTCGTCGTTGACTAGCTGTTAGATCGTCAGTTTACGCCAGACCCCCAAACGATTGTCTGGTTATCAATGCATATGCATGCATCTACCCATCGGAGGTTTCCGCTCAGATCCAGATAAGTCGTTCGGCTTCAGCCTGTTTCTGCTCCCTGCGAAAGGGGCCCGAGAGGCTTCGGCCAAATGCTGGTCTTGTGACTTCATGATCATCCAAACCATGATGTCTAACGAGGCGAAGCGATGGTTGGATGGCATTGATTTGTCCCAGATTGAGAAGCGAGCAAAAAGAAAACATACCAATATATGCATCGCAGGCGCTTTTTCCGAGGATGTTCCAATGCTTGGCGATTCAGTAATTGAATTAGGTGGTTACGGCGAGCCTGGAGCCTGTCCAGATATAGTTGATGGTTGTGTCCGGAAGCGTAAATTTCGTGGAATCATAGGATATGTGAAAGAACAGTCGCCTGAGCGGCCTTTATTATCTATATTTATAACATAACTCCGGATGAAGTCTTCTCATTGCCCGTTTTCTACCGATGCCACCTCTCAACTTCATCTCGAATCTGGTCGCGCGGTGAAGCTTTTGGGAGTTTGCGGGGAGAGAGGGATAGACTGAGGTATGAAATGAAATTACCTATACGCCATCAATGACTGAAAACAGTGCGAGAGTAGTGTATAAAACACGTATGGTATGTGACATGACGCGCCGAGACCTTGATAGACCGAAAAGAGGCTGCGGTGAAGCTGTCGTGGGGAACCTCCGCCGTCCAGACCAGCCAGCAATCCAGCCGCACCAATCGCCGTCAGGTTTGAGACTCAAGGCAGCTTACTTAGGATGCAAGTCAATCAAGTCAGTAAGTCAGTCAGGAGTCCCAAGATTCGCGATGTAGAGAAACGTGGAAGAAGTTCGTTAATGAGTGAGGCGTGCCAAGATCGGGCTTGGTATAATTCTTTCGAGACACCAGTGAGCGCCAAATTTGAAGCCGTGCGGTTAGTGGTAGTAGCACAGAATGGGACAGAATTTTCCAGGTTCCGGTGGGTTCATGCCTCAAACTACACGGGGCTGACGGGGAGATCATGGTCCGCCGTCCGGGGCCTCCAGCTCCGGGCTTTCGACGGAGTATTCTTGCAGCTGTAACGAGAATTCCGGGGTGCTCATAAATGCACTGTTTCTTGGGTGCGGTTCATTCTTCGCTCGAGCCAAGATGTCTGAGGTGTTACATTGAAGGCATCACTTGTGTTGACTGTTGTTGACTGTTGAGAGAAGTAGTATCCGCAGTATCCGCAGTCCCTAAGTCAGCGTCTCTGGTCCGACCAAACATTGACTCTGGACGGGACACGCTTCTAGAAGGGCTTGCCCTTAGATCGGCTTTGCCATTATTTACTCCATCTCCGCTGAGTTAGGACCGATTGGAGCATCATCCGATCATGAATCGCGTGTGAATATGCTGGGCTGTGCGACTTGCGACAGAGGTCAGCTGGTATGGATGGGATGATCGTGCGTAATGCTGATAGCGAGCATTAAACATCGTATGAGTAAACTGGCTGTTATCGCCGTCAGGGCTGGGGTGATCCGGCTATAGTAATGCGGGCTATGGACTTGGGATTTCTTGGTGTGCTGGCGCGGTTGGCGATCATGAATTGGGCGAGGTTTCACGCCCAGAACTGATCTGCTCGATCTTCAGAGGGGTCTGCATTGTAAGGAGTCGCACTGTCCAAGTCGCAAACACATAAAACACGGAGAAGAACACTGACATTGAAGGGAATTGGATTCACTCAAGAACATTATCAATAGACTGAAACTCTGGACTCAAACACTGGGACTGTCTGGCCCGTGCGCAGATATTATTAAGAGTAATCACCATCCAGTTCTGACGACTGCACCGCATCGGAGGCCGATCGCCTCACAGTCTGGTGGGGAACTTCTCTTGTCATCCAAATTTCTCTCCCTCTTTCCTTCTTCCTCTCTCACCATCGATCATCGCTACTTATCTGGAGGTCTTTCCAACCTCCGGGCTTCAACTCAACCATTCCTCGTCTGTGCCTGACTTGCCTTGTTGCATTCCTGCACAGTCCACACCCCAAACACCAAGTGACTAGGGGACCTTGCCGGCTTTCTCAAAGTCCACGACGCGCCCCCGCTTTCGGAGCCCCCTGTATGGACTGCGAGAGTGCTCAATCCGCTGCGGGCATTGACCCCAAGATCCTCGATAGTTATCAATCAGACACCGTCTTTCTTATACCGTGGGAAAACACAGGCTACGAGCGGCCGCTGGATTGGGATACGAGTCAGGATTCGAACCATAGCGACTCGGAGTTGGCAGACCTGAGCGGAAACACTCGTCTACTGGGACAGCCCGGCGATTACCACAGCGATGATTGCAGGTACGAGCTATACTGGATCTTTGGCGCTTCCGGAGAACGCCGGCTAATGCGACCCGTGTAGTAGCAAACTTGCAACGTCACCAGACAAGTTCGGGCTAGCCGATGCATCTGCAGAGGGGACCCTCAGCAGCACCGTGAGCCCGAAAACCCTACCTTCTGCCGACGATAACTTTCAGCTGGATGAGTCATGGCCGCCCTTACAGATGTTTAATAATATGATGACCGGCTTTCCGATGGAGGGATCTCTTCTCTACTCATACGCTAACGCTAAGGAGCCGGCCCCTGCAGATGCGTTCATTGTCGAGGATGGCTCCACCCTACCGCGGGGGCAGGGATTGTCTGATACCTCGTCGGATCACTTTATGTCTTTCCAGAGCATTTCGCATGCGTTCCCGTTCACAAATGAATCCTGGGCTGAGCCGCTTGCCAGTATCGAGTCCATGCCCAGACAAGCTCCTGTTGCTGTTGGTATGGGTCCGCAACAAGTCAGCCGGGGTTCCAAACATATGGACGGCTACCAGACCACTATGCAGTCCCTGGAGACGCGCTGGCTTGACAGCCTCGAGTCGCAGTTGCCTAGCAACATGACCTCGCCGTCGTCATTTTCTACATTTCCTCAGCGGCCTCTATTCATCAAGGATGAGGTAACCGGACAAGACATGTTTCAGTATAAATCTGAAAACTCGTCTGTCTCTGATGATATCCCTGGAACCTACGAGTTTTATTCTGCTACTGGAGACGACGTCCCGGCCTTCGCGGATCGCCAACTGGAGGAAGAGTGGAAAGTTGAGAAAAATGAGGCGTCGTTAGAAGACTCACATGAACCTCAGACTGCTACTGCATTTGCTGTGAGCGAAGATCCAGAGACATTATTCTCTTCCGTTCCTTCAAGTTCGAGAGCTTCACCTCTCGCTACGCAACGCGCGTCTGTCAAGCCACAACCACTTGCAGTCCAGTCTGCTGCGATTAAGAAACGCAAAAAGCATACTTCGATTGTCGCTTTGAATCAAGATAGCCACAAGCCATTGCAGATTGTTCAGGAAGATGGTCAGGGTGGATCTATTGCGTCTGCTGATTTCGTTTCTCCACCCCGTGGTGCTCGTCGCAAGGGGCCTTTGACCATGGCTGGTAGGGCTAATGCTGGAATGCGAAGAAAGAACAAGGACACCTGCGTCCAGTGTCGGTTGAACAAGCGAAAGGTATTTCCCACAGCCATCTATTATTACCAATGTCTAACCGAGTCAGTGTGATGGAAATGCTCCGTGCGAAGCCTGCCGTCCCACGCTACATGAACAGCCATGCGCCCGAGCATGTTTCTCAAGCATTGTCGAGTACGGAACGTGCAATTATATCTGTATGTAAAACACTTCTTTAGTGTGTTTCACTACTAATCGCATCAGCTCAACGAGCTATCAACCATCCGACTTTGGACAAAACAGGACGCGTTCGATTAAATATTCCGTCCGAGTTTGACTTGAACGACCTGCTTTCCTTCCTTGGCGAGCGACAGGGTAAATTCAACATCCGTGCCAGCCAAGCTTGGGGTTCTCTTTACGTCCTTGACTTAGCAGAAGCCTACAAGTTTCTTCGGGGCTTGAGCGAGTACAATGGCAACTCCCGCTCAAACTTCCTTGAGTTTATTGATCGACGAATCGTTGAATCGAAAGACAAGTCTAAGAACTGGTTAACCTGCGTTAAGGACTGTGACCCAATGCGCAATATCTACGTGAGTCGATTGATACTTCTTCTCCGCTCTGCCACTGACATGTCTAGACCCTACTCTCCCAATGGAACAATATGCCGAGTCGTGCTAGCTATAGTTTCATCCCTCTTGATGCCGGAGGTGAAGAAAAGCCTATGGATGTCAGAAACCCAGAACATCAGCGAGAAATCCTTCTCGCTGCACAGCTTTCGCGCATCGTTTGCCGCATGCTCGAGGTTGAAGGGTTCCGCAAACTTGAGCGCGATTTCTACAACATCAAATGGAAACAGATCTCGCAGGAAACCCACATGAATTTCCTCAAGGAATTAGGGCACATCCTTCTCACTCTCCGTTGGCGAGTTTCCTGGTGGAAGCGCCTAGGCGATGGCGGCCGCGAACCTGACCCCACCAAGCATCACTATGTAGACCGAGTCGACCTACTCTGCAGGATTCTCTACGTCTATTACACTTGCGTCCTCGCGAAGCTCCCCTCTTGGTGCGCTTCCGAGGTCCCCAAGGGCATCTGGTCTACCTACGCTGACGCGGAGAACCCGGTCTGGGACGACTTCCCGGTTGATCCTACAGATGACGGTTTCAAGGCGTGGATCGAGCGAGGGGCAGAGCTCATCGAGCAATCTGGGGCGCCCGTCCGAGTCGCAAAGATTTGATTTTGGGCTTCACAATCCAACCATTAGAAACGAACCAACCAAAGACTGGCGGAGCGGAGTAGATAGGCTGATATTTTGAGATACCCTTGCAGCGTCTTTGTTTCTCTGTTCATGACTCACGAATCTCTCATGTTCTTTTTACTTCAAAATTCTGCTCCATTGTATTCTTGATTTGATATCGGGATGAAGTACAATTCTCATTGCGCTGGTTGCATATTCCGTTTCGTTCGAAGTATATTATTCAATATATATATATATATGCAGCAGAATAGATCACGCTCTAGACTATTTTTTGGTATATTATCTTACGCATAGCATAAGTCAATGAGTGGGTGGGTATCAAAGTTTCATTATATGTCATCTTATAACTATCAACACCGCTCATGCCTCTCTAAAAATAAAGAGTCATGCATGTATGTCCACAGGAGCAACAAACAACTCCTGTTCCAGAATCATCATATTACTTCCCCCCTTTTTTCTCCCCCTTACCCGCCGTAGCAGCCTTCTTATCCTTCTTGCCCCCAGCAAGCAACTCAAGGTGTCCCGCCCGCTGCGCAAGACTCCGTTCTGTCTTGGCGATTAATCCAGCCGATAGTTTCTATGCAAAGGTTAGCCCACATTCACCCATCTTTGTGATCCCCAACCATCTTTATTCCAACAAACAGAGAAATTTATAGAACTTAAGCCCATAGGTATAGGGTATAGGGTATAGGTTTAAATACCTTTGTGATCTTCTGCTGTTTGATCAGCGCCGCCTTCTTCGGCGCGATCTGGCTGTTTCGTCCTTTTTTTGGGCCGAGGGCTGTTGGCCTATTCCATCAGAAATGGAAATTATCAGCTTTTTGTTCTTTGCTTTACCCCCTTTTTCATGGCGAGAGGCAAGGGATGGATACGATGCATCGGAACGTACCGTTTTGAGGACGAAGGCTTCGCTGGCGCCTTTTTTAGAAGACCTTGAGCCATGTCGATGAAGCTTGGTCAAATGATTGTGAAATATCTCAGGATGCACTGCCAGCAGCACAGGGGAAATAGTGTGGTGATGGATGTCAACTGAGCTAGCCGGTTGCTGCAGCGAGCGGAGTGCGGACTGCGGAGAGAGGAAAAATTGCTTATCAAGAGGCTTATCGGAATGAGTGATAAGCGGTCACGTGTTAGTAGCTACAGATAGTTTGGATGAAAGCTCATAAAGCAAAGGAAGCCCGCGCTTTTGGGAGAAGGTAAATGGGGATTGAATCATGCTCCAGCCTCGAGAGGTTAGGGGCATCGGCCTGCTTGTATGGTCCCTACGAAGTAGTATCCAGTATGGTTCGTATTCTACGAGACCTGCATTATTTGGAGCTATTGGTTCAAATCATCCCACGAGCCTGCTATGTGTGTATCCAAATGTACTCCATAATGCTGCACGCTATATACAAGAACGAAACAAGGCAACAAATGTATACGCTCAGATAGAAGTACGCGGTGAAATAACACAAACAAGCAAGAGGTATCTGAACAGCGAAATGATACGCATATGCATAGTAAAGGTATAGCAGGAGGTATCACGATATTAAGAATGAACATGCAGCCAGGCGTCTAAGCTATTCCGATAACCCGGACCCTTCATTCTCCTTAACTGGCACAACGTCATTGGGAGCTGGATTCATCTTTTCACCCAGGTTGATGCTTTCGCGCATGATATTCCGCGCGGAAGCGTCGTCGACACCCATGTCCTCTTTAATCAGTCTGATGGCTAGTTCTGGCACTAAGACGGCCTGCGTGTACCCAACCACACCTGCTTGATTCACGATATGGTCTTCTGCGGCGAGGCGGCGAAGCTTGCGAGCGTAGCGAGTGGTTATTCTCTGTAACCTGCGTAGTTTGTTAGCCTCTGAGAAGAACGGCGAACCAGAAGAAAAGTCTTACATCCTCTCAGACCCGCGAGTCCCGTAATAGCCGCACGACAATGCCTCTAACGCATCTCCTTCGAACCTGAGCGCAAAGTTCTTCGCCTTACCGTCCTTCAACATTGACTTGAGGTAATTTCGATAATATGACGAGTTGTCCGGCACCATCAGCTTCTCGATTTCACTTAAATGCGACTCAATACGTTGATCAAATTCATCCCAGTCAATTGTCGGATATCCAGCATTTCTCCACTCTTGCTCTGCTGATGATATTTTGTGTGACTCGCAGAATTTGTGTTGATCTCGAATGCGTTGTTTGGGTTGGGCTCGGAAGACGAGCAATGCCCCTGGATCTACTGGTTCCTTGCACATGGGGCAGAGATAATCGGCAGGGTTGAATTTGGTTCTGGAATCATCCTCGTTCTCCGTAGAAAGATCAATGGAGTCGTAACTGGGCGCAGAGCTAAGCGGGGAATCATTTTCAGTGTCTGTTATATCAAGAGGTGGCGAGGGACTAGGTAGGTTGTCAGGGTCAAAGTCAAGAGGTACTTTGAACTCCTTTTTCTGCTTCCCTTTGTACTCATCGTCAGAGCTCTCTGTGTCCTGCTCAGCCGATGTCACAGATGACTTAGGCGGAGGTGCACTTGAAGGAAGAAGTGACTCGGTCATGCTACTATCCAGCGTTTTGCGACGCCCGAATGTGACGCTGCGCCTTTTTTTGGCGCTCGGCTGGGACCACATATCGAATATCTCCTCTTTCATATCGCCAGAGCCAAGCATCTTGTTGGCTGACCGCTTGCGACTCGAGCTCGGTGACCGATCCATGCCCTTCACTTCATCCGTTTCTTGACGCAACTTCTCTTCCAACGTCAACGTCTGTCCGATACCCTCAGTCCTCCGAGCCCTTGGTGTTTCCAGTCCATCACTCGACATGTCATCCGAGAACCCCTCCTCATCACTTGTGCCTATGGGTAAAGCATAGATGTCCTCTTCTGGTTCCTCTTTCGTCGGTTCCAGCTTCCGTTCGTTCTTCACTGAAGCTAACGCTGCGTTTGTCTTTCGCTTTTTTCGGGATGTTTCCCAGTCGCTTTCTTCAATTTCAGCGCTTGACATGGGGGACTCATCTTCGGATTCCTCCTTCGGGTGCGGTTTCGCTTTCGGACGAAGGCTCGGCATAGTTAAGGTGGGCCAATAGATAAAGCGGATTGACTATTTATTCGACTTTCCAGATCTGGGGGGTTGCGATAGAAGGCGTCTCGTCACATAGGTCTATAGTAAACGAAATGAAAATATTCGGCTCGTAGCTCGTTGGGTCGCTGGGCAATAATTTCTAGCTCGCAATTGCTAAATTGTATTATCAGTATCTTGCTTTTATAAGCAGACAGAAGTATTCAACCTCCTGCGCGGTGTGGACTTGCTAAAGCAGTCTTGTAAAGTGGAGTCTCGCTCTTGTCTCCTCACCCCCGAAACAAGAAAAGGAGGGAAGTCGAGGGGCGATAAAGAGGGAAGAGGTGGTAGTATGAGATTGATAAATTGTGAAGAATAGTCCCAGTACTCGGTGATGGGAAGTCTTTAGGTGCTTGAGGGAAAATAACATTGTGAGAGACGCGTTGGCGTGACACGCGGGACCTGAGCTTCTCCGCACTTTGCGACACCTGAACGTTTCTCCCGCTCCCTCGTAGGGCTTGTATACATAGGGCTACCGGCCAGGCTTGAGAGCTTCTCATGCATTCAAACTTCTCGAATTTGTGACTGTTTGAGTTTCTGATCTTTCAAGACTTATTCAACTCTTAAAGATGCCCCAAAATGTATGTATATAGCTAGGCATGTCACCACGCAAGATTAGAGCCAACCCGATGCAAAGTGACCCGATGCCGTTTACGAACGCCATGAAGGATAGCTCAATCAAATGCATCAGGAGTCAAGATTGAAGTTTAAACATGGGCAGAACGCCTGAGAAGTATATAGAAATTAATTCTTTGTGGATACATCATAACTCATCACTCGAAAGTCATCGAGATTTCGCCTTCGTCAGGGTCGGCCCACGCATTCTCTTCGAGAGCGAACGCACCAACCGCACCAGTAGCCGCTCCGACACCAAGGACACCAGTAGCTGTCGCTGACGATCGAAGAACGGGCCGGGTAAAGGTATTGTCGCTGGAGTAAGTCGGGGCTTCATAAGAGGATAGAGAGCGCTGCGGGGTTTCGTGGTACGACGTATCGAAAGTCATTTGGTAAGCTTCATCTTTTGGAGGCGATGGAGGAGATGGTGCACACTGCGGCGGAGTATGACCCGGAGATGCTGCTGCGGGTGGTTGAGGTGGGCTTTGAGGGTTATCCTGGGGTTTCTCTGCCTCAAGAGATGATGGCGTAGCAGGGGAATTCGATGACGAGGAATTTAGATTCAGCTTCATGGGTGGTAGCGTCGATTCGAGTTGCTTGACCTCCATCATTTCTGATGCTAGTTCGGCTCTGATGGCGTCAATATCAAAGAGAACGCTTCCTGCTGCGTTGCCACTGGTAGGACTTTGAGGCGACTCAGACTGATCAACTTCATACTTCTCCCATGCTTTTTTCTGCGCCAGTTTTCCCCGCTTGAACAAGCCGAATCGCTTCTTCTCCGGTTTTGTCTCTGCTTCCCGACGCGCCTCGTCAATCTCGCGGATTAATTCTCGCTGGCGCTCAGCGTGGTTTTCAGGATCCGGATCTTCGATCTCCGCAAATTCCTCGCTCAGGACTTCCCATCCGACGTGCTTCAAAAGACGAGGAATAGCAGCCCGGTAGTCCATGTGCCCATTCACGAGCTTGGTGACGTCGACGTTCTCAATTCCTCGAATGCCTTCAACTGGAGCAAGCCCAGCCACTCGCATAATACCACCGCTGGTAGCGCGGAACAGATACCCTAGAATCCAGTCATTTGAAGCATATCCGTTAACAAAGCTGCCTGAAACCACTCCACGGGCCTTGATATATTCATCTTTATTCGCGACCACTGGTGATCCAAACAGATAGACATTCTGAACAAGCCCATACGCACCCTTGTCCGCAAGTTCCTTTAGACATGAAAATATGACCCGTGCACCAAGGGAATAACCCAGCAAGGTCACCGGCCGCTTGCCTAGATTGTGGTCCATCAATGAGTCGGCCAAAATGAGCCCAGCCGCATTCGCTCGTGCAAGAGACACGTTCCATGGGTTATCAATGAGGTAGGAGAGCTTTGTAAGGATAAGAGGGAGTTGTAAAGATGCCATGAGAGCCGTGAGAATAGTGCTTCCAAGAACTTGCTGCAACCCTTGGGTTAAGGCCTGCTTGAGTCAGTAAAATAACTTGATCTGAGAGAATAGGCCATACCTCGGTAGCTAGGATATTTATGGTTTCACCCATACTTTTTAGCATCTCGGGCTCCCACAAGACAGAATAAATGTCTCCCATAATAGGATCGACCGTACTGTAGGGCAATCGGACATCGTCTACGTTGCCGGTCATCCACCCGGACACCGTAACAATTAAGTTGAACTTTTTGTTGTTATGCAGAGGGCGGTACTCAAACGTCTGGACTGCCCCGGTACGTCGATGAGACGCTCTCAATCCAATTGTGCTTCCTGTCAACGTAGCACCGGACGCAATTAGAGCTGTACCACCAGCACCACCAAGAAACGCACTGGTTCCACCAACGCCGATTGTAGTGAATCCGGCAGCAAGGCCAGCACCGATAACTGGGGCTAGAAGGCCGGCTGAAAGGCCAATAACCAGACCTCCACCAACGGTGGCCAAGCCCATTATCATGTACTTGCGTTTCAGTGCTGACTTTCGACGTTTCTCCATGTGCTCAGACTCATCCCAGGTTTCCTTGTCTGCATCCTCTTGCATTTCAAGAGCATCGATGACACGCTTCTCGAACTTGGCTATCTGTAACCACGAAACATCCATAGATGCCCCTACTTTCTCTAGTAACGTTCGTGACCGTGAATCATAACTGGAGTCAGAGATCAAAACAAGGAAAAGATCGCAAAGCGCCGTCCATCGAATATCAATGTCAATCTTCTCAGTAGTTGGTAGCTGAGATGGTGTCTGGAC
Source organism: Aspergillus spinulosporus (assembly GCA_003574815.1). Lineage (NCBI taxonomy): Eukaryota > Fungi > Ascomycota > Eurotiomycetes > Eurotiales > Aspergillaceae > Aspergillus > Aspergillus spinulosporus. The sequence goes on along the minus strand of QPHH01000013.1, from coordinate 335,170 downwards.
CTCTGGAACATCCTCCTCCCGGTCATAAGGTGGAAGAGAGCTTGACTCCGTAGATCGATTGGTATCAGTTGATAAGGTAGACCGATTCTCATCCTTCGACTTGCCAGACGTAGAGGAAATTGATCTTTTTGATGCATCCACCTCGGCCAACGGATTCTTGACGCGGGCATTCTCCATAAGAGGCCTGACGAGGTCTTCAGGCCGAACCCCATGTTCAGCGAGCTGCTCGATCATCACTTGTTCGGCGGTGCTGATGTCCATGTGAGAGTACAGCCTAGTCATCATGGCTTGACCCCACCCTCTTGCTGAGTCTATGGCCTTTTGCTTCCACTTGCGCGTACCTTTCGTAGACGGTGCTCTCTCCATTTCCATGATCATCCCAAATATAGTCAAGCGGGTTACTCCCACATACGCTATCCTCTGGTTTTCAGTTAGGAGATCTTTCGTAGCTTGCAGCTGACTAAGAGTATCACGAAGCTCCTCTCCTTCTACTCCGGCAGCAGTCGCAGCCGTCTCTTTGAAAAGATAGCTTGTATCTTCATCCATACTGTTAATCGAGTCTTCGTCGTCGTCCAGCTGCACTCTGGTATACCCTTTTCCAGCCCCTCCTAGACCTTGATAAACCGCATCCTGGTCCTCTTGCTTTGAGCCACGGGCAATCAATCGCCCGTAATCATCATAGACATCGAACTCATCCAAGGCGGTCATCTCTTTCCACTCTCCCTCGTAGTTTTCCTCATGCTCGTCATCCTCTTTTTCCTTATGTTCATTGAGCCGCTGGTGCGACCATTGCGACATCGAAATTTCCCTCCTTAGAGCATGCTTGGGTCGTGAAGTTGCAGTATCGTTCTGAGCTGGCGTTTCTGTATAAACTGGAGGTGGCTCGACATTGGGTTCCGGAGAAGTAGTCTCAGGCGCATGCTTCTTGGCTGTTGAATCCGCTACTGCGTCCGTTGCGCTTGTCTCACGCTCACTTAGCCCAGGTGTTGAAGACTGATGTTCCTCTCGATGGTCTGCCAGGGCCACTTTGGTATCAATAGGTTCCTCTACCGCAGGATCTTTTTCAAGACTTGCTCCTGTAGATGCGGCTTGATTACCTGCATCAGGGACATTCTCCTCAGCATCATGAAATTGGTCATCATCTACTGGCGACTCGGGGTCTCGTCGGGAGGGTTTCGGTCGCGATCGGATCGGTAACCCGAAATCATCGAATTCCAGTTTCGACGCACTATCTTGACCCGCGGTCGAGTTGTTCACCGACACACCCTGGTCCGGACTCTCACTATCCCTGTTACTAGGCGCATTGACGTCCTTCGGCGACGGCTGGTGGGAGGAAACCGAGGCACGTAAAGGCTGATCGACAGGGAGGTCGTCAACGTTAGAAGCCGGGCCAGAGCTCATTCTTCATCGAGATAAATCGAAATGCAGTCTTCTATGTGACTCTAATCTTTTGTTTTTCCCAATTGGTAACCCCCGTCTGACTTCCGAGAAAGAGACGTATCATATGACCCATCCGCGCAAACGACCACCCTGAAGACCAAGCTCGTTCGTCAAAGATCCCGCTCTCGGGGTTGGCTAATGTTATTGCAGTATACGGCAACGAGGCCACCAGAGGACGGATGTAGGGGGTTCAAGCTGGAGATGTGGATCGGAAAAGGGGTGGGTATGAATATCCGGAACAGCGACAGGCAGCGGAGGCTTGGGAGAAGCGTGGATGGTTAACAAAATGCAGAGAAAGGGAATAATGAGTGGCCAGTCTTCAGGTACTTACCTTTTCTCATAGAAATCGCCCCAAGGGTTGATGTTCCGATTGAGGGGTTCGACATGAGGCCCAACTGAAAACGGCGTTCCAAAATAAGATCGAAAGCACCCGTGGGGTTCAAACTGAGGATCACGTCAACCGACCACAATCTACACTGAGTGCCTCAAAATCCTGATAAACACGCTTTAAATGATCTACGCTTTGTGGGATGCGACTTTGCTGGTGTGAATTTCTAGAAAACCAGGTTAAAAAAAATACATCGACAACTTTGTTTGACAACGACGGCCAAACTAACTACTAATGATTACTGGCATAGCATCAGTTCGTCTCCTCGAACTTTTTGGATATACAACTTTGAACGTTATCTTCTAATAAAACGGATTCATGGTACTTTGCTTATTTATTCTGTCAAATACCTAGCTCCCAGCTGATCTGAAGAGAAGCTCATTCCAGTCGTGATCTGTACCTTGATGTCACCATCGGAACTCCACACGCCTTTTAAGCAACCCCAGAAGGATTGCTTCTTCTGATGTTATCAATTCTGCGAGTACCCTTTAGCAAAACAACAGTCATAGACAAAACAGTTGGTTTTATGAAACATACATGCTGCTCGAGGCACCGCCGCCTTCAACATTTATCTTCGTGCTTGCCTTATCCCTGTCTTACAGAGCCGACGCCTTGCTTCTATCGTAGTGTACTCCTTCAGCTATAGTGACACATTATTGCGGTGTGTATTCTCGAGCTCTTCTCCTCTGGCCCTGTAGTTGTCTACGAGAGCATCTGCGGTGAATCTTCGTTAGTAGATTGTTGCTTAACAATTCCAGACCTGCGGCAACTTACTAGCAGGAGGCTTCTGCTTGGATCATTCAGGCAGATGAGGCATACTGAATGTATGAACTGGCTCACTTAATGTACTGATTTAGCTGAAGATCAATTGCCAGGCTATATTGTATACTTCGCTTGGACTGATGAAATCGAACGTAATAGGATGCCACATCTGCAAAGCGACAAGTACCAAAACAAAACGGGTGTTGTACAGAGTCAGAGCAGAAACGTGCTCAGCGTATATTGTGTGCTGGATGCTGGTACTGTATTTCAAGGCCGAAATTATTCAGCGAGGTTTATGGTGTGCTGGCCGTTATACTCCGTATCGTATACCGTAGGATCCGTCTGCTCCAGCAAGTAATACGCATGTCACACATATCAGTATCAACAACATCTAGACCTAGAGATAGAAGAGCATCAGGCGTCCGGATTTTCTATAGGCACAAAGGATCAGCCTTGATAAAGCCATCCGCCTTTACCCCGCGCAGCGATTGTCTGATTGCCAGAGTATGTCCGCTGTTATTAAATATATGCCTTCTCCATATCTCACAGGTCCTGCGTAGCAGGAGCTTTCGCTGTCGAATGCGACAATTCCCATTGGATCCTCGTGAGTACGCGGTACAAAGGCCTACGAGATTACAGGCCGAAGAACTTCCGTGCAGTCATTATTATGTTACGGTCGCTGTTGTTTCACAATCGCTTGGTCAACGGGAGCAAACAAGATCCGGAGTGTACTGGATGGTTTTGAACTATGATATAATATAACGTATCCGTCGTGATAAGGTCAGCAAACGACTCGCTATGTCCAATGGCAATTTCTGTCTTCAATTAGCGCAAAGTACTACTCAGGAGCCAAGATATTTTCATATTCGGTGGAGCATGTCAGCCGGATCTGGTGTTGCGATCGGGCGACAAAGCCTGGTGTTTCACTTCTATGCTTGAGAGACAGAACCCCCCACAGTCCATAACCCGCATACTTTACAAGCAAACGTAGTAATAGTTTTCAGATTCAGGGGAACCTGGAGTATAAACCTACAATAGAGTTCAAGGATGGAATCATACCAAGCACTAAATCATGGAGCGAAATCGTGGCTGCTCGGCTCCACAGGGCTGGAGACCGCCGACCACTCACAGAGGAAATTGGCTGGCTCCGGCAACTGAGCACACGACTCCGAGTTTCCGACTCCAGCAGCAAGGCTTGGACCTTGCGAGTTGGGGCAGCGCCAGGCTTGCGTATTGTCTCTGCCTATTAATAACATATCATCCCGTACTAATTATTCTTCTCTTATCCATTTACAGCGCTTACGGCACTTTTGCTCTTATTATTCTTACCTTTCTATTTCGATACTCGGCGCACCGTGTAACCGCAGTGATCCTAGCCGCAAAGTCAAGACTAGAACGTGACGGTTTACCGCGATGCGGCTGTCGACATATCCCATCCTCTTCGCCGTCTGCGGGCTGGCATCAGTCCGCGGTGAGGGCGAAATCACATTTGAGGATGTGAGAGACGAATTGCCCAAAACTTACAGCGGGCAGGGAGGGGAGCCCGGCCCGAAATATTTCAGTGAGTCCCTCCGGACCTTCGCGTCGAGTGGCATTCGATTGCTATGCAGGAATCATGTTACTGATTGGATCATTAGAGGAATCTTCGTATGTTGTCTTAGAGATCATGGAGTTTCGAGAGCTAACGTCAATTTCGATCAGCTTTCATTATCACTATGACGGGCGGTGTGTACCCCTATTTCACTTTCTGACCATCATCTAATTGATTCCATTGCAGTTTCGCAGAGAGCGTCCTTCCTGAAGAAGAAACGCTCCCGCATCTGTCCGCGCTCATTCAAACGTACTTGTCGACGATGGCCGATCTTGGTGCTGAAACATGGATAATGCACGGCTCGCTTCTGGCTTGGTGGTGGAATCAAAAGGTGATATAGTCTGAAGGTGTGATTAGGGAAACTTTTTGCTGATCGGTCCAGATCTTCCCGTGGGACAACGATCTTGATGTTCAGATCAACGAGCCGACGATCCACTTTCTTGCTGATTATTATAACATGACCGAGCATCATTTTGATCTTCCCGACGTTGAAGGCGGGCGCACCTATCTCCTGGAAATCAACCCCAATTATGTCGTTCGGTCGAAGATGGATAAAGCGAACGTGATCGACGGGAGATGGATTGATACTTCCTCCGGGTTATTCATTGACATCACGGCTGTCCGGGCAGATGATGAGCGCCGAGCGAACGGTCAACCTGGCGCTCTAATGTGCAAGGATCGCCACAACTTCGATGTGAGTGCTTGTTAAAACCTAACCGATTGGAAAGACACTTATTTCCTCTAGGAGTCTGAAATCTACCCTCTGCGAAACAGCTATTTCGAAGATGTTCCTGCGAAGATCCCGTACGCTTATACCAAGCTTCTTCAAGACGAGTACGGCGCCAAAGCCTTGACCAAAACAAGTTATCAGGGGTATGTCATTCTTCAAGACTTCGAGTTCGTTGTCTCGACATGAACATGCTAACCTCTTTACAGTCATGAGTTCAACGAGCAAACGAACATTTGGGAGAAGATCAAGTAAGTTGTACTTCTTGAAATATAAGTAGTATTCCTACTAACAGTGTTTCCCAAGGAACCATAAATTGCTAGCGCGACGACGGACCGCTTCGAAGATCCCAGTCAGAACCACGCCTCTTCATCGTCTATACAGCCCGCCGGATAACTAGGGCATTGGTCGGTCTCTCACTCCTTATTTAGAACTCGACCATATATAATGAGGTCTTGCATATACCCGGCGTTTGTGTATTTTTCAAATTTTGCAAGTCATGTTGGCATTTTTCTTAAAGACGCATGCATTGTGGCCTATTGTAGGCCTTCTGAATCTCACTATATCTTTGCTGCTAATACCCTTTGGTCTTGGTATCATGACCGACTCGCTTATTCTATGTCTATATTTAGCATAAATGTACTTGTTACTGCATAAGTCCTTCCATCTAAGCTTCTCTGACATTAGATCAGCCTATAGTGTCTCTCTGACCTAATTATGTATCAAAAGCCACATGGAAACCTCGTATTCTAGCCTTTTCTGTCAATGCGTGCAGTGTGATTCAATCCCTCATACAACGGCCAGGGACATTTTATTGATCATGAGTAGACTCTTGATTTTGGGATTTCTGGCCATGGCAACTAATCGTGGCATATCGTAAGTTCTCAGACGAAATTGGGCTGAAACGTGAGCTTCCAACGAATATTTGGTGTCTCATCGTCAAACTCCCAGCTTGACAGGTGTCATTTCTATAACTCAATGATATGTCTATATTAGTCAACAGATTAAGCGTGCGGGGAACTGTATTGGGCCAATGATGATTGTCCCCGCTCTGAGTTGATGCGAGGATCAATCCACTTTCACTCTCTAGCCTTTGTTCCAGCAGCTTGCCGAAAATAACTGTCCCAGACACTCGAGCTTTCAGGTTTATCTACCTGAGCTAGGGTGGCAGCAAAGGATGCAGCTGCACTGTTGAGTGTAATTTTTATTCTCGCTTTCCCCGTTGCTCTTTCATCGTTACTGTCTAATCCACCTCTTCTAACATGCCTTAAGCCTTCCATCGACGATGTGACACGGTCAATCCTAAGTTTCCAGCGTCATGTCGTCCTCACCGGAGCCTCAGCCTGCAGCTGACTCTGGAAAGCCCCAACCAGTCCCCTTCTCACTTGACAATGGAAATGAGAATTCCCCTCCGGCTTCTCATAATCCGGTCACTCGTCACGATTCCCTAACCATAAGAAGCTGCGTCACCTGCCGTCGAAGAAAGGTCCGCTGCAACAAACGATCTCCCTGCTCTAACTGCGTCAGGGCAGGTGTCGAGTGTATCTTTCCTCCTCCAGGCCGAGCCCCGCGAAGGTTGAAACGGCCTCCTGCTGAAAACGCAGAGCTACTGTCGCGGCTGCGACAGCTTGAGAATATTGTCGAGACAGCTATTGCAAACACCAGTACCCAGCCGTTCCCGCCTCAGCAGCATAGCGATCGCTCGAGCGGCGACCCGCCTGAGCGTTCTCAGCCTGCTCATATTGAGGCCGAAACTGAGGTAGAGCGATGCCCAATAAGCGGACGCCGGATTCAACAGCCTCCCTTGGAGCACGAGTTTGGAAGACTCGTTATTGAAGAAAATCGGAGCCGGTACGTGAGTAATCGGTTCTGGGCAAGCCTCGGGGACCAGGTTGGTTTTATCTCAGCTGTTTTAACTTTTATGTTTGCTGAGGAGCTGCTAACTGAACCAGATCGAAGAACTGCAGGATATATTGGACCATTCATCCTCCGAAGGCGATGATTATCCCTCTCCCGAACCCTCCAGTTACTCTACAAGGCATGATGGAATGCTTTTTGGGTTTTATTCTCTTGCACATTCGCTCCAGAATTTTCATCCGCCTTCCAGCAAGGTTCCAGTCCTATGGGATATTTATGCTGAGAATGTCAAGCCGTTATTGCCTGTGGTCTATGGGCCAGCGGCCCAGCAGGTCTTCACTGTTGCTGCCAGAACTCCGGAAACTCTCGACAAGAATAACGAGGCGTTGGTGTTCGCAATGTATTTTGCGGCTATCGTCAGCATGTCGGCTGAGCAGTGTATGATTCAGTTAGGGGAAGCCCGTGACACCTTGGTCAACCGTTATCGGTTTGCTGTGGAGCAAGCACTGTCTAAAGCCGGTCTTATGAACACCCAAAGCTTGACCCTGATGCAGGCTGCGGTGATCTTTTTGAATGCTGTTCGTCGAGATGACGATACTAAATTTGTCTGGTCCATGTCCGCTCTTGTACTTCGTCTGGCGCAAGGACTCGGCTTGCATCGGGATGGCAACAACTTCGACCTGAAGCCATTCGAAGCCGAGATGCGCCGCAGGCTATGGTGGCATGTCATTTTACTTGACCTTCGATCATCCGAGGATCATGGGACGGACGTTCAAATTCATGACCAGATGTTTGACACTAGACTCCCCTTGAATATCAACGACACAGACCTCTCCCCCGACGCGAAAGAGCCACCCAAACCAAGAGTTGGGTTTACCGACATGACTTTCTTCCTCATACGGTGCGATATTTGCTATGCCCTTCGGCGAGTGGCATATACATGCCCTAATACCAGTGGTGCAATTTCTGGACCCACTCCAGATAACTGCCCAAATGTGGTACAAACTGTGAATATGCACATTGAGGAGCAATATCTGAAGCACTGTGACATGTCAGATCCGATACAGTGGATTAGTGCGACTGTCGCCCGCCTAGTTCTCACGAAAATGTGGCTAGTGATACACCATCCAATAACACGCCCTGACCTCGACTCACAGGTAAGCCAAGAGTCTCGAGAAAGCCTGTTTATTACATCCATCGAGGTTACCGAATTCGCGCGTTTGATAAAAGAAGACAAGAACACTCAGAAATGGAGCTGGATGTTTGATGCTCATATGCAGTGGCATGCTATCGCAATGGTACTATCCGAACTTTGCGTGCGTCCATTGAGCCCTTTAACAGACCGCGCATGGGTAGCGGTGACAACTGTGTATGATGACTGGCTCAAAACTGCGAAGCAACGAAAAGGTATGCTTTGGCGGCCGCTTGCCAAGCTCATGAAACGTGCGAGTGCGTTAAGAAAGAGGCAACTAGCGGAGATTGAAAACCAGCATATTGCCGTGCAGCACACCATACCCAGCTTAGCAGAGCCAGAACGACCTTCCATAGGCTCACCTTTCTCATCTCACTTCCCAGAACATTCAAGATTGGTTGCTGCGGCACCCCCTTTAGATTTGAACTCAACTCAGCTCCAGAGTCCGCTGGACTTTGATATGAGCCAAGGTCCGATGGGTGTCCTCAGTTCATTCTTTCCTGACGGGAATTTCTTCGCCACTCCCGGAAGCCTCAGCTCAAAAGCACAAACACCAGTGAATCTGAATAATACAACAACCCTGCCTAATGAACGAGCAAATAGAACTCGGCAAGACCGTCCCAACCCAGGCACCAACTGCCAGGAGTGGGACCAAGTGCTTCGGGACTTTCAATCAGACATGCAGGAGATGCAGGGCAGCCCCTTGGCGGACATCACTAGATGGGTGACGTGATTTTCTGTGATGCATTAAAAATTGTTTAGTCGTCACCTTGATTAGGAAGCCCATTTAGAGCAGTATTCTTGCTGCCGCATCTGCTATGAAGATATCGATATCTTGTATGAATTGCTTCGAAGTTTTATCATGGAATACCCTATCAGCACGATTGAAAGTTCCGTTTTACGCTATATGACGAACATTATCATCGTCTTAGAGTTGCTGAACTATACGAATGCTTGTACGACAATCCTAACCCAATATTTGATTCGAGTAGCAGCGTTGGTGCCCACGCAAAGGATCGAAGATGCTTTGAATACCACCTTAATTATAATAGAAAGCAAAGAAAGCACTCTTAAGCGCATGAAATAGGCCTGCATAACTTACCCTTGAGGTTCTGTGTGGGTCTTGACTGGTTTTTCGTTATAAAAACACCATATACTCCGTGTAAGATCACGTGAAAGCGACTATTCCGACTGGACAGCTTGCCATAGCTCCAGACCACTTCGTCCTTCGACAACGTATTGACTCGAATAACCCAACGTTTCTTTCTTTGACTTCCATTAACTCAAATTCCTGGCAATAGACGACCTAAAAGTTCAAAGCTTCCGAAAACACGAACAATGCCCTCCAAACGCCCCTCCGCAACACCCTCGTCCTCCATACCTGCATCCGCTTCAACATCAGGAACATCAACACCTCTACCAACCCTCTCCTCCGGCCCCAAAACGCTATCCGCGAACTCATCTGTCTCTGATATTGCTGTTCATGTCTGGCGCCAGTACCTCACCACTACGCCGCAGCGCACAATGCTTCTAGACGCCTTCATGACCTTCCTCGTGCTTGTTGGTGGTGTGCAGCTCGCTTATTGTGTGCTGGCGGGGAACTATGTACACTCGTCCCATACCTTTTTTTGTCTAAGTGATTTTTGCTAATATTTCTTGATTCTGATCAGCCCTTCAATGCCTTCCTAAGCGGGTTCTGTGCTGCGGTAGGACAATTTGTTCTCACGGCTAGTTTGCGTATGCAGACGAGTTCTGTTGAGGGAGGTTTAGGGTTGAGTAAAGGTAAAGGATCTGGGGGTAAGGCTGTTGAGTATGGTGAGGGATTCAATGGTGGTGTTTCACATGAAAGGTGAAAACTCCTTCTTTCATCTTGCATTGTGATTGGATTGATGCTGGACATGGAGATGCTTGCAGGCGGCAGTATGCTAATGGATGTTTGTGACATATAGGGCGTTCGCAGATTACGTTTTCGGCAGTCTGATTCTGCATTTCTTCTGTATCAATTTTATCAACTAAGGCTCTCAAGCTGCTGGTGGAGGGTAGGTCTTGAGACTGTTTGGTTCGTATATTGCGATTTGCTATTTTGTTCGCTCAATACGCCTTGCTGGGGATAAGACAATATCTGTATTTGTATCACATGTCACAAGAGTATGTCCCTGGCGGAATTATTTTTGTGGCGGTTTCCTAACACAAAATCTTAACTCAAAATATCAATATATGCCTCGGACCAGAGGCCAGAAGATACGTATGTCATGGCATAGCGACTTTGACTTCTGAGTTATGCTGAACCTATCTATACCCGTAGATGTGAACAACCCCCCCACCCCCGGGGGAGAAACCAACACCACTGAAAACGCCTTAATAATGAACAGGGGTATATTATACATATAAATCCTGATGTCTATAACCCTAGAAGTTCAGGGCTTGTACAACGTTCGAAGTGGCCGCGCAGCCTAAGTGCGACTGACTGCACTGCGTGACTGTATCCTCGTCGCCAATAAGCGCCTCTTCGAAGGTAGAACGCTGACGAGGGGTTGACAGCCAAATACTGTAGAGACTGATCAAGAAGCGATGGTTAATGTCGCTAATCGTTTGTGCGCGGCATGAATCCACTGGCTTTTATTGACGGGGTGACATTCGATAATGAAGAAGATGATGATGATGATGCCCGCGGTATCAGTTTCGAGAGTAATCAGATACTCTGCGGACCAGAAGCATGAATGCACTGAGCAAGACGTACGGCATCGTCATCTCTTGCGACGCTGTAGAGGGTATAATTTGCGGTCGTAGTAGGATAGGAAAAAGGAGATGACGAGTACGCACTTCCAGCCTAGGCACCTGCCAGCCCCTCAGAACGCGCGTCCCGGCTTGCGCTTAATCTGCGGCTTCTTGACCACACTCCCTCCACTACCGTTACCGCCAGATGTGGCTCCATTCCGCCCCGTAGATGACGAAGCCGTTAACCCATCAATCTTCCTCCCCGCAACCGCCGGCCTGCGCACAACAGACCCAAACCCAGACCTTCCCCCGCCAACCTCAACCTCATTTTTGCGTCTCGATAACTCGGTTTTCTCCTTTTCGCGCTGTTTCTCTGCGGCAGCGCGCTCACGGTCCGCAGCGATCTGCGACTCGATCTCCATGCGGCGGTTGAACTCTTGTTCTGTAACGCGGCGCTCGCGGTGAGAGTAGCCTTTCTCTTTGACACTGTAGAAGACGCCGCCTAGTTCGGCGAGCCACTTCCGTTGATGTTAGTTAGGCCAAATTGGCTTGAATAGAAGAGAAGGGGGAAAAAAGAAGGCTTACATGTGGATCAACAGCGGTAACGGTAGACATGTACTCTTTACTCGTGAGGATGAGTTCGTGGTAGACGACATACTCGGGTACATAGCCTAGCCCATAAAGCGCACTGGTTGGATGGAGTGCCATGCTAACGCTAGTGCGGAGGTTAATAAACTCGCCAATTCCCTTAACTCTTGCAGCCTGATGGTAGAAACCCGAGCATATACACTTGCGAATCTCATCCCAGTCTGTCCCGCAGGAGACAAGGGGCAGTTTCTGCATGACCATGATATCGTTCAGCTGGTCGCGGACTTCCTTGGCTCGGCGGAGGGTCTTTGCGTGCAGGAAATGCTTTGTGCACCAGTGGTCCGAATACCCATTTGATTTCCACTGCGTGTAGACATGTAAGAGCGTTAAATGATCTGATTCAGGGACAAAGAATTTCTCGCGCGCTGCGTCAGATTCTTCCTGTCGTTCTTTGGGGCGGTAGAAGACGTTGGGCACAGAAAGCATCGAGACGATCGTGAGCATTTCCTCGCTGCAACCATATTGCTCCGCGGCTGTAATGATGAGCTTTGCGAGAGGAGGATCCATTGGAAAGGGCGTCATTTGCCGTCCTAGCGGCGTGAGATCGCCCAGGTTGTCGAGAGCTCCTAGGGACCAGAGTTCAAAAAGAGAGGTAGAGATTGTTTCTTGAGGCGGAGGGTCCATAAAATCAAAGTCAAGTAGATCTTTCACACCGAGGGACTTGAGAAGAAGGACCGTATTAGAGAGGCTGGTTCGCTGGATTTCTGGAATGGTTTGCAGGTATAGCTCATTCTTATATGCCACCTCCGTGTAGAGTCGATATGCTTTACCAGGGCCTGTTCGACCAGCTCTTCCAGAACGCTGGTTGGCATTTGCCTGGGAAATTGGCGTAATCTGAAGGGTATCCATACCCATTTTGGGATTATACACTTTTAGTTTGGAATAGCCTGAGTCCACCACAAACATGATGCCATCAACGGTGAGACTGGTTTCAGCAATGTTGGTCGCTACTATCACTTTGCGTACCCCCGGGGCTGCTCGTTCGAAGATCTTTGCCTGCTGCTCCGCTGGCATCTGACTGTATATCGGCAAAATGCTAAGTTTTGGCGGATCGTTCAGCAGTTTCAGTCGTTCATCGATTAGTTCGCAGGTCGCTTCGATATCTTCCTGCCCAGTCATAAAAACAAGAATATCTCCGGGGCCTTGTGAAACGTGGATGGCCAAGACCTGCTTGACAGCGCTATCCACATAATCTTCGCAGGGTGTGCGAGAGAAATGGACGTCGACGGGGAACGTTCTTCCAGGGATGATGAATTCCGGAGCGCCGCCGAAGAACCGTGAAAATCGCTCAGCATTCATGGTGGCTGATGTGACAATCAACTTCAAATCCCGTCGGCGGGCCAGGATCTTTTTCAAAAGACCCATCAACACATCCGTATTCAGTGCCCGCTCGTGCGCCTCATCCATGATGATACAAGAGTACTTGTCAAGGTCAGTCTGAACAAGTGACTCTCGAAGGAGGACACCATCAGTCATATATTTGATAGCCGTGTTCGGACCAGTGCAGTCCTCAAACCGGATAGCGTATCCAACAAGATCTCCCAGGTCAACTTCCATCTCTTCACTAACGCGTTTGGCAACACTCATTGCCGCGACTCGACGGGGCTGTGTGCATCCAATCATCCCAAATTTAGCGTAACCATCCTCGTAAAGAAACTGAGTGAGCTGTGTTGTCTTCCCGGACCCAGTCTCCCCAACAACTACCACCACCTGGTTATCACGTATAACCCGTAAAAGGTCTTCCCGTACAGCGAAAGCCGGTAAGAATTCTCGTTGTTCGCGAAGTGTTTTGCTCTTACTAAACGAGCTCTGCCCACCTTCATCCTGCTTTTTCATATGTTGCGCAAATTTATTCCCGCCTTTATAGACCTCCTCTACAGGCATTGCGACAGCAGTATCCCCTTCATCTTCCTTCACACCCATCAGATTTCCCAGCGCGGTGCCAGCAACCGTTGTCGCTTCCTGAGCCTGCTTTTGACGCTCCCTCTGCTGTCGGCGGTCTCGCACGACCCTACTGCCCTTCCGACTAAAAACAGCCATGTCACTCTGGGGATCTCGGACAGCGGAGATAGGCTCCAACTGCTTGGTGAAGATCGTGCGGCCATCGAGGAAGGGTGGGCGGAGGTCGTGGACAAGCAGATGGACGCGAGTGCCCTCTTCATCTTCGGGCATAAAGTCGCCATCAAAATCGCGTCTCTGGGCGACTCCGGAGGTCAGCATCCGGTTTGTCTCCCAGTTGTCGATATCTTTGCGCTTTGCATCGCGGAGGGCAGGCGGGAGGTTCGAGCTTTTCAGCCTCTTCGCGGGAGGCTCGTTTGAGGCCATTGTAAAATTATACTGTGCTCCAGGTATACAGTTCGCATGTGTACAATGAATTTGATGTTCGCGAATCCAGAAGGTAGCCCTTCTGGTGGTTGATGAAGAAGTTATGAGAAGCAAGACGCGGGCGATATGGTAATCCAAACATTGCAAACAGCTCAATATCTAGATATCACGTGCATCATTTGATGCAGCCACAGAGCCCTTTGGTTGGGAAATGATTAAAAAATATATCCTATAGTCTATTGCTAGTTGCATTTGCTACGCAACCGGGTTTCGTGCTTCTAGGCTACCATCATCTTCGGGCGTGGGAAGATCTTCTCCTTATATTCCAGTTAGGCTCAGACAGAAACGACTTGATAAGAGTCCGCCCCGCATCACGATTCCAGCTTTGCATTCAATCCAATAGTCTCGAAACAGAATGGCCAGTCAACCACAGATTGCTCCGAAGAAGCAACAAGGTGCCCATCCTTCTCTTTTCCCGAGAGGCTTTTATCGCAGTTTGAAGCTAATGTCGAACAGAGCTGCAGGCGCAATACACAAACTTCAAAAACACACTGCAACAGCTAGCTCAGAAGATCGGAGACATTGAGCAGGAGGCTGAGGAGCACAAGTAAGCGTTTCTGGCCTTTCTACCTTTAGGCTTCCTTGAGTCTTGAGCAAAATGTGGATGATCCTAATGTGTGTGCCCTTCACAGACTCGTGATCGATACCTTAGAGCCCCTGCCTCAAGACCGGACGTGCTTTCGAATGGTAAATGGAGTTTTGGTTGAGCGGACTGTTGCCGATGTTCTACCTACGCTGAAAACGAACTCGGATGGCTTAAAGCAGGTACTGGAGGATATGCTGAAGCAGTACAAGTCGAAGCAATCGGAGCTGGACAATTGGAAGGTTCGTTTGCCGGCCTTGATGAGCATTCCCATACAAATTGTTCAGAGAGTCACTAACTTTCGGCGCAACAGAAAAAGAATAATATCCAGGTTGTGCAACCATAAAAGACGACTTCTGAATGAAAAATCTCGTTTGACTGCGATATATGGACTGTCTACTTAGCCGAGTGTACTATAAACCTTTCTCGTTTACGGATACAAGGAGATCAAAGGTGCTGTAGGAATCGCTCAATCGATTGTATTTGCTGCCTCTATGAGGATCGACACAGCAGCCCATCCTCCCGTGACAAGCTGGGAATCTCTAAAGTTCCGTCGGTTAAACTGTTATTGTCGGGGAGTTTCGAAGAGAACCAGCAACAAACCAACTATGCTGAGACAGCGGGCAGTGATTCATCAGCGAAATAGCCGTGGAGGCTGAGCCCTCGATGCACTAGTGCCTAAATCTCAAGGCTAGGATGTTTGGTATGCCGACAAAATCACTACGGGTCGCCTGAAGCGATGCAAATACCTGGGTAAGTTCTCGCTAAACATGAATTCATAAATTATTGCAATCCGCGTCACTGACGTTGACGCCTGGCGGAGTTACTGGATGCGCAACCCTGACCAACCGTTTTAAGGCGCCTATGCATCAATTAGGCGCATGGTCAGTTTCAGGCTTGACTGAGTTGGTGAATTGTCCCAGCCCGATCACGCAATGGGAAAGTGTTTGCCAAAAGCATTAGGGCGAGTCTCTTTTGTCTTGGCTGCAGCTCCTCTAGTGAGGCTGCAATGATTGCCAATATTTGTAACTTCCAGGCGATTGCAGTACACACTTTGACGCGGTGATATCATGCTCATTGCTTAACGGTTGCCCTGTATCATGAAATTCGAGGCAAAGTCTGTACAATGCTCAATCCTTTGATGACCCCATTGCGTTTATGAAATAGATGCACGAACTGGCGCCCACGTAGCATGTAAGCAATGCTAATTTGGGCCACTGAAAATCGTAAGTTTCAGATATGTTAGGCTGTCTATTGAAGACATCTAAATCCGCCAATGTCTAAATATCTGCTTTGATGTTTGTTGTAGCCTTGAACGAAAAGTCAAGAATGCCCGGTGGCAGGCATTGGCCTTATTAGTTCGTCAAGCCGTGGCTGGTGGAAATTTCAGGCCACAGACGAAGTGACAGGAACTCGTCTGTGCCTCAAGGCGATCCCTGCGCAGTGGCAGGATCAGAGGCCAAGAATATGAGCTGTCGAACCAGGAACGACCGCAGCTGTTTGAGTGTGGCGAGACGGCGAGACGGCGAGTCAGCCAGTCAGTGGGAGAAGATAACAACCACTTTCCACAGCCATCACAATGATAATCCGTAGAATAGATATGCCCATTCATCTTCTGCATACTCTAGTGAGCTTAGTGATGTCGAGCAGAAAGAGCTAGAGCCGGCCTCCAATAGAAAGTCACGTGGTGTACCGTACAGATACAGCCCCCGCTTCCGACTCTGGGTAAGCCATCCCACGCCCAACAGTAGTTGGTAATATATGAGGTATCGATACTGTCACGGAGACATCTGCGGTTCATCCCTCCCCTGCAGCTCTTCTTCCTTTCTCTTCTAAGACTCTTCCATTTCCATTTCCCCTCCTCAAAGCAATATTCGAGTCAATTCATCCAATCACCGAGACTTGCCTTCAGCGTCCGTTCTGTTCTGTCCAAGATTGGATACCAAGTTTATCAGTCGCCCCGGAACAGCTGGCGTGTTTCGCGTGTACCTGGTCTCCATCGGCCAGTGATCGTGCTCCTCAGCCAGACGCTTCTGGTTCGCCAATTGCCTGCTGCGCGCATCGCGACCAGTCTCCAGTAATTACTCCTACCCTATCTCTAAAGAAACAGGCCAATTATTTCATCGACAAGCCAGATCTATTCCGCAGGCTTTCAAATCCTAAAGAATAACCCGGCCTTCGACTGTCTTCACCTGCGCAACGTGCCACTGTCCATAATTGGTCCACGGTTACTTGCGCGTTACTTCGGATCCGCCGCCTTAAGTACCGCTGACGTTATCACTGTAAGTCTTCCCTGAAGTTGAACCAAGGCGTCTGGGAGTTTTCAGGACCCTAGCGCGTTTTCCTCCTCCCTGGGCATCAAACCAGCCTTTCTCGCCCAATAAACAATAAAAATAGTGCATTAGATTTTAGAAGGGCGACCTAGCGCAATCTCTATGCTCCTCGGCGAATGAGAGCCTCCCCGCATCTCATCTACGCCGCTAGGGCAGAGTTGTCATGGATGCGCTGCCAATCCTCCCAACGGCCCTGGTCACTGCTTTTTTGTCCCTGCTCAGGCTGTTGTGAAGCAGCTCGATGCCAGCCTAATTCCCGCTTCCTTCCCTTGGTCCATGCGTCTTGAACCTGATCCTGAAAGCCAGTTGCGTGGTGTGCACTCTCTGACGTGGATGCCAACAGAGCTTATTCAAAGTCATTACTTCCAAAACCGGAATCGCCTACACCTTCGCCAACAGCTAAAACCATGTCGTCGACCTCTCCCTCCAAGGAGCCCGAGGTGGAACAGGAACCTCAATCGGGTGAAGAACACGAGCAAATGGACAAGGAACAAGATAACCAAGCGCAAGGTCAGGGAGAGTTCGAGGTGAAGGAACAAGACAGATGGCTACCAATCGCAAATGGTTAGTTACGTTCCCTTGCAGCTCTGCCGTTCCCCTGATTTGCGCGTACCTTGCTTTATCCACTGCTCTACTGCTTTCGCCATCCTGTCCGAGCACCCTGCCGTTGGTTGCATACTTCCTTTCTCACTCGCGTCACACTTGCCTGGATAAGTTGGTTGTCTCTCGCGCCTAGGGCTCAAGCTGCTGTCTTGTCCTACTTGCGGCCCTTCTTGTTGTGGGAGTAGTGTTTTTCGTGATACTGACAATAATCCTACAGTTGCGCGCATCATGAAATTAGCATTGCCAGAGAATGCAAAGATTGCAAAAGAAGCTAAAGAATGCATGCAAGAATGCGTGAGCGAATTCATCTCTTTTATTACTAGTGAGGGTGAGTGTGTCTAATTCACAAAAAGTTACTTGATGGAGACTAATACCGCCGAAGCTTCCGAAAAATGTCAACAGGAAAAACGCAAGACAGTCAATGGAGAGGACATCCTGTTTGCTATGACCTCACTTGGTTTTGAGAATTATGCTGAGGCCCTCAAAATCTATTTGTCGAAATATCGAGAGGTAAGACCTGTGCAACGTCTTTGGACGATCTTGTCTTTCCCCGGACGGCCTTTGTACTAGGGCAAGTGTCGCTAATAAATATCAGACTCAATCCGCCCGGGGAGAGCATCAGAACCGGCCACCAAGTAGTGGATATGCCGGGGGCGGACCCGTTGGCGGGGCTGCCAGCGGCCCCTCAGTCGTGCGTGCGGGGGGTGCTGCGGCTGGAGGAAACTTCCCCGAAACATCTGATAATGCAGGTAGCATCATGAATCAGGGCTTGGACCCTTCTGAGCAGGACACCTCAGCTTATGGATATCCTCCCATGGTTGGCCAAGGCCATAACGGAGCTGGAGGTGAATCTTATTAGCCTCTCTGTTACAGGAAAGTACGGGGGGCCTGTTGACGATACGGGCACCAGGCTATCTGTTGTAGCTCGGAAAGACGGATATCTTCTTGCGCGGTATAACAGAGTTGGGCCCTTGGTTGTTGTCGCCAACCGGTAGCCCATTTGAACATACAGAACTTTGCCTTGTGGCATTGGTATCATTACAGTTTCTTGAAAACGCCGCACCATGTGTGGTATTCACATGGCCTTGGTTGGGTTGATATTGTGTTATGGGGTCTTGTACACTGGCGTTTCTCAAACCGACGGAACACAGGACAGGGATATGATGAACTTTGTTAGGATCTAGCGCTTCTTTCCACTTTCTTACCTGCTCGTACTATCCATTCTTCTTCCCATTCCCTTTCTGGACCACACCAAGCCTCCTGCAATGAACTACCTTGAGTATCCGTCACACCAAGACGTTACGCTGGCCTGGTTTCTTTCAATAAAGCGTCTGTGGGAAGCCCTATTTACCTGAGTGTTGCGTTCACTTATAGAATGTTCATGTTTGTTTCCTCTCCAACAGAAGCTCGGAAGCAATATTCGGGTGGTCAAATCAACCAGAAGTGAGTATTTCTATAATTAAATAAACTAAGCACCCAGAATCCCATATTTTTGGCCCATCTGGCCTAAATGATATTGACTATTTACTGTCACGGGCTTATTCTATGCATATGATAAGGTGTTTACGTATATAAAATAGGTGGAATACCTGTAGGTTAAATTATGTTCATGTTCTATGTCCATCCACTTTACCGATACTTATCACAGTCTTGCCTTTAAATAGTACCCAAGACGCCAACATTATTACGTTAAGATATGGTCCATTACGGCCCAGGAAGATAGGTCAGAAGATAGAAAGACATGCTCTTCCATTCACGCATGTACCCAAGTAAGGTATACTTCTCCAGCTACCCATGCATCCACCCGCCATCCTGCAAGAGATCAGACATGGGAGTTTCTTGCCAGTAAATCTGGCGCCACTCGTCTTCCAGCTCTGTTATCCCTTCCATAGTTGAGGGAAGGACTGGTCCCTCCAGATCGGTGAAAGAAAACAGTTGGCGCCAGTCAAGCACTTCGCGTGAACTATCGACCGTGTCCATGGGTGTTAGGTTATTAGATGGAATCCAGGTGTCAAACGGTTGGGTTGTATAGGTGTGAGTATGGGCACTTAACGTGGGCTGCGAGCGTGGATTTTGGTGAGAGGCGGAGTCGGGTGTTGGGACTTCGTAGGATAGCTGACTGCTTGGTTGTAGAGGGGGTATGTTAGGGGGGTTGGGTGGTGTAGTGTTAGATGAGTTAATGTTTGCCAAGTGAGGAATGCCTGAAGTGTTCTTCTGCTGAGTGACAGGGCTGTTCGTAGAGTTAGTGCTGATATTGCTGAATCGACGAGGTCTGTCACTGGTTGTGTTTCGCAGATCCTCCTGGAGGCGTCTCGAATCCTCAAACAGTCGTAAGATGGTGCTGGCATGAGACCAATACTGGGCGAGCTCGCGGAGGGAATACGAAGCAGAGTCAAACCGACGAAGGGCGTTAATTGCAAGAACCGGGTTGGAGAAACGGAGCTCGACCCGTACTTGGATCATTGCGGTGAATAGGGTGTGTACGCCGGAGTACCAGAGGAGTTTGAGTCGATCGTGCATACGAAGTTCTTCGAAGATCGAGGCTATCACTCCAGCTGCTGCGCTGCAGATTTCGGCGTCGTGGGGACCATAGTCATCCGAGTACGCTGAAGCTTTTGGATGAGGTCGATGGAGAAGTATTAGGAAATTATTGTAAGTGAGATGAAGCATGGCAGACCAGGGGTCCATATCTGACGCCCTCAAACGTAGTCTATCTGGAAGTCTCAATGACCAGTTTGCAAGGGCTTCGTCAGCCTCAAGGAGCGCAGCCTTGCGGCGTTCAGCGCTGATTCTAAGCCCAAAACGCTCCCGAACAATGTAAGAGATCATCGTGCATAACTCAGAGAAGTGGATGACAAAATCAGCCTGGACACGGACACCGCAGCCTTCAAAGTCTGAAACTGTCAATGGAGACACATCAGAATCCTCGAGGTTGCTAGATTCGTGCATATTAGCGCATGGATAATCTTAGGCAATAGCATAGACTACTCACAGCGCTTGTGGTCGGCCGTAAGACAAAGATACCATCACATCGAACTGTACTAAGATGTACCATAGTCTCCTCCACATTCGGCGATCCCGAGGCACAAACCTACTGCAAACCGGATTGCGGTGCATTCCTAGTCCAGTAGCAATTCTAGCTGCTATTCCAATCCAATAATGTGCATTGGCAGACACGTCGTCGTCAGGTACATCTGAGTGCCATGTCAACAAGAGTGCGGCCTGAACCAGAATGTCACGGTTCCGTTCAATTCTGTTGTCGAAAAGCCATTTGGCACGGCGGAAGAAAATGTCTTTTAGTGTATCACGTTCGGCCTTTGGGCGAGTGACATGCGCGCCGACAAGTAGAATAGTTTGAAGGAGGAGAATCGGAGGAGCATCGGCCGGGTCTCGGTTTCGGTACTGAGACATAAACAACTCCTCTTCGACAATTGGGTAGCCTGGATTGACTTGTGCGAAGTATGCATGCACGAGCTCATCGGCAATGGCGGGTTCGGGTAACGTGAGAGCGTCCATGAGTAGCTGATCATGGCCAGTTCGTAGCTGCCGCCGAGGAATCTCGTTTCCAGCGAAGTGGTATACATCGTCACCCGTGTCCCGTTGCTGGCGGATCAAGAAAGACATGTTTGAGAGCTCGTGGCCAACGTAGATTGCTCGTACACCTCTTTGAATCGCCCGGCTATCCGTAGCTTCCCCGTCAATTAGATTCACTAACCGTTTCTCAATATCCGCACGCGACTCTCCCTCCGACGGATCTGAAACCGCGGGGCGGTTATAGGGCGGGGAATCCGGGTCCGGCAGAACAGTTTGATATTGAGTATTGTTACTCGAAACATTATTGTTTGGGGATCTGGCACCTTTGGCATCGTACTGAGAGTTATGGCTTCGAACATTTGGGACGCGGTTCGCAAGCCCAGCTGGGGTTGCGATATCCGACTGAACAGCGCGGAGTGCAGTTGTGAAAGCACTGGAAGGCTCTAATGACGGCGATAGCGAAGATATCGACTTCGGCGCTTCTTCAGGGTTAGGGGGCCGACAACGGATCGGAACCGGGTCCAATATCGAGCGCACCGCCAGTTTTTTCTTCTTTTCATGAATTTGACAGTCGGGCTTCCCCGCGGAACGACAATTGCTACATGGTAGCCCTACAAGACGAGCGTCGCATCGTACTTTACGACGATGACAGTGAACGCAGGCAGCTGAGCCTAAAAAGCACGAGCTGTCAGCAGGGGGGAAAAGAAGCTGAAGGCGAGTAGATGACAGTACCTGACTTGCGTTTATTCACACCATTACCGGAGGGTGCAAGATTCGTTGGATGCGATGTGGAGGACATAGCAGAAGCATTGACGAAGCGATCAGGGCCCGCAAACTTGCGGCTTCATTCTCCGTGGGCATTAATGTAATTTTGGGAAACAACAAAGCCTAGCAAGGCTCATGACATTATCTGGGATGATTCACCTGCCTCGGGAATTGGAGAGGGCGAAAGTCGGAAAGCAGAGCGGGAAACCTGCGATAAGAATAGCGGGGAACCCCCAGCCTGTCACGTGCTTTGCGGAGAGAGATTCTAGGCCCTTTTTATGGAAGTCTGGACGAAGTATTTGCAAATTGATCACTTTATAGCCATCTATTATTACTTGAGGTGGTCCGTCTAATCTTCGAATACGCTGTGGTGGTCACCTCGCGAGTAGAACATTACTCAAAATGTACAATTAGGTATAATATCTATTTGGTTGATGAAATAGTCTCCTTGGGATCGTCTATTCATCGTTCAGACAAGGGTCAGAAACGGCCGTGGAAAGCTACCCTGAAATGATCAAAGTATGAGAGTATAGTGTTGTCAAGTCCCCTCTTCCTTATCCAGACAGACATAACACCCACAAAGACAGCGACTGCCACGGAGCCAATGGTTCGCCTGTGGCTCCAAAGAAACCCGACGAATTGCTCTCTTCTCTCCTCATTTCGGAGCTGTTTGGTATGTTTCTGGAAAATCTCAAGGGCCGTATTCATGGATTGCGTTCTCATGAGTGCACGCGTGGTTTTCAGGACACTGTAGCTCGAAATCTTTCTCCAGGCTCCGAATGGTAATGACTCGGGCGGGTGATCACGAAAGAGCTGTACGGCGCGAGATATTAGGCCTTCTAGATCGAGGGGCTGGGGCAGTTTTGACAGAGTATAGTGTAACATTTCCGGTTCATCCGCCGGGATCTCAAGTAGCTCTTTTCTGCGGGAGAGAACAATTGCTACAAAGAGATATATTGAGACAACAGGCTCCCAAGCCAGCAAGAAGTCGAAGAGTCGCGCAATATCACTATATTCCTGGATATCGTGGGCATATAAAGTGAGAGTTGCTGAGAGAGCAAAGAAAGGTCGTATACCCGAAAGTCGCTGGTATAGGGCCTTGTCGGCCGTTTCGATGATTGCTGGAATAAGCTGTAGATGCTTCACAGCCGGTGAGAGAGAAGGTAACATGTAGTCCCTGATGCGAAACAGAGATAGGCGGGCGACTGCTGGAGCAGACCGTTCCTCGCCCATGACTAATAGTATGACTTGCACAATGTCGTGGTAGCCTTGAAAATAACAAAGCACGGGATAGTTCCGCAGAACTTGTTTGATTACTCGAGACAGCTCGTTCTTTCTTGACGACAATTCGTCGTCGGGGCCTGAAGGCAAGAAATTAGTGGTGGCATAGGCAAGTTCATCAAGAGACACTCACATTCAGGATAGTAAACAAATGAACGTTTCACATCTAGTTGGACCTGTTCCTCATCGCGGTGAGGTGGGAGGCTACTCCCGTTCGACAGTATGTTCTCTGTATCCTTATCAGACTGAAGCAAAATAGGCCCTAGACGATGAGTTATTGCATGATGATTGACAGTTCTCGAGGCAACATACAGGCTAGTTGTCTGAGCTCATCTCGAAGAAAGCCGCCTTCCGATGTAGCGTGCGTTACCAAAGCATCAATGTCGCGTAGCTCGCATGCCGTTCGAATTTCCTCAGCCTTTTTGTTTATACGAGCCAAGCCGTCATTAGAGCTGTGTACCAACTCATCAATCACAGCATCAGGTTCCGAGGACCCTCTTTCAGGTGATTGATGCCCTATACGGGTGGACATATTGAAGGTTCGAATGCACGTGAATCAATAGCCTCGGCTTTAAAAGAAGAGATGCATAGATAGGGGCGAAAGAAATAGAAAAATGGCTCCTTTGCGAGGAGTCTGGCGGATACTGTTTTGCCTGTCACATAGGAGACTATCCTAGCTATTTAAATGCCGCTTTCTTCCGAAGGCTCACAATGCAACATTAGTTTCTAGAAGACAAGTGAGGACAAGTAGAGTTGGAATTATGTCACCACACGCAGCCGTAGATTGCGATCCAGAGAGGTACATAGAAACTATTTGAACGTCGAGAAATGCTGCCTGAGGCTGCAATCTCTCGCAGGCTCTGTAGCCTAAATTTCCGGCTGAAGATTAGTCAGCAATACGAAGCTAACCACGATAGGCATGAATGAGCTTCATGCATTTCCACAGCCCCTCCAAAAGATCTTGGCTTGTTGAGACTCCAGCGTGCCACTTCAAAGGAACACTTCTGAATCACAAATCCGTGGCACTTGCTATACGAGACCTTAGTATAGACGACAGGGAGTGTCGTGTCGTTCCAGTCGGGATGAAATCATAAGACCTCGTTAGCTACACCTATCCTCCCTCGCTCCACTGGCAGTCATGCTTAGCTGGAGTCTTCACCGGTTTGGTATAGATTTCCATTTCTCGTCAAGCCTGAGGTCTCGGAATTGAAGAAGCTTAAACAACATATTGTAAGGCATCGCCGTATGTCTATCCATTCTGTCCCTACTCCTTTCCATTCGCCGTAAGTCATACTTGTGGTAATTCATGGCTCGGGTGCAATATTCTGACGGCTTCTAGATATACAACGGCAAAAGGTCCTTGCCCATAGCAACAGCTTCTGTAAGGCATAACTGCCTGCTGCATATTTGCCGATACTGTTCAGGACCTCAAACCTTGACTTTGGAACAAGAATGACACCTGCTCCTCCATCGAACCAAGCATGACGCGAACAAATAGTCCGAACCTCTAACATCCCGCAACTCGTCGTGGTCATAGACCTTTCCTTTGAATCATTTACTTGGACTTTCTCTTCCGCTGTATTCGTACTTGTGACTTAAACACCGTTCGAGGTTGACATAGGAAATGAAGGGAGAAGTCTCCCCTTGTGAGCACCTATTGAGCTAATTTGTGCTTATTCTTACACATTGATTTCTCACGTTTGGTCTAAAAACGTTCAAGCCAAGGCCCTTGACTAAATCTGTCAGACTTGATCAACAGGTTTTGTCGGAATCTATATTTGCATTCACACATACACCTGCAAGAATGCCTTCTGACAGTGAGATGGATCTCGACCCGGGCATTGCGGCTAAAAAAGCGAAGCTCGGGCTCCTAACTCATACTTTTGTACCGAGTCCGATAATTCAATGGATTCTACCAGCGCGCCTGAGGAGCAAATATCAGAATGATGTTGTGTTTGTTGGTGAGCGATGCCTGCAAATCAAGGAAGCAATATCAGGGACACACCTAGAGGAGGTCACTACAAAGTCGGACTTCGATGCTTATATCATGGCGGCTAAGGTTATTAACGTCAGCACGGAGTTACCCTGGGAAGTTCAGATGAAGGCCGGGTCTAGCACTGCGGATGCCAACCTAGATGTACGGCACGATCTTCCTCCTCAGATAATGGTTCTTAGCCTCGCTTCAAAGGAGCTAGTGTTCCTGTGCTATTCACGCTCTGCCGGACAATTCATTCATTACCATCGCCCATTGCCGAGCGATGTCAGCACCTTCGAGAGATTTGGTCGTAATATTGCTGTTGAGCCGAGGTAAGCCTCTCTTCCAAATCCTGAGGACAGTGCCCTAACCTTGTCATAGGTCTCGAGCAGTTGCCGTGAGTGCTTCTAGCGACTATTTTGGCGTGTTCGTTCTGAAAGCTCCTTCCGTCGTGCAAGCTCAGATGTTAGAAGATCGGTTGGATCCCGTAGCAGAGGTGCGAACAGAACCATTGTACTATTTCGAAGGACCTCCTTAACGTTTATCATCGATTCATAGGAGCGATTTTTCCGCCTTGATGGTGACATCATATTCATGGACTTCCTCTATCCGAAGTCTGAAGATGGCGACAAGATTATTCTTCTTCTCTTGGTGTCTCACGAGCAGACCACACACGCTGTATGCTACGAGTGGAATGCGCATCAAACCCTACGACAATCTCATCCCCGTATCACTAGAAAGTCGTTACCAGCTGATGATAGGTTGCCTACTATGCTAATCCCATTGACAAAGGCCTCATCTTTCATGCTGGTCACTACGACTACAATGACAGTCTACCGGAACAAGCTCGATCTCCCAGGACCACCTATCAAATATCCAATTCCCGTTCCTGATCGTGATCAGCAGAAGTCGCCTCTTTGGACCCGTTGGGCACGACCTCTGCGTAATGCGGTATACAACCAAATGCATGATGACATTTACCTCTGCCGTGAGGACGGGAGGATAGACTATCTGGGTATTGGAAACGACGGTGAAGTTGAGAACCAGATTCGACTTGGATACTTATTTTGTGATGTCGACGCTGCCTTTGATATCTTAGATATCGGCTACGAGGGCGGCGATCTTCTTCTAGCCGCAGGTAATACTGGGGATGGCGGGCTCTTTGTCCAGAAAGCCCGAGACCAACCCCGCTGTGTTCAGAGGTTCACCAACTGGTCACCGGTCACCGACTCCGTGATGATAAAGCAACCCTCCAGCCAGAACATGTCGACAGACTGTGTTGTCGGTGATCGTCTGTTCGTTTGCTCCGCATCATCTTTCGGGCTAGGGGCCGTGGTCGAGCTGCGACATGGAATTGAAGCCCAAGTCGGACTATTGATATCCCTGGAGGGACTTTCAGGAGCTAGAGACATATGGATTTTGCCGGACAGGATCAACGGCGGCGTCCTCATGTTGACCTCTGACCCTGTGTCTTCAGCATTTTTATATCTACCGACTGATTTCACTGAAGAGATATCCGCCATCGACGAAGCGGATTGTGGGTTGGACCCAAACTCGCCGACTCTTGCTGCAGGATACATCGAGTCGGGTACGTTCGTGCAAGTTACTGATAAGGCTATATTTATGGGCGCAACGACAGATTTGCAGTCCCGTTCTCGGAGTGACTTCGATATTGGCCATAGCGTGGCAGCAGCTGCTGTGCATGGTCCAACGTGCCTTGTTATTACGGCCATTCGCACTCATCAGGAATTACAAATACGTTCGAAAAGAATTACTCAAGTGGGCACCGGTCTTCAGTTACCCGAAATCATTCCGCCATTCAATATCGATTATGAACCTATCTGCATAACAATTGAAAATCTGGCCATTGGTACTTTGGTCTTCATTGGCAGCGGCGATGGCAGGGTGCTCGTTTATCGCATTGATGATAGCTTCAGACTACTCTTTGACTTTACTGTGAAAGTTGAGAACGATGATGACATATCCAAGGCGATTGACAGCCTAGCAGTCATTGCACACGCAAAAGGGACACTCAGCAAGGCAGTCCTGCTTTGCGGCCTGAGGAGTGGTTATTTGGTAATGCTTGATGTCTCGATGGATGCAATAAATATCAACGCTCCCTTAGGTAAGATCGGTCATATGAAACCTTTCTCTAATTACGCCGAGTTTATCTAATGCATAGACGTATAGATATGCGGCAGGCCACGCTCAAACACCTGGGTTATACTTCTGTACAAGTGCAAAGCACCGGAAGCATTGGGTTAATGACATGCGGTAATAGCTTCTGGCGATTAACATGCTCTCAAGGAAATGAGGCTAGTGATTGTGCTATCCAGCGAATATGGATAACAGACCAGAATAATGTAAGTCTCCGAAGCCTTTTGACCCTAACAGGATCTCACGCTTTCAGCCCGCCTACTCTCCCAAGGTCATACACAGTTTCGCTATGATAGGCTCCAACAATACTGACATTCCTGACCTCTCTGGGAGCCTTTTCTGCGTTGCGGATGGGCAACTAATGGTGTGCACCTTAGACTGTGCTGTCAGAACTATCCCCCGGAGAATTAGTCTACCTGGCAGTGCGCACAAACTGGCTTATTCGCAGCACTTAAAAAGCCTGGTGGTGGCATACAGCCAGACTGCCTTCGATACTGACGTGGATCCTGTCAAGCGGTATACCAGACCATACATTGAGTTCCTGGATCCGGATTTGCAGCACCCACTCAATGGCTCTGCCGAAGGTTTGACCACTCACATGAGCAAACCTTGGCGACCTCAAGGTGCTGCCGGCGAAAAAATCAGCTGTATTCTGGAATGGACTCCCAGGAAGGGCGACGAAGAATATCACTTTATCGTCGTTGGAACAGCACGTCGGAACCAACAAGACCGAGGGCGGGTTATCTTCCTTCAAGCTTCCCGGGGTTCATCGGCAGGTTCTCAAATCGAGTGTTCTGTCAAGTATATCCACAAGTTTGAGGACCCGGTTTATACTATCGTCCCGTACGGTGACTTCACCTTGATGGTATCTACCGGTCATGAAATTGTAGCATTGGAACCGAAATTTGCACAACCACGCCGTGCTCGCTCTGCACGTTTCTCATTCTTGTCCCCAGCCATCTCAATATCCTCTCATGAGCCCTTTATTTATCTATCAACGGCCAGAGAATCCCTTATGGTGTTAAAGAACACGGAGGACAAGCTGGCTCTTCACGCATATGATCGTCAGAAGCTCGACGGACTGTCTCATATCCACATTGGCGGAGACTTGAAGCTCACTTTGGCTTCTAGCAGAGGTGGGCGGGTCAGTTTGCTCACAGAAAACGGTGTGACGGAGACCGATAAGATGCTTCCTGCTGCCTTATGTGAGGCGCACCTTCCTTCATCCGTGATGAAACTCCTTGCCAGTTCAGAGCCATCTCCACTGTCGGCCCGCTCAAATACCTTCTATGGCACCGCAATGAATGGTACCGTATACCGTATTTTGACTTTAGAGGAGAAAGAATGGCA
Source organism: Aspergillus spinulosporus (assembly GCA_003574815.1). Taxonomy (NCBI): domain Eukaryota; kingdom Fungi; phylum Ascomycota; class Eurotiomycetes; order Eurotiales; family Aspergillaceae; genus Aspergillus; species Aspergillus spinulosporus. The sequence continues at coordinate 306,881 of QPHH01000013.1, read as the reverse complement.
TCTTCTGCGCCTACTGCAAGATCTTTGTATTCGGGACACGGGCATCTGCCCATTCACGCCAAGAAGGAAAAGGCAGCGCAGCCCAGTCGGTCATGATCCTCTTGAATTCCAGCCTTCGCGTATGCATATTGACGGCGATATCTTGAGTCGGCTTGTCGTGCGTGATGCCGATTATTTGGTGAAAATGTTGGCCCAAGAGGGGGACCAGTCTACAACCAACACTGTTCAGCTTTTCAATGATCGTACAAGAGATGTTCTTGGAGAGTCCCAAAATCCAGCTGAAGCTGTTATGAAATGGCTGAAAAGAGTGTTCCAGGTGGAATTCTAAATAGTTCGACCTCCTGCAAAAGTTAGGTTTTAATTGCTATCATCTTTGCATACCGGAACATATTTATAATACATCCTGTATTTTCCCACAATATCCCATTCATACATGAGTATAAGGATCCGTTATTGCGTAGTGGTAGAATTAAGAGGCAGCAAGCCTCGAAGCCAGGCCCGAAGCCTGGTGCGGCTTAACAAATTGGGGTGTTGTCGGGAACTCCCCACCAAAGTCCAAAATTCTTACCTTCTCACTCCGCCCTCCACTCTCCATTCTTATCGGGCAACACTTCATCGGGGAAGTGCAAAGGGAGTTTCTATTCACCTTGCTATTTGACTACCCTATTCGTCGAAGGCTACTGGCTTTTCCCCTGGCCAGGTTTTTTTTTTTTTTTTTGCCACGACTCCGCCCGATTGCCGCAAGTCTGGCCGAAGAACCCGATATTGTTCGTACCGCACAATAGGCCACTAAAATTTGCACAGGTGCGAAGGAGTTCTAGCTAACATCTTTCAGTGATTTCCATATTTGGTTCTTTTAAATTACACGAATAACGCCTTGCTAAACGAAGAACCACTTGTTCAATATGGCGCCGAAGAAGAAGGGAAACAGGAAGCAGGAGGAGGATTGGGAAGCTGAGCTTGGAGAGAGCATTCCTCCTGCGGGTGGTGACAGCCCTGCTCAGGAGGAGGCTCCCGGCGCTGGCGCTGACGATGGGGAGGTTGGAGGTGGTGGCTTGCTCGCCGCTTTGAGAAAGAACAAGAACAAGAAGGCCAAGAAGGGGAAGCCGACAAACGACTTCGTCGAGGGCGAGGACCCTACTCAAGAGGCCAATGGTGATACAGACTTTACCAGCAAGCAACCTGAAGAAGGCACGTTCGATGAGGATGATGTCTTCGCTGGGAAAAAGAGCAAGCCGATCAAGGCTGCACCTCCGCCACCAGCACCTGCGGATGTGGATTCTGGCCCTCGCGTGAAAACGAAGAAGGAAAAGGAGAGGGAAAAAAAGGAGAGGGAGAAGCAGCGAAAGAAGGAACAGGTATGCTTTTTGTCACCCGCCTAGTAGGCCTCGGTTGTTCTTGTTGTCTGACATGCGTTATCCAGGCCGCGAAAAAGAAGACTACCGAAGCCAAACAGCCTGAACAAAAGAAACCAGAACCGAAGAAAGAGGAGCCTGTTGCTGCACCCTCCACCCCTGCGCCTGCTCCTGAGCCTGCCGCCGGTGGCAAGAAGAAGAAGATCCCCGCTCACTTGGCTGCAATCCAGAAGCAGCAGGAAGCTCTTAGGAAACAGCGTGAGGAAGAAGAACGCCGTTTAGCAGAAGAGAAGGCTGCAGAAGAGGCGCGGCGACTCCAAGAGGAGGAAGAGGCGAGGAAGAAGGAGGAAGCTCGCCAACGGAGGAAGGAGAGGGAGAGGGAAAAGAAGGAACAATTGAGGAGGGAAGGAAAGTTGCTTACCAAAGCTCAGAAGGAAGCCAGGGAGCGCAATGAGCTCCGGATGAAGCAGATGCTTGCCGCAGGTGTTGGTACGGTTGCTGGGTTGCAGAAGGACCAGCCTGAGAAGAAGAAACCCGTTTACGAGAACAAGAAGAAGAAGGGTCCGAAGAGGCAGGATGAGGATCTTGAGGCTGCTGCTGCTCGTGCTAGGGCTCAGCGCGAGGCAGAAGACGAGCGACGACGAAAGGAAGAAGAGGAGCGGAAAGCAAAGGCTGAAGCTGAAGCTGCCGCTGCTGCTGCCGCTGCCGGTGACGAGAGTGAGCTCGACGATTGGGAGAAGGCTGCTGATGCCGAGGAGGTGAAGGAGAGCTGGGACGCACCTAGTGATGAGGAGCCAGAGAAGCCCGCCGCTACAAACGGTGAAGAAAAAACGCTACCAGAGCGACCTGCAGCTAAGTCCGTTAAGGAGGAGAGAAAGGAGGAGTCTTCAGAAGAGGATTCTGACGAATCTGACTCTGATGACGAAGAACAATCCGCCGCGCAAAAAGCAATTGCCCAACGGAAGGCGGAAGCTGCTGAGCGGAGGAAGAAGCAACACGAGGAAGCTTTAGCTGCTCGTTCGAAGGACAACCTGCGATCTCCTATTTGTTGTATTCTTGGGCATGTCGACACTGGTAAGACCAAGCTGCTAGATAAGATTCGACAGACAAACGTTCAAGAAGGTGAAGCCGGTGGTATCACCCAGCAGATTGGTGCCACATACTTTCCTGTCGATGCTCTGCGCCAGAAGACTGCTGTCGTCAACAAGGATGGCTCCTTCGAGTTCAAGATCCCCGGTTTGCTCGTCATCGACACTCCTGGTCACGAGTCTTTCTCCAACCTGCGATCGAGAGGTTCGTCTCTTTGCAACATTGCCATTCTTGTCGTCGATATCATGCACGGTCTTGAACCCCAAACCCTAGAATCCATGAGGCTTCTCCGTGAGCGCCGAACTCCCTTCATCGTCGCTCTGAACAAAATTGACCGTCTTTACGGTTGGAAGAAGATTGACAATAACGGCTTCCAGGAGAGTTTGGCAATGCAGAGCAAGGGCGTCCAGAACGAGTTCCGCACTCGTCTCGAGCGCACCAAGCTTCTCTTTGCCGAGCAAGGTTTCAACTCGGAGCTTTTCTACGAGAACAAATCCATGGCCCGCAATGTCTCCCTTGTGCCTACTTCTGCCCACACCGGTGAAGGTATCCCCGACATGTTGAAGCTGTTGACAACCCTGACTCAGGAGCGTATGACCAACTCTCTGATGTACTTGTCCGAGGTTGAATGTACTGTCCTCGAAGTCAAGGTTATTGAGGGTCTTGGTACCACCATTGACGTTGTCCTCTCCAATGGTATTCTCCGGGAAGGTGATCGAATCGTGCTGTGCGGTCTTAACGGACCTATAGCAACCAACATTCGAGCATTGCTTACACCTGCTCCTCTGAAGGAACTCCGACTGAAGTCGCAATATGTCCACAACAAGGAGGTCAAGGCGGCTCTTGGTGTTAAGATCGCAGCCAACGATCTTGAACATGCCATTGCTGGCTCTCGTCTCATGGTTGTCGGACCTGACGATGACGAGGAGGACATTGAAGAAGAAGTCATGTCTGATCTCGAGAACCTTCTCAGCAAGGTTTCCAAGGATCAGCGCGGTGTCAGTGTTCAGGCTTCTACACTTGGTTCTCTAGAAGCTCTGCTCGAGTTCCTTCGTGTTTCTAAAATTCCAGTTGCCAACATCTCCATCGGTCCTGTCTACAAGCGTGATGTCATGATGTGTGGTACAATGTTGGAGAAGGCTAAGGAATACGCGGTCATGCTCTGCTTCGATGTCAAGGTTGATAAGGAAGCGCAGGCCTACGCAGACGAAGTTGGCGTCAAGATTTTTACCGCAGACATTATCTACCACCTGTTCGATGATTTCACCAAGCACATGGCCGAATTGACGGAGCGCAAGAAGGAAGAGGCCAAGCTGCTCGCCGTCTTCCCCTGTGTTCTTAAGACTGTCGCAGTCTTCAACAAGAAGGACCCCATCGTCATCGGTGTCGATGTTATTGAGGGTAGTCTTCGTCTACACACGCCTATCGCCGCCATTAAAACCAACGCAACAACGGGTGCTAAGGAAGTTGTCGAACTCGGAAGAGTGTAAGTTTTCCGTTCACTTTTTCTCTCTCAATAAACACTAAAACCATATGCAGTGCCAGTATCGAACGTGACCACAAGCCTGTCAACGTTGTCAAGCGAGGCCAGCCGTCTGTCGCCGTCAAGATCGAAGGCCCCAATCAGCCCATGTACGGCCGTCAGCTCGAAGAGTCGGACACATTATACTCCCAGATTTCTCGTGCAAGCATCGACACTCTCAAGGAGTTCTATCGGTCGGATGTCTCTATGGATGAATGGGCTCTCATCAAGAAGCTCAAGCCTGTTTTCGATATCCCTTGATTGCCCTGCACAGCTTGAGCTCCAACGAAGCAGTGCCTATTTCTCAGACGCTTCGGGGCGGAGGCGCTCTTAGTGTCATTTGGATCTTCAATGACCCTGATGCTCGACACTACGATAGATAATGTCATGAACGTCTGACGGATCAATGGATGAGGATAAATAACAGGAAATCATGACTTGATTGGTCAGAATGTGGATGATGTACACGACTAGGACCATAAAAATATTGCAGTTGATACCTAGCTAGCTTTACGACAGATTTTTACAAAAATAGTTTGGATAATCTTCTTCGCTGTCCATTCCGCCTCTAGCCCTTGTATATACACGCCTTCCCGCACGCAAACCAACTCTGTAATCAGTCTGAAGGAACAAGTCATTCATTTACTCTTCATACCCCTCCCACTTCTCCACCTTTCCACCCCTCGCCGCCCAATCCCTCCAACTCCCCTCATAAACCCCAATCCGTTCGGGCTCATATCCAGCCTGAACGGCTAATTGTGCCGCAGCTTTGGCCCTCACACCCGCTAGACAGTAGAAGACAATATCTCCTTCCCCACCGTCGGCGCCGGGCTTCGGGTACCCAAACCTCGTCTCGAACTCGTCGGGGGTCAGAAATAGCGCGTCCGGCTGCGATGCTAGGGGCACCGCAACTGCGGAAGGGATGATTCCAGTTCTGGTGAGTTCGGCGGGTTCGCGGACGTCGACGAGAATGAGATTCTTTTGCGGGCTGGAGGGGGGTGTCGATGGAGATTCGGAGGGAAGTTGCGCATTTATCTGGTTTTCAACTTGTCAGTCCTCTTTACTGCGATTTGGAGGTTTCGATAGAGGAGGGAAAGATGTACATCATCAAACCCCCACTTCCGGAACGTTGGTGCCGAGTTATCCTCTGTGTTGCTCTGGGAACTGTTCCAGCGGACAGAAAACGCCGGGACGTATTCGACTCGGTAAGCTTGAATGTGCTTAGGGGTTGTTCGCAGCGCGGGTTTGGTGTATCCGCCGGGATTGCTTGAGAGGCATAATGTTGTGAGCTGCCGCGTGGAGGAGAGAGCTCGCGCCGCTGTAGGTTCGCCGGTGAGTGCGTTCTTTGTGGCACGAGAGCCAAGGAGCATAACGCGTCCTTGTTGTCTAATGGGGTTTAATGAGGCCATTTTGTTCAGTGGTGGTAGGAACGAAGAAAACCCAGCACTCGTCGTTGCTGGAGTCGAACTACCTACCGTAGTTTCTCCCGATGTCGGTTTTATGGTTTTGGGTGATGTCACCCGTCTGAAGCAGAACTTCAGCCTAAGCGACTACTTAGCCATTTGGGAAGTCCTCAGTTCGATTCCGCGTCATGTCAATATTCCTCGTCACTATTTATCTACTTCCACAACTACTGTGATACGCAAGCTCTCGGGTGCTGATTTTCTGTTCCTCATGATGCCCATCCTGGTGCGGTTCTCAGCAAATAGCAACGTATCATAGATATCTCGCCAAAATTCATCCACTGATTACAAGCGAGCGTTGCTGTGAATTCCCAGACCATCTGCCGAACAGGAATAACTGCTGCTCAATGTTGGATCTCCGTTTCCATCATATATTGCCCGCTCCGGATAAGGGCAAATCATCCTGTTATGTTTAACATTCCTTGCATCAGTAAAAGAAGCCGGTAAAGAGCGCGGAATCTGTCCTTTCTCAACCCAGCCTATCATGTCGTCAAATATCGTTGAAGGATATAGTCCCGACGGGCTCCAGCAGTGGCCGAGGCCAGGAGCCTCAAAGAGACGATAATAGCTTCGAACTTCAGGGTCTCTCTGTGCAACGGCCTCATAATAGCTTCTAGTACCTTTAGAAGGGATCATGGGATCGGCCTATTGATAGTTTTATCAGCACGAGATCATACGAGTGTGAAAATAGCGAGAGCTACCAAGCCGTGAAAGGAGAGGAGCTTCCCTCCACGTTTATTGAACTCTGATAGATCAGGATCATCCGTGCCAATGATCGACTTGTACTCCATCACTGAGTCATTGAAGATCTGGACGTACATGTCGTGCGTCAGTGTTTTCAGATCAAACCTGGCATTTTTCTCAATGGCCAACCGGATCCAGTCCGATGAATATACGACCGGTAAGCCGGTGCACATACCATTGGGAGAACATTGGGAGGATAGGCCGTTGGTGAGATTGCTCACGACATCAACTCCCATCCAGAGATTCATGCCATCCCTAGTGAATGGGCCTCGCCATGCGGCATTTGCTACAATCGCCGCTGAAACAGAGAGCGGCACCGTTTCCTCGCCGCATGGAACATCGGTGCCAATCATGTCAAAGGCGCTGATGTCACAATCATCTATAAATGAGACTATTCCATCGCGGACTCCGTCCAATGCATCACAATTTTGAATCACCATATTAGTGAGATAGTCCAGTTCACAGTGCCGCGGGTACGAGTCGAGTTGGTTCATGGTGAACTGTGTCCAGAATCCACTAACAAGGATTTCTGCCCAGTTGATAGCAGGTGCGGAAGCAACAATTCCATCGTATGCATCCGGATATCTCTGCGCGAGCATCATCCCTTGGCGTCCGCCCTGGGAGCAGCCGCTGAAGTACGAATAAGAAGGCTTCCTGCCATAAAAGCCCTCTGCAATACTCTTTCCGGCAATTGCTGCATCATTCAACGAGACGGATGCGAAATCCTCGAGCCGATGGAGATCAACTTTCCCTGGCCATTCAAGGAGCCAATCCTCAATCCCTTCCCGCATGCTGCGGCCACAATCGGTTGATACTGCCACATAACCCTCCCCTACGGCCGCCAGCATCGCCATCTTGTTTGCAGAGAACAAGCCACAGTAGTAGCCCCCGCCACCCAAGCCCATGATACGTCCGTTCCATGTATCATGAGTCGGAAGCCATACTTCCGTATTCACAATCTCTATCCGGTGAGTGTGGGTATAGGCGAGTGAGACAGCGCAGTACGAAACATCCGTAACGTTAACTGGTCCATGATTCACGTACACGCTTTCCGGAATATACTCAGATCTTCCGGTGACCAGGTGCGCTGTGAGGAACTCAACCGACGCGCCGGGTATAGCTGGCCGTGGGATACTCAAGCCCGAACATCTGAGCTGAAATGTGTCCATTTAGGCGTGTCTCGGATGACAATTCTGGATAGATAGGCCAAATAGGCTGGCAGAAAATGAAGCTTCCACATCAGCGCAAGAGATCGGTATGAAACACTGGGGGATCTCGATGACTTTATCATGAAATGCAGGTGAGCACTTGAGCATCCATTCGTGATTAATGCCGCCAACAAGGAAGGAACGATGGACTAGGGACGGGAACTTTTCAGTTTCGCCTGCATTGTCGTGGTTGCTTTACCTGCTAATGCAGATGGATGCAGATGGAACTTTGGTCCAAGTCCTGGGCCTGTACCTGGCAAGCTAGTTGTGAGTACCAGATAGGCAGTTGATGCATTAGACCTCGAGATATCACAGCCACCCAATAAGTCACCCAGCTATACCCCATACTTTACGGTAGAGACTGACCTTGGATACATAAAATTAATTATACTGAATTTAATACCCCGCAACTTCTACTTGATATCCTTAATATTACCAAGCCGAAAATTACTGGAATTAGTTCCAGCTAGATAGCAGCGTATTCCTAGTCCAAAACACAATTACGGAGAGACTGACTTCGGTCAATACTAGCGAGGATAAAAAGGTAGCCCTTCTAGCTCAGGTACGGCAGCAATATCTATGCCATTATACGGCCGGGGTTGACTGCTGTTCGTGTACGACAGAGGGTGAGCCTGTGTATCGGTCACACAAATATTCTGACTCGAGACACCGCCTCGATTAGAAGGCAAGGGGCTAGAATGCATGTTGGCATAAGTCGGGATCAATTCGTGAATTTCTATGTATCTAGAGCAGGAAAGATGGAGACAAGTTGGTAGGTTAGTGATATTTGTAGGTCAAGAAAGTGTAGCAAGTACATATGTCAATCAACATTTCTAATTATACATCAATCTAGACCCCGTCCTTGTCCGAGACATCACGCTTAGATTCAGTGATACAACAGACGCAAACAATAACAGTTAGCCCTAGTCATCATAATAGACATGCAGAACGGCTGGATTCCCCGAATCCTTCGACCAGATCTCATAAGAACCGAACTCGGCCCCAAGGTAGATTGAGAACTCCCCATCATCATCAGCCAGCCAGCAAGCCTCTGTAACGTCTAGAAGAGGTGGGTTCGTCAGCGCCTGCACAGGATAAACAGCGATATCGTCCGTCGAGGCAGGCGCATTCTCCCCGTTCACGGTAACCTCGTCCCAATCAGACGAAACGGCAGGAGTAACGGTCATGTTAAATGCGGACTGTGGAAGCGTCGTAAATGCTGGGAATTGAACGGTGCATTTGGTGATGTGGTCGGGGTATATGTCCTCAGGGAGGTCCAGCCGGAACCCGACGAGGCTCCGAATCCAGGCAAGACCGCCGGTGTTTGCGCGTAGACTCTTTTCGGAGCCGTAACGGCACTTATAGCAGTTCCTTTCAGGGCAGTCAGGGCAGCTGACGGTTGATCGTAGGATGGTGGAGTCTTTGACGGATGGTCTGTTTATATGTGCTGCTTGGGAGGTAGTTGCAAGGACCGCAAGGGCTAAGAAGAGCTTGAAACCAAACATGTTGGAGACTTGCTGTTGCAGAGAGAGGAAATTGGCCTAAGTGAGATAAGGATTAGACATCCAAGTTTGATGGTATACACTCTGTCGGCGTCGACAACGTATTTATATTCCAGTTCAATATGGGAGTTGTGGAACCAGGCCGATTCCTCGTATTCATGCCTCCATATTTAGATGGCGCCATTGGCACTACGTACCAGTGCCAGCGGTGAACAAAAAGATGTTGATGTAGACATGCACCGGGGGAAATGTGGTTGGTCCGGAATGATCACAGCCCCGAAGCATGTTTTACCCAATACGAGTCGGGAACCCAATCGAAGAGCGGCGGCGAAAGCGATCGTCAACAGGCATGTCTCACTACATTGGATTGATTGGGGATGTTTCTTGGACTGACGCTTGAGTGGCGTTGGTCGATGCTCTGTGGGGTGTTGGGATACTTTGTTGGTCTAGTCGATTGCATGGATTCCAAACATGTCTTTCGCAATCGCCTGGAGACATATGCCGTGTAATACTGCTCGAATGGTCTATTTCATGCGAGATACTGTGACTATTAATATCTGTAGGGCTGAATAGAGCCAGGATTGGCTACAGTTTTGTCAGGTGAAGCCATCCATGTCTTTCCCATTTTGTAAAAATCTGAGTTCGATTGTCAACCGCAGAGAAATCATACGCCTTCATTCGAATGATGTTTAGTTCTGTACTTGTGATAATAAAGGCCCTTGAGTCAATGGGATGAATTTGCGGCTTCGGACGAATTCAGACGTATCGCATCACGCGACATGACGCAGGTGCTGCGTACATGCGCCTGATAGTATCAAGCTTTCAAGAGCTACTTGTTGTGCTTGATGTCACTTGCAGTCAGTGAAAATAATTAGCAAAAGAGCCTTTTGGAACATATCCAAATGTAGATTCAATGAGCCCCATAACTTGTGGCACCAAACACAGGCCCTAATCTTCGAGACTTAGATGGTCATACAAGGATATCAGGAGGGATGGATGAAAAACCGGATCTCTTCGATATCATATTTGCGTCAGCCGTTCAATTTTTTGGCTACCAGTGACCTGGCTCCGGTGGTATTCACCTAGCTATATCGGTAAGCCGTTGGCCATTACTCGTCACAACAAACCGCTCAAAGAAAGGGTCATCCTGACCTACATGGAGTACGGTGAGTACTCCTCAATACGCTGGCCAGCGTACAGTCTGCCTCGCATCCCATGAAGGTTATGCTCCTGCACTTGAGCTCGCCGCGCAAGCGCTGAATGAAAGCGGTCCGTCCTCATAATCGAGACCTTCTTTTGTTGCAGCTATACCGCGTATAAGCACGCACGGGCACGAATTTATATAATCCCAGAAGTAATGCGAGTATGACTGAAGGAAGAGTGTGTGCCTGAATCATGTCAAGTTTAAGGTTGTTCTATGGAGCTTCGATGAGGTTGGCATGGGAGCGCATGCCAGGCTGCCTGAGGGCTGAGGCTCCAACCGCCTAAGGTGACTCGGACCGCCCGGCAGTCCAGCTCTTGCTTACAATACGTGACGAGGCCGTGTCGACAGTTCTCCGCATTCCATATCTGGCGACCAACCACTATTGGTGTGAATTCGGCTAGAGATTTATGTCGTAAGTTACATGCTCACCAATACATCTGGATACAGATCATTCGAGATCAAGGGGGAATTCAGGTACCGGAGTTACGGAGCATCACTGGTTCCCCCTTTAATTGTGCTTGAATAAATAATTGGGCTTCTCTCACAGGAAGTTGTGAATTGTACCTCGAGATTGCGCGCCTGGTCCCACTGGCAACCGTAGTGGAGCAGGGTTCTCTATCCGATCGACTAGGCTCGCTCTGCGATTAATTTCCCTCCTTATCCGCCGGCCTCCCCTTTTCTGGATCGTGTTTTGAGAGCCCATCTCTCTCCATCGACCTCTCTACCACACTCGCTTTTGGGGACTGTTCAATCGCTCAAGATGGCTGAGATCAATGGGAGCTTTGTCTCCCCTGCGGCCGATGCCACTGTTTTCCCCCAAGTTTTTCAACCAGCCGGCTTGATCGCTGATTTCCTCAATGGCCTGACCCTTTGGAAGACCCTGGCGACTCTGTTCGCCTTAGCTGTGGTCTACGACCAATGTATGTGGCCTCTGGAAGCGAGTACCTGCGAGTTACTGATCAACTTTCAGTTCGGTACATTTACCTCAAGGGAGCCATCGTTGGTCCAGCTTGGAAGCTCCCGTTCATGGGACCGTTCCTCCAGTCTGTCAACCCGAAATTTCACGAGTACAAGGCCAAATGGGACAGCGGCGAGCTGAGCTGTGTGTCTGTTTTCCACAAGTATGTGACCAATACGATTTCCTTCCGATCTGCAGACTCTCTAACTTGTCGACCTTTGCTAGATTTGTTGTCATTGCATCCACTCGTGATATGTCCCGCAAGATCTTCAACTCGCCTACTTACGTCAAGCCCTGTGTCGTCGATGCCGCGCATAAACTGCTTGGCAAGACTAACTGGGTGTTCTTGGATGGCAAGGAACATGTTGACTTCCGCAAGGGCTTGAACAACCTTTTCACCCGTCAGGCGCTTTCTTGCTATCTTCCTCGCATGGAAGAGGTTTATAATGACTACTACGCGCGCTTCCTCAAAAAGTCCAAGAACAATAACTACAAGCCGACACCGTGGATGCCCGAATTCCGTGACCTGATGTGCGCCGTCTCTTGCCGTACCTTCGTGGGCCACTACATTTCCGATGAGGCTATTGACAAAATTTCCGTCGACTACTACAACATCACCGCTGCCCTGGAACTGGTCAACTTCCCCATCATCATCCCTTTCACCAAGACCTGGTACGGAAAGAAGGCCGCGGACATGGTCCTTGACGAATTTGCCAAGTGTGCTGCCAAAAGCAGAGCTCGTATGGCTGCGGGCGGAGAGATTAGCTGCATTATGGACGCTTGGATCAAAGCTCAGCTGGACTCTGCCAAATACCGGGAGAAGATTGCCAAAGGTATTGAGGTTGACTCTTCCGAAAAGCCACCACAGGTGCTCCGTGACTTCACCGACTATGAAGTCTCTCAGACCATCTTTACCTTCTTGTTCGCTTCCCAGGATGCCACAAGTTCCGCCTGCACTTGGCTGTTCCAGCTTATGGCCGATCGCCCCGAGATCCTTGACAAGGTTCGCGAGGAGAACCTGCGTCTCCGTAATGGAGATGTGAATGCTCCCTTGACCATGGACTTGCTCGACTCAATGACTTACACCCGCGCCGTAGTCAAGGAGACCCTCCGCTACCGCCCCCCTGTCATCATGGTTCCCTACATTGCCAAGAAGGACTTCCCTATCACCGACAAGATTACTGTCGCCAAGGGCTCCATGATCATCCCGTCGGTCTACCCGGCCACTCGTGATGAGGAAGCTTACCCGAACGCCGACTCTTTCGACCCTGACCGTTGGATCACCGGTACTGCCGAGCAACACCCTAAGAACTTCCTCATCTTCGGCACCGGTCCTCACTACTGCCTTGGTCAGACATATGCTGTCCTTAACTTAATGGCGATGATTGGCAAGGCCAGTATGGAGATGGACTGGGTGCACACTCCTACTCCCCAGTCTGAGGAAATCAAGGTCTTTGCCACTATCTTCCCTCAGGTATAATCCTCTATCTTTATCCTATTATTCTGCTCTTCGACTAACCTGTGATAGGACGACTGCCTGCTTACCTTCCGTCCTCGCGCTTAATTCTGTACCACAATGCAACAGCAACCCGGAGATCTAGATGAGCTGCGACACTCTATGGCCCTTCGACCATGAAGTCCGATATATAGCCTAGGACCTGAGAAGCAGCTGCTTTGTAGGCCCTTAACCCCGGCGATTCTGTCCCGGAGATGGAGAACCGAATGGGCTCTTTCCTCTTTCCCCTACTTCCTGTATCAAATCTCACTGATCGAACCGCTACTGTCCGACCGGGTTTATTGTTTGCTGTTAATTTGCTTCTTATGAGTTTGTGTGGATAATTCTGGAAATGTCGGGTCTAACATCTCATATTCGTCCTTTGAATCCCGGCTCTCGATTGAAGTCGCGCAGGGCAGTTAGACTCGGCTTATTTTGGGTTAAAATCAACCACCCATGTCATACATATGGGAATGGGAATGAGCCACATGGAGTTGTTTGCTTGTGTGATATATTTTTCATCGCTCTTGAAGCCCTCGGATGACCTAGATGTTCCTTATATTAATATTAATCATGAAATTCTTCTGCTGACCTCTGAGACTACTGTTTTGCAAATGATGTCCCCATTACTACCTTTTCTGGTCCGCATAGAGGGAACGCAGACTGGATCAAAATCGAAAGGACGACTGATCAGATGCGTCAACCGCATTATCTCTGAAGGGCATATATACGGCTTGTAAGCAGAACCCAAGCTAGTATAAGTAGACCACTTTATTATGCACGACTTCAGAAGATGAAGAATTGCCTTATATACAAGCTAGAGGTTGTATATTGAAAGACTGAACATAAAGCCAAGTGACTCAAAAATTCCTTTCGTTTTTGTCTTTTACAAAGGCGAGAAACAACTACACTACCTTCTCAAGGATAGTCGACCTAAGTGAAGTCATGAGAGTCATATTATGTACTCAGGTTTTGCACACAAGGCTGAAAGCAACCAAGCGTGATGAATTTATCTGCTATGCCATTGCGCCAGACTTTACCTCACCTTCCAAACCCAAACCAACTACGTTTCCCACCCTTGTTCTCTTGAGCCACAGGCTCCACCTTTGCTTGAGCATGAGCCGACGAAACAGCAGCCTTACCCTCACGCGGGTAATCGATGTAATTCCACGCCACATCTAAGAAGAGCGGCTTGACAGGGATAGGGAGGATTTCAGGTGGGTACGGGGCGAGGTTATCCAGGTCAAGGCTATCGCCAGCGTACTCATGGAGGCGCTCGACGAGCGGGCGCTGGGCGGTTGACTTATTCGAGGATTGTTCCTGCGCGGATATGCTTTCAAGCGTCACGAGGCCTTGATATTTTGTGACGAGGGCTCGGAGTTCATGTTCGAGGGAGCTGGGTTGTGCTGGGGAGATGCCTAAGCGTGGGGGACCGTCAATGTCCATGTCAGTGTTGGTCGTAGATCGAATTGATGCGGCTGCTTTGGTTGCGAGGGAGAGTGCTTGAGAGAACAGGGCAAGAGCGTTCTGGGATTTCCCAAGCAGGGCGTGGGAGCGGCCGATGGTCAAGGATCTGATGGTCAATTTGTCAGCGCAAGCACGTTATGAAGAGACACTGGAGGCTATCTTACCGTAAAGCACGGAAGTAAGTGCGCTTTGCTTCGAGCTCTCGGACAAAGTCTGAATCGGCCGCTACGCCCGGTAGCTCAAGGATGAAGTCAATGCTTTGCAGTGTGGAATCGTATAATACCACTCTCTCACGCAGCCAGGTCAACTTCTTCCCGCTGGGTTCATCGTGCTCAGATGTTGCTTTCTTGTTCTTTGGAGACTTCCTTCGACTCGGTTCGAAGGAAATTCCATCATTCTCGCCGCATAAAACGCGATTGCGTCCAACTCTCCAGCCGACCAGGGCATAATTCACAGCGGTTCGTGTTATCTGTAAGCTCTGCATTCTCTTATCACTTGGGTCCACTCCTTCGCTCGCTAGGTCGTCAATGGCCGTCTTAGTGGCATCGACGGCGTCCTGGCTAGCGATTATCACGCTGTCGTAAGCCGCTGCCTTGTCCTTTGCAGACGCGGAGTTTCCCTCAGGCGCGTTCAACCAAGCAGCAAGTCGAGATTCCTCGGCCGACGCCGCTGCAAGCGCTTGGGATATCATAGCATCCTCTATTGTGACAGTGCGCGACCTCCAAGTAACAGTCTCCGGCAGTTGTTGGACTTGTCCGTCCGCGGTTTTCCGCGTGCCAGCGGCATCTTCTTTGAGGCAATCGGGATTGGCTTTCTCAACTTCAGACCTGATGCTAGAATCGGCTGGAAAGTACTCAATAGCCAATGAAGGTATGGGCTTTGATCGGGGAAGCTTCATCTGATATGCTGCGTATCGCAGACTTGGGTCGATATTGCCGGACATAAGATCACGGAATGCATCCTTCTTTGCGGCTTGACTTAGCGCGGTATAGATTACCCGCGAAACGGAATAATTTCGAAGGCACTGCTCCCAATTACGCTTCTCGAGATATATAGCCCCCATTAGCGAACTTAGATATGCCCGCGCTTCGAGCACATCCACGTCGGTAGCCCCAGAGCCGCTTTTATCTTCAAGCAGACCAACCAGCTGCTTAGCATATCCAGCTGCTTTGCTTAGTCGTGAGATTATATGACGCCGAGCGGCACCTGAGATCCCCTTCGCCGACGGGTCTGCCGAATGTGTTGATTTCATATGCATCGCTTGGGCCCAAGCCCGTTCCGCACTGAGGAGTAGCACATGGACATTTCTGCCAGCCATTGCTCATTAGCATTTAACAAAGACAAACATTCTTTCCGCCTGGGAACGTACGCCACATTTTCGCCGACAGCTTGGGCACTGATTGGGGGCTTAGGGGTATATTTTCTGCCCTTGGGAGTAGTCTGCCCGAGCTTCTTGCGGATATTGTGCAATTTGCGAGTTGTGTGTGCACGATAAGCGTTATAGTCCCCAGCGACAAGGACTTCCTCTCTCCGAACAAAGATGAACTCTGTAATGTCCATGGCTGTAGTGGTGTTTGCCCGCAAAGTGGCCTATATTGGGAGCGAGTGATGATTCCAGCAAGTGTTCAATTACCATTAGCGCCAGCGGAGTGGAGGTTGTGGCCCGCCCAATGCCCCCGATCATAAGATGTGCGGCCAAACGTATCGCCGAGACGCTCGTCGGTCTCGCAGCTTGAACCTCCGAAATTTCGAACGCCGTTCACACCACGGCACTCAAGCTGTCCCACCACACATTCTCTGCAACTGTTGAGTCAGTCGTTTCCATAGTTGATCTACTGAACCTGGGCTTGAAGTCGAGCTCAATAAACCGGTAGGCGAACGCTCAGACTGGTTTTAAGAGGCACAAAATCCACAAAGAACTTATCGACTGACAGCTTGTCGTTCTCCAGGGAAAGGAACTAAATACGATATGCGGCCTCATCTGACGAAGCTACGGTGATAATCCAGGCGAAAACCAGGCTTTTGAGGGGGATGCTGGAACGGACGGCGGGATGTGTTGAAAACGCAGGGAGGCGTTTCTTCCGCGACTCCAATGGTGCTCTGCGAACCCGAAAGCCCCTCTGCACCAGGCTCGGGCAATATACCAGTAGCTGCTCCGAAAATCCGAAATGGCGACTATCTCCTCGGCGGGTCCTGCGATCTCGCGACTCGAATGTAAGCGCCGACCGAGTCACAAGCGATTATTCGGCCCCAACGCTCGGATTTCTTTACCCTCACCAGACGCAGGAATTCGTAGCCACCTGCCTACTACGGTCTGCGAGACATATCTTATCGCGGAGGAGAAGAAGGAGCGGAGTCCTCGCCTGCAGAACATTTGTCTCCAAAACAGGCCCTAATTTGCTAGTTGTGCCTGGACAGTCAGTCGACGCTCACGACATCAAGGACCAATCCGGCAATTGGGCGAGAGATAGTCTCCTTGAACTACTGTCACTAGAAGAAGGAATCCTCGACCAGGCTGATAGGGCGTGGCAACTTTACATGTTTGCTGGCCAGCCGTCCGAATTAAATAAGGCTCTGTTCGTGCAGTATAGCAAATCAGGGAAGGAAACAGATCATGTACGAGCAAAGCATTTATTCTACGAGATGCCAGAAAAATCACGGTCTACGGAAGACTACTTGACCCTGTTAAGATCGCATCTCACCGCCGGGCAATTGGAGGAGCTGGGAAGCGTCTGCCAGCAGGCGCAGGTGAATGGGCACGGTTTGTCGTGCTGGGCTTTGGCTTTCGCTCACTGTATAGAGAGCTCTGACTGGGCCCTAGCGCAGGGCTTATACGAGGCTGTGTGTCCAGTGGATGGACATAAGTTGTGGGACTGCATTCTCCCGTTATTGAACACTTCGTCAGTATTAACCAACCTGCCTAACTTATCCGCACAACTCCAGAGCCGAGCAAACAATGCAGTAAGTGCGGAGCAGAGAAAGCCCGATTTTGTCAAGTATTTTACTGGCAAGATCTTTGCATCGTCGAATCTGATCGAGAATATATCACCCGATATCCTTATCCGCCTTCTCCGAGATTTCCACTCAGCAGGGTTTCTGACTTCTCATGTTTTTTGGAATCTCATCAGGACTCTTCAGTCTTCTGAGCGCAGAGCAATGTTTGTCCGATCCGTCGTCATCTACCGTGATTTTGACTCGTTCATGGAAAAAATGCAACCATCGACTCAGATACTCAACAAGTTTCTCAAACAACTCGCGCATTTCGATATTACTGCCAACGTCGAATACTTCCTTGAGCAATATTCGCGCTATCATTCGAAACCGCCCGCAATCGCATACAGATACGCACTTGCCGTTTTTTCAAGGGCTGCTGATTCGTCAAGTGTTAAGAGGGTGTACGATCAATATGTAGCCCATTACTCAGAGGCGGTGACTTCGCAATTTTGGAAAATGCGCGCACATCTCCTCTACGCCCATGCCAGGAAAGGTGATGTACATGAGACGTTAGTTGAGTTTGGCAAGCTATGGAGAAAGACCAGCCGCCGACCGCCTACACATTGCTGGAATATTCTGCTCACAGCATATGCAAATGCCGGCGACCTTACCGGCTGCTTTTCGCGCTTCAAAATGATGGTCGAGAACAAGGTTAAGCTTGATTCTTACTCATTTGGCATCATCCTGGGCTTATGCGCACACCGGGGTGACATCGACTTAGTTCTTGAAGTGCTCGAGGTAGCCAAGCGACAGCAGGTTCAATTAACAACACCAATGCTCGACACGGTTGTGGAAGCTCATTGCCGAAACAAAAACTTGAAGCAGGCAGAACATTTCGCAGAAGCTTGTCTTAGTGTCGATGCAACTGGCTCGAGAGTGAGGATGTGGAACATTTTACTCTGGAATTACGCATTTGAAATGGACTTGGAATCGATCGCTAGGATTCGTTCGCGCATGGATGCTGCCGGCATACGGGCGGACGACATGACTTATGCTGCGTTTCTTCTCAGCTTAGTCCTTCTTCGGCAAACAGACTCGGCGCGTCGAATCCTAAGGACACTCAGTAGAAGTGGACAAATGCACGCCACGCAATTCCATTATGCCCTCGTTTTGTACGGCTATGTCAAAGATCGCAATCGTGACATGGTACACGTCATCTTCCGTGAGATTCAGGAGCGATTCGGACACCATGGGCCAGGCACGCAGCTTCTTTTCCTGAGGTCCCAACTGCAACGCGATTTACATCTCATTGCCCAGGCTCAGGCGGAAGAAGCTGGAATGGACTCAACGGAAGTTCATTTCATGCATGCAGAGAAGCTCTTGGCCGAAATCATAGAGGATTTCGACCAAGCGAGATTAGTGAAAACAGCCCCAATACCTGGTGCTAGCAGGTTGCCAATTGCTGAAGCTTTCCCAGCGAGCTATTACGAGCCTCTTATGACCGAGTACGCAAAGAAGGGTAATCTTGACAGGGTTAAGCAGCTGTTCAGCGAATATGCAAAAGCACTGAGGCAGTCGGTTGAGGATGCTCAAGCTAGAGCTCCACTCAGTCTCATTACAAGTTTAATGTTGGCTTATTTGAAGGCAGACCAACTCGAAAAGGTGGATGAATGCTGGAAACTAGCTCTTCGCCGAGCGCGGAGCCTGGGCAAGCCCATAAGCGAGCGATTATGGAAGCCGGAAGAACTTCCGGCGATTACCAAACGACCACCCCTACTTCCAGCGTACCGTTTCGAACTCTCTCGACCCTTGTCTTTGTATATGCGATCACTTGCGTATCGGAAAAGATTTAGCGAGATAGACGAGGTAATAGCACAGGTTGAGAGATATGGGTTCTCCCTGTCGACTTTCAATTGGTCTACGTACGTGCAGATGTTTGCGACCACCGACGATCCGGCGAACACTCTCAAAGCTTTTTCGGTCTTTGAAGAAAAGTTTATGCCAGCGTTCCCAGGATGGAACCACCTTCGGCAATCACACGGTTTCAAGCATTCAAATGTCACTGCTGCTATTGATCTAATGGAGAAGCAACCTTTCCCTAAACCGCGCGGTATGTTAGGGCCGAAGGGCAAGAGGTATTGGAGCAAAAGACATCCCGAGTTCGCGCAACCGACGTATGTCTCGCTTGTATATCTCGCATCCGCTTTACTTCGAGCACGGAACAATAGCATTGAAGCCGGAACGGCTGAACTTAGTGCTCTCAACGATGCTGCTCCCAAAACAATCACGGCCATTGCTGCAATGCCACGTCTGCGAGAGAAATTCCAGGGAGTTCTCCTGCGAGAGCGTGCAGAACGTCCTGATAGGGTGTTCCCTGAACGAGAACGTTTTGTATGGACGGGCGGCGTCCTTGGTGTCGGCGGTCGTCGCAGACTACCGAACATGGCAGATTTTAACCCACTGAATGCTGGTTCTGATTCGAGCGCAAGTACCGAAGAATCCGACTGTCGCCAGGCCGTAACGCCAAGTTGGTCAACGGTAAATTATGAAGATCAGTTCGATCTTCAAGCAGAATCGGCGCTGTTCTCTAGGCGCGAGCAATCAACGACTGATGAACCGCTGGACGACGAGTCGATACCCAGCGATATGTTAGATCGTGAGCTCCTAGATGCCGTCTTAGCAAAGCAAGCAGACGAAGCTGCACTAGAATCGGAGTCGCAAACTCCGTCTGAGGAGGCACATGAGCGGCTGCACGAGGCCTCAGATGTGCAGCAAGCCCAGAGTGAATCTCACCCGGGTAAGAGACACACAAAACCCTGAGGATCTCCTACGCGATAGCACAAAATGCCTTGGTAGTGTTGGATCGAGCAACGAGTGCTTCACTTGTATATTGTATATAGAAGACCCTTACGTACTATAATGTAGTCTAGGACACGATTGCTATATTCTTGAGATACAAGAATCTCCAGATGACCTGAAGAATGACCTATATCCACCCTTCACTAGCTCAGCCCATGCATTGATTGTAGAGGGCACCGTACGTAGTAGACTGTTTCCGTATGTTCCTCGTTAATTTTGAACCATGAACCTTATACACCACAATTGCTTGGGGTGGAAAGCTTACCATCAATTAGTTTAACTTCTAAAATACCTGGTCAGTCCGCCCACCTTGATAAAATTGGCTTTGCCATTGGCCTAATAGCGACTACTAACTAGATACTGGGACTAACATGACCAGTAGGCCTGACCTCATTTAACCAGGCAATCAGAACTGGGGTTGTTTGATAAATATATTTTTGAGGGTTAGGGTATTTCTATAGGCATTATTTTTTAGAGGCTAGGTCTGAACCGCTCGACCAAAGATATAAAGACAATTGATCATCTGTTTTGTTTTTTGTTTTTTTTATGTTTTATATATATTTTGCTATTTTTTTTTTTTTTTTTTTTTTTTTTTTTTTTTTAATGTAGTTATTAGTTGCTGCGTCAACCTCAAAGCTGCCTAAGTGTGGGCGTACCAACTGGGAATTATGCTGTTGACTAATTGGCGCAGAGTTGGGCTTAGTCATTTCTCAACGCGTCGTCAGTCGCGTCCCAATTATACCCGATTCGGACTGCGCGCGTAATTTAGAAGAATCTCCATCCACCCTTCAATGATCTTTTGAATGCGCAACAGGGCGTCCAGACTCATCCTGCAGGCTTGAATTACCTGTGGCACCCGTACAGCAGAGAAACTTTCCTTCATCTTATTCATTGCCTCCATTACCTATCATTATCCTAAAACACTATTCTGCCATCGGCGTAATAACTCTTCAGCATGGACGGAGCACAACTCCGTGATGAGGCCGCTCAAGATAGAGTGCGCGCTGCCGTTGAGTTTCTTGATCCCAGTAGGTTTTTATGGACCTCCTAGATCTGATATAGCTTACTGACAGCTCTTTTCCTAGGCGATGCTAGAGCGCGTAGGTCCGTTGCTACCTCTTCGAACCCCTCCTATGCTCGAGCCAAACGATCTGACAAAATTGAGCAGCTACCGAGCAGATATTGTTTTGATGCTCAACCGAAAACTACGTCGCCTGACTGTATGGTCCTCTTACTATAATTGCATTGGCGGAAATTCAAATAGGACCCTAATCGTTTCGCATCTAGGTCAGCATTGATGAAATTCGAGCACACAACCGGGAAATGGCAGATGGGTAAGCCGCTATGCCTATACACTACAGCATTTCTCTTGCTTACATATGTTGTAGCCTCCTTACATCTCCTTTTGACTGGACACAAGCCTTCGACAGAGCCCTGAAAGATATTATCAAGACCCTCCCTAACCGCCCGTCGAGCGAAACCGCGGACGAAGTAGTGAGTTTCCTCCGCTCAGTAAAGCCGCTGAGCTATCTAATGCATACTAGAACTATTATTGTGCTTACGTTGGTGCATTTGGGGAATTCTCATGTAACCCTAGAACTCTCGGTTCCTCACACCTTAACCGAATGGTTTCCCTTGAGGGGATCGTGACAAAGTGCTCGTTGGTTCGGCCAAAGATCATTCAGAGTGTGCATTACAATGAGCGAAAAGACAGATTTGTCACAAGGAAATATAGGGATCAGACCATGACAGCCACTGGCGCGACAGTTATGAACATATACCCGCAGGAGGATGAGGATAAGAACCCTGTGAGTGTTTCGGCTCAAATCCAACGTATGTGGCTAACTTTCCATCTTTGTAGCTCATTACTGAATACGGCTATTGTACGTATATGGATCACCAGACGATATCCATTCAGGAGATGCCTGAACGTGCTCCGGCTGGTCAACTTCCCCGGAGTGTTGATGTGATTGTTGACGACGATTTGGTTGATCGAGCGAAACCTGGAGACAGAATTCAGCTGGTAGGAATCTACCGCTCTCTAGGAAATCGAAACGCCAGTTCGGGATCTTCCACCTTCCGCACAGTCGTCATGGCAAATAATATTATCCAGCTATCATCGAAGTCAGGCGGAGGGATCGCACAAGCCACTATTACCGACACCGACATTCGAAACATCAACAAGATCTCCAAGAAGAAGCATGTTTTCGAATTGCTATCCAGCTCCCTTGCTCCCAGTATTCATGGTCACGAGTACATCAAGAAAGCCATTCTACTTATGCTTTTGGGTGGTATGGAAAAGAACCTCGACAACGGTACGCATCTGCGTGGTGATATCAATATCCTCATGGTTGGTGATCCTTCCACCGCGAAGTCTCAAATGCTTCGTTTTGTCCTCAATACAGCCCCGCTTGCTATAGCCACGACTGGCCGAGGATCTTCTGGTGTTGGTCTCACTGCCGCTGTTACCTCCGACAAGGAGACAGGTGAGCGGCGACTTGAGGCTGGTGCTATGGTTCTCGGCGATAGGGGCGTGGTTTGTATTGACGAGTTTGACAAAATGAGCGATGTCGACCGCGTTGCTATTCACGAAGTCATGGAACAGCAGACGGTCACCATTGCTAAAGCAGGCATTCATACCAGTCTGAACGCTCGTTGCAGTGTCCTGGCTGCTGCCAACCCTATCTATGGTCAATATGATCCTCACAAAGACCCCCATAAGAATATTGCTTTGCCCGACTCCCTACTATCTCGTTTTGATTTACTGTTCGTTGTGACTGACGACATTGAAGATGCCAAAGACAGAATGGTGTCTGAGCATGTCCTTCGCATGCATCGTTATCGCCAACCCGGCACAGAGGAAGGTGCTCCTGTGCGAGAACAGCTCAACCAGACATTAGGCGTTGGTATTGATGACGCAGACGACTCTAATCAACCCACTGATGTCTTCGAGAAGTTCAATGCAATGCTTCATGTCGGCATTGCCAACACAAGCAGAGGGCGGAAGAAGGACGTTGAAATCTTGAGCATCCCATTCATCAAGAAGTATATTCAATACGCGAAGTCACGGATTAAGCCCGTCCTCACAAAGGGCGCTGCTGACCATATCGTTGCCACCTACTCTGCACTTCGAAACGACGAGCTGTCAGCAAATCAGCGACGAACATCACCAATCACTGCCCGTACTCTAGAGACGCTGATTCGTCTTTCTACAGCACACGCCAAAGCCCGCCTGTCAAGCCGGGTTGAAGAGAGAGATGCTAAAGTAGCGGAGTCAATCCTGCGCTTTGCCATGTTCAAGGAAATCGTGGAAGATGAACGCCGCAAGAGAAGAAAGGTTACCACCTTCGACGACGATTCTGAGTCCAGCGACTCTGACTCAGATGAGGATGGCGACGGCGACCAAACCCCAACAACCGCCTCTGTCACCCCTCGCTCCACCCGAAGAAACCTACGTACCCGAGCACCAGCAGCAGCCCGTTCTTCGACAAACGATGACGTGGAAATGGACGCCGACGGCGACAATGTCTCCGGGGATGAAGATGATCTGTACAGTGCCAGTCCCCGTGGGCAGCGGAACCAGTCCAGTCAATCCCAAATGTCTGTTGCGTCGTCCCGCCCAGCCTCACAGCTCATCGGATCCCAGACAGACACCTCACAAACACAAGGTGCATCTACGTTCAGCGCATCCGCGTCCGCGCCCGCGTCCTCCCAGCCAATAACGCCCGCGCGTCTGACAGTCTTCCGACAAGCATTAGGACCTTTGATGGGCACCGCGCTCTTCTCTTCATCTGACACCGCCGATCTTGAGGAACTTATTGGTGCCGTGAACACGGCTATCCGTTCTTCTCATTCATTAGGCGAGTCGGCGGTCTTCCAGCGGCCGGAGGCGATCCAAGCTTTGAAGGCTATGAATGAAAGAAACGAATTGATGTAAGTGGTTACATTTACCATTCTTTTCTTCAACACTCATTAACGCTTATCTCTTTTTTTTCTACAGGTACCTTGAAGACGACGACACTGTCTACAGAATTTAAAAGATAACAACCTTATTACATAGTACCTAACGAAAGCCGTCATCTGTTTGGGATTCGGTTGGTGGTGGATATACTGCATACTTGGATTTCCCCGTTTGCTCATGAGGTTTACGTATTTTTTCTCACAAACTTCAACCTCTATTAATTCATTATACCGGCGTTCTTGCGGTGTGTGAGCGGATACGCAATTGCAAATAAATTTCAATTGTTTCTGGCACTAGGCATGTTTTACTTGCGGAGGCCTTTGAAAACACACGTATGGCTCATTTCAGAGCTCTTGGCCCACTGAAAACGAAAGGACAGTTACCGATGCAACCCAGTCAGCCTTACAATAGAATCAAAAAAAAAAAAAAAAGACGGGGTTCCTAGCAAGTATTTAGACGAAAGAGATGAGATATCCGGGAGACTTGAACAACCCAAGACCCCAAATGCAACCGAAATTTATTATGTTGGGTATAGTATATTAACAGTAAAAACAAACAATACCAGCATACTGGGAAAGCCGGAATGGAAAATCATCAGATATCGTCCTCTTTTTTCTTCTTGTCTAAAGCCAGTCCTAGCGTTGAGGCTGAGTCGTCTGACGCAACCGAGAGCGGGTATACACCCTCCCGAATCTGCGCTTGCGTCAAAGGAGACAAGCCACGGTTCAGTGTCTTTGATCCGGTCCTCTTTCGACGTGGGGACTGTTCGATGCTCGAGCCCGGCGTAGATGGCGTGAGGCTACTTCGTCGGGGACGGCCAGAGCCGGATGATCTGGACGGCGGCCGATCATCTGTGTCGATTGGGGTGGAGCTGCGTGAGGGTGTACGGGAATGCGAATCGGAACGCGTTGAGCGTCGAAGGGGTGATTTCGAGTCATGGGCTAATTTGGAAATGCTTGGGTGCGAATGATGGGCGTGACGATGGCCTTTATCGTTTTCAATGGACCTATGTAGCGTGGCGGCGGCAAGCCGACGACGTCGCGACGCGTTCCAGCCAAGTCCAATCCACCAGAACCATGATCCCTCCTGCCGCGCTATCTGGCGCTCTCTTTGTCGCAGTTTCTCGCGCAACTGAGCACGCCGTTCGTTTTCCTTGTCCCAGAAGTCGGTGCGATAGTCATCCCAATTACCTCGGAATTCGGGGGAGAACAGCTTCGGCAGCAACAGAAGTCGGATATGGTCCCCTCCCGGACTGAGATCTTCTTCCACAAGACCGGACTCTGGGTCAATATTGTAGTAGTGCTGGAAAGAGCGGCCACCGCGCTTTTCGGATACCGGCCGGTCGAGGTAGTGGAAATCGCCTACTGCAGAGGTGAAGAAGGGTGTGGAGAACGGGAAGAGGAACGAGAGATACGAGAGCAATTCCTGCCACCAGGGTCCTCGAATCACCACTATCTTGGTGTTCATAGTCCGTAGACCACGATTTGCGACGGCAAGCCAGCGCCGAGGCCACCGGATTCCACGCTCCCATTGCCCAGTGCCCCAAACCAGGAGTGCTGTTACCACACCTCCGAGGAGCGCAACCCGTTCCCACATCTCGACCACCCAGTATACCGATCCTCCAACTCCACGTCCGTCTTCACGCGGACGCAGGAACAGCGCGTAGCCAAAGTATGTAATCCATGCTGCGAGCAAGAGCAGGAAGAACGTGTTCTGTCGCCGGCGTTCCCGTAGCGCCAGGTACTGAGCCCTGAGTGAGCTCTCGAGAATGAGCAGGTTCAAATAGATTTGCGGGGGGGAAGAAGGCAGTGTTGAAAGAGGATCATTGGCGGTCGTAGACGAAGGAGTCGATGAAACTGATGCTGCTGATGAGTACGAAGAGGGACTAGCCTTCAATGGCTCTGCAGACGGAGCTGACAACGAGCGTAGACGATTACTAGGGGCTGGAGAGCCCTTGACCAGCTGATCCAAGCTCGGTGCAGCCATGATGGAGTGAAGATAGGTATGGTGGGTTAATGGCGGGTCTCAGGCGACAAGCTACGCGACGACGGGAATTTGTACAGAGGAAGAGCAGCTGATGTATGTCAATAAAAAAAGCATGGCCGCTGTAAGCACTGAGCTATATCATCGTATGGAAAGAGAACTTGGAGCAAGGGTGAGGATGAGGATGAGGAAGATGGAAGTGAAAGTGGGCTGCCTTGGCTGGAGTTTCAAGGTCGGAATTAGGAAAGTTGGGGAGGAATGGAGGATCGTCTTGTTGGCGGGCACCACCGTCAACCTCCACCATCTTCAAACAGTCTCGTGCTATCTCAACCGCGCATCTATACCTCTCTCTTAACGCCTCTATGTACAAACGATAAACGTCCAGTCCTTATCGCCGCACCGCCGAATTTCGCTCGTTTGCGCCCTGACGTTGGGACATTCCATTGGGTCGGGGATAATCGGTCTTTGGCGCTCTAAATTACTTTTCTCCGTCATCTTCGCCTCCTTGTTGCCTACCGGCCAATTGATTATTCAACCGGGAGTAACAGACGGAGAGCTCCTCTTCCCTGTTACTCTGCACATCTGCGTGACAAAGTGCCAGCCGCGCGACTTCTTTCGCTACCCATTCACGCGCCCCGACCCAGGATCCCAATTCCCTCGAATATCGCCGTTTCTCGACGTTTGACGTCGTCGATGGCATCAGAATCATTAAACTCGTCTCGAGGCGAGTTACAAGACCAGAATCAACAAAGTCCTTCAGCCAACGCTATCCCCCACGCCGCCCGCGGAGCCGCCGCGACTCCTTCGCCAATGGCTTGGTTCCCTCTAGGCTACAGGGAAGGGTTCAGTCAGTGGGTATGGTCTCCGTGAAATGCAGAATTGCCACCTGCTGACCTTCATGTAGTGGTCTTCTATACCGGCTGCCGCGGCTGAACACAAGGTCCTTTCCTACTTACCCTACCTCCAACATCAACCGCCCACTCAATTACAGACTGGGAAGACAACCAATGGATCGAGTGGCGAAACCGCAAGTTTACAATCTGCGGATCAAAGCCAACTAGGCGAAGTCGCAGCTACTTCGACGGGTGACCCGTATGGCCCTCGCCGATGGCTTTCCAGCATGGTGCAGCTCAGTGGCAAGAACCGGGCTCTCAATGAATTCTCCGTGGAGAGAGTAGGGGAGGAGGCAGATCAGCATCTGGTTATGCTCCATGGATATGGAGCAGGCTTGGGATTCTTTTACAAGAACTTCGAGCCTTTGAGCCGTCTCCCCGGATGGCAACTCCACGCACTGGATCTTCTCGGCATGGGCCGCAGCACTCGCCCACCGTTTCGCATCAAAGCTAAAGAGCGCGAGGCTGCAATTCGAGAGGCTGAAGATTGGTTTGTGGATGCACTGGAAGAATGGCGTGCCAAACGTAACATTGAACGCTTCACGCTCCTGGGACACAGTCTAGGCGGCTACATAGCCGTGAACTACGCCCTCAAGTACCCGGGACGACTGAATAAGCTCATTTTAGCTTCACCCGTTGGTATACCAGAGGATCCTTACGCCATGTCTTCGGATCTTCCCGAGAAACAAGACCAACCCAGCATCGCAGCCGAGGCCGCGACGGTGCCACTCGGAGATGCGCCCAAGGGCGACAACAACATCCTCCTGAAGGGCCCTCCGGCAGATGCCTCAAGAGACCGGCCTCCCCGTCGCACAGTCCCGAAATGGTTTGCATACTTGTGGGAGGCCAACATTTCACCTTTCACCCTCGTCCGATGGGCTGGGCCACTTGGTCCCCGCCTTGTCTCGGGCTGGACGTCGCGCCGCTTCTCGCACCTCCCCGCTGATGAAGCCAAAGCCCTCCACGACTACTCATACTCCATCTTTAGCCAGCGTGGTAGCGGCGAGTACGCTCTCGCGTATATCCTTGCACCAGGCGCGTTCGCACGCAGTCCCCTTATCCGCCGAATTCAGAACGTCGGCCGACAGATGATCCCCGCCTCCGTACCTTCTCCCCCATCATTCTTATCCTCCACGACAAATTCCACAGAGGTGGCCAAGCCGCGTCGCGAGAACGGTATCCCTATTGTCTTCATGTACGGCGATCACGACTGGATGGACTACCGCGGCGGCCAAGCCGCCGCAGCCAAAATCCGGGAGGAGAAGCGCCGTGTCTTGGAAAATGCTACGGCTGAAGAACGCGCAGCAGATAATGGCTCAGCCAAGGTCGTCATGATCAGAAATTCAGGGCATCATGTCTATCTCGATGGATGGGAGCAGTTTAATGACATCGTTCTTGCGGAGATGGAAGATGTCGCGAAGAGGGAGAGGGCAAGGCGGTGATTTCTCTCAACATGGTATACGATTAGATTTTTTAGCGATGGTTTTGAGCGCGGGTGTTGATTGGTGTTAATAAGGTGTATAGATCAGTGAAGCTTCGGCTACCTCTGTTAGGAGTAGTTTTGAGGCTTGCCAGTACAGTTAGGTTAGGCGACAGAAGCTCCAGCTTCTATAGAAGTACATAGGTATGGAAACCAATAGAATTGAGAATCTGTTAGCTTTATTTTGGTCATCGCTCATTATTGAAACGACTTGAAGTATCGGAACAAAGTTAAAACATTTTCTTGCACAGATGCGATTCAGGTCATTAGGTCGTTGTCTCTTCGTAGTTAGAAGATATATCAGAACAATCAAAAACCAACAAAGTCTTGAATATCCACTTTCTTTGGGCGATCGAGAATAGTATCAGCGACTCCCTAAACCGTGGACTTGGTGAGCCGGGGCTTTCCTAGTACCTCCACTTCCTTGCGCAGCAGTAACAATCCTAGCCGACTTGCGCTCTTCATTCGGGGTCGTATTGCTGGTCGTTTGAGCCCCAGTACCAGCGCTCGCACTCAGCCGCTGCAAGGCAAAGTAACCACCTGCACCTGTACTGGTTCCGCTAGCCCAAGAACTAGCCATCGAGGGAAACCCGGTAGTTTGATTCTGTTTCCAATGCTCAGAGAGCGAGGTATGGGACTTCGAACGCAGAGCATTGCTTCTGGACTGTATAGCCATCTGGGTTTGGGTCCGTCCGCGGCAAGAATCCAGACCCTGGCTTTGATTTTGATTCTGAACTTGACGGTAGACCTGCGAGGCCGCAAGAATTCCAGGTCCAGATCCAGGTCCAGGGACAGATCCCGACGGTGCAAGCGCAGAAGTCGTCACTGACCTGCGATGATGCCGCTTTTGACCTATATTCTTGCTCCATTTAGGGTCTGTTACTGCTGAGACTGTAGACGGGATGCCCACGATACTAGTCTTGCTGCTGCGAGTCGGCCAGGGGAGGTGCGGTTGTGGCTCTGGGGGGATCGAGGCGTTGCCACCACTGCCACCACCGTACGCAGCATGCGCAAAGTTATGCATACTTGCGCCGTTGCTGTGGTTGCTATGACGGAGCACAAGAGGGAAAGATTGTGAGGGGAGTTCGAGCCGGCTGTTCATGGACAGCCAGGCGATATCGTCAACTTCATCACTGATACTGTTTGACTTGGACGAGGACGGTGTCGTGTGGCCGGAGCGGTGGCCCGGAGATTTCGTGTAGGAGGGTGGACAGCGCCAGCCCCCTAGGCCTTCGAAGTCGCGATCTTCGTCGCCATTTATGAGGCTGAAGAAGCCGGAGGAGTTTTTGTGGTGCGTATTATTGATGCTACTGTTTCTGTATTTGTTCTCGAGGTAGGAGGGAAGGTCATTGTTCAAGTTCGTAGTAGGAAGGGTATCTTGACTATCTAAAAGCGGATTTGAGGTGCCCATGCGCGGGCCAAGAGTAGGACGGCAACTCCAGCTCTGACTCTGATCCTGGTCCCGAACGGCGAGCGGGGTGTGTAGGATACCATAGTCTGAGGAGCGGCGTCTATCCGGGGTGTTGGGACCCGAGACACTGAAGCTGAGGAGAGACCAGTGTGGGGAAGGGGGGATGGTGAAGAGGTTTGTAACGAGAGCGTAGCATAGCTCGATTGAGATGGCAGCGAGCTGAAGGGAGAGCGCTAATATGGAGAAGAAGATGGTGACGGAGGCGGTTATGACGAGGGGAATGGAGATTAGGACGAGGAATGGGAGGGTCAGCAGTGTTGTGGTGGTGGACATGTAGGCGGCTGTCTGTCCTGGCACGTTACTGGTTTTCAAGTTGCACAGAGAAGCTCTGTAGAAGAAGCAGGCCAAACCCAATGCTTCATAGCTGTATTCAGATGATGCAAAACCATTGCAGCCAGAAATCAGTCTCTCGTGGCGTTGTGTCTGCAGCATTAATATATGTAGGATGACCGTTGAAGATGCGGAGAAAGCATGTGATCGACAACGGCCTCAGGCACCAACACAGTCTCAACATTACATCAGTCGCTTCTCATTGTCCGGATAGACACTCTATCCAAAAACTGTTCCAATCAGTGTAACGAACCATGAACCAGCCTGAATTTCAAGATGAGCCCGACTTTCCTTGGGGAATTGGCGTGTTTGACGCTCATTGCCACCCTACTGACACTATGGCGAGCATCGCTGATATACCCCGCATGAAAGCAGCAGCCCTTACAATCATGTCCACACGAGCCGACGACCAAGACCTGGTTTTTCAAGTCGCAACCCAGCTTGCCAAAGTAACCGGCGATGGCAATGAGGACGCAGGGCGCATCCTTCCCTGTTTTGGCTGGCACCCATGGTTCTCACACCTGATCATAGACGACACAACACCATCCAAAGATGACCAGAAGGATGTTGACGAAAATACCAGAAAATTACACTATAGCCGAGTCCTAAAACCATCGCCAGACGAGGCCTTCCTATCCTCTCTTCCAGCCCCCAAACCCCTCTCACAGCTCCTATCAGAAACTCGGTCCAGACTACAGGCCTTTCCTACCGCCCTGGTCGGCGAAGTTGGCTTGGATCGCGCCTTTCGACTGCCCCAGCCCTGGACGCAAGAGGAGCACGACGCGAGAGATGGCGGCATGACGCCTGGGTCGCGCGAGGGGCGCCGGCTGTCTCCCTACCAGGTCAGGCCGGAGCACCAGAAGGCTGTTCTGGAGGCTCAGTTGCGTCTGGCCGGAGAATTGCAGCGGCCGGTGTCTGTGCATAGCGTGCAGGCACATGGGGCTGTAATGGAGGTCTTCAAGAGACTCTGGAAGGGGCATGAGCGGAAGGTCGCTTCACGGCGCGAGCGGAAACGCCGGCATAGTCATGCCGAGGCGCATGCGGGGAGCGATGATGAAGATGCGCAGGATGCGCAAGGCGCGCAGACCTCACGTAGTACAGGTACAGGGGAACGCGAAGCCCTCCCGTTCCCGCCACGGATATGCATGCACTCCTACTCGGGTCCCGCAGAAGCCTTAAGGCAATTCTTGCAACCATCAAACCCTTCGGACGTCTATTTCTCTTTCTCAAGCGTTATTAATTTCTCCCATCACTCTGACAAGTCTGTCGCGGTGATCAAGGCTCTACCCGACGACAGGGTGTTAATTGAAAGTGATCTGCATATTGCTGGGCAACAGATGGATGATCGGCTCGAGGAGGTCACTCGGCAGATTTGTGAAATCCGCGGGTGGGATCTGCGGCACGGGGTGCAGCAGCTGGCGAGAAATTGGAGACGCTTTGTGTATGGTGACGCGCTGCCAGATTCATCGGATAGTTGATACATTCCAGTAGACGGCGTACATACAATTTAGAAATAGAAATGACGTATTCACAGATTTGGTGTGGTTGGGCTGGTTTCTGCAGAGGGGATTGAGCCCCCAGCTCCTGATGGACACTAAACCGGATAAGGGAAGCGACATGCACATCGATCCATCTACAGCCATTGTATAGCACGGCTCGAAGCGGACTACTCTGTATAAGCTGCTATATGGCTAGGAGGCCAAGAAGTGTTATGCCAAAAAAAAAATTGCCGATATCCATTAAGTAGATACACGAACAGAATCAAGAAAGGTCAAGAAATGGAGAAAGAGAAAATGTTTGAGTGCCCGCACAAGGAGACATTACGGAACATCAAATCATCCAGCTATCCCTCAATCCTCTTCAGCGCTTAAAAAGCCAGAACGGCGGCAACACCGGCGGCGACAGCACCGAAGCTGACGACGTTACGGCCAGCAGCACCAGTGAACTGAGGAGGAGCGGGGGTGAAGGTAGGGGTCCAGACGGGAGCAGAGGGAGTCGGGACGAGGGTGCTGGAGCCGGTAGGGATCACAGGGACAGAGGTGGTAGCACCGCTAGTGGGCTGGTCCTCAGGGCAGGTAGTGGTGGTGACGACGGTGGTCTCGGTGATGGTGGAAGAAGGAGCCTGGGTAGGCTCGGGAGCAGTGCTGGTGGAGGTGGAAGAGGAAGAGCTGGTCTCTTCACCCTGGCCGTAGTTGGGGTTGCTGATACCGAACTGGGTGGACCACTGGTAGGCACCCTTGTTAGGGCCGGACTCGACAACGAGGAGAAGACCGTAGTGGGTGACATCGGGCTCGAGCTCAGTGCTGGGAGTCCACTCAAAGTGACCGCTGTTGCCAATGTTCTCGGCAATAGCATACAGAGGCTGGACGTTGGTGCTGGGGCCACGGAGGAGCACCAGAGAGACGGAGCCCTCAGTGGTGGGATCCCAGGTGATGGTGTAGGGCTTGCCAGCAGGGACCTGCTCCTGGAGACCAGGAGTAAAAATGGCGTTGCCGCTGGGGCCGACAGAGTAGTCGGGCGTGGTGTAGGCAGTCGCCATGGCCACGAGGGCAGAGATCAGACCGGTGGAGAAGAAACGCATTGTGGTTATGTGTTCTGAGTGATCGTGAAGATATGAGGTCGTAAGAGGAGGTTCAGGATTCGAAGCGATGGAAAAGAGCGACTGGTCTTCAAAGGAGAGACTGGATAGACTGGCGGAAGGATGTCTTAAAGAATGACTGCAGGGCGCAAAGCACGTCCGAGTTGGATTCAAGAGAGAGAGAGAGGCTGAGTAGGAAGGTGGGAGCGAGGAGAGAAAAGAAAGAGGGAAGAGGGGGGCGCAGGGAACCAGCTCATATTAACTTCACGGAGTTCAGGCACAAGGTGACAAGGTCCATCTCGCAAGCTAAGCCGACACGCTACTCTAGTCTCTCTAGCGGGAGTCCTGTATTTTTGCTCGTTATTTCCTGCTCAAGCCTGCGGCTCATGTTTGTAGTGGGTCGACCGAGAGATTACACGAGGAACGAGACGGTGTCTGATTGACGGGTCACAGACACGAGCGAGCAATGGGATGTAACTGCAACGCGGGATGAGTCTAGAGAGCCTGAGATCCCTGCATTGTTCGTCCAAGACAGGCTGCTGTTGGCGGCTCGGAAGCTGGAATGTGATTGAGGGCACTGGGCGACAGGTTCACACGCAATGAAGGAGACCAAGAGAGGGGCAAGAAGGAGAAGCTGAGATTCGACGTTGGCTTGCCGGACGCTCACTGGACCAATCCACCGGGGAGACCATTTTAGTCCGTCGTTGGGCTGGAGCACGAGATGAACCCTTGAACTTGGGATTGGTGGAGATTCAGCCTAGGTATCAGCAAGGAAATTACATATTTCGTATGACTGAGCCATTGGGGCTCAGCACCAGTCGCGAAAATTGCAGAAAAAGGTGTTTTCATTCTGCTTGGCTTTGAGAATGTCTAAAAGACAGGAGAGACTTGAAAAGGATTTGGTTCGTGGATTGGTAGGCTGATATGCCTGAAATGAGGTGTTATTACAACTGAAACTTGACAGCACCCATTGACCAGCATAGTTTTCCATGGAACAAACACAGGCCGGCTGATTTTCGGGAGCGCTGGGCGCACGATTCACGCAATGGAGACGGTCTATCTGGTCCCTGAGGAACCTTGGTCTGCTGTACAGGGTCATTGGCCGGTCGAGTCATCTCTCGTATTTATAGTAAGCGAGTTAAGCTGACAGGTACCATGGTACCAGGTGGTAGGCTGGTCCAGGGCCCTGTAAGACCGCAGCGGCAGAGAAATCGAACATTTTCATGCCAAGATCGTCTTTCTGCTGGCTGAAAAGCATTTTTTACTCTGGTTTTTTTAATGAATCTGTGCGTATGAAGGATGATCCGCAGGGGGATCATACCAGGATGAAGTTGATGAATTCGATAAACTCGCTGAACTCGATGAAGTCATCATCCCACGTTCTGTCGAGTAATTTAGAAGCGATCCTTGAGAGCATCATCTCCTGTTCCTGAGCGCTAACTGGGTCAGTGGCGCACTGGTCGGATCTTAGGCCCAGGTCCGGAAATTGTCTTAGACAGTGAAATGAGGCTAAGGCTGCCGACAAGCTGATTGGATCGCTTTGAATAGCGGAGGTTCCGGCCGACCATGATGAGATTGGGATTGCGGTTTATTCTTAGCATGTTTGAATTTGGTGGACATCAGACCTCAAAGCCAGGAAGACTGCAAGACTGGAAGACCAGAGTCAAGGCCAAAACAGGACCAGGAACTGCCAAAGCAATCAAGCACCAATGTCTGACAGATTGGCCTCGGCTCGGCATACTGCACATAAAAAACGTCTTGCAAGAAAACCGATCTGTGTAACGCTGCAGCCACTCGCTTACAACGTTCAGCAAGTACTGGCGGTCTAGATGTCCGTTGTATCGTTAGAATAGACGCGTCTCGCTGCGTGGCCTGCGCCTTTGGCCGGCTACTGCACCTAGCGATGCGCCTAGCCCATTACAGCGCTTCGAAGTTCGAAGAGGTGACCAATCCTAGATACGCGAGACCAGTCCCTGAGGCTCAGATTCAACAAACGGCCAGCATGGCAGTATGACTCAAAAATACCCAAGAAGTCCTGCCGTTGCGGGCGTGATTTGAGATCAAGGACGCCGTTCTTTGCTTTTACCTTCAGTCCCATTCGGGAAGGAGGGTCACCCGCCAGGCTGCCACGATAATCTCGTTTCCCTTCCACAACTTAAGCATCACAACTCCCACCTCAATTATCCTGAAACTGGATGATCTCTCTCGGCCCGTTTCCGGTCCCTCTGTCATTTAGACGTTAATTTGACTTGCCGAATGACCCGTGCCGTTGAAATTGATTGCAAATTGCGAATTTCCGCCGGACCTTGATGGAATCTCGACATTCAAGCATAAATTGCAACTAAGGCCAAAACGATCAAATCTGAGCCTCTTTCCGAACGGAAGTTCCTCCGGTATACTATTGACTCGGTCGACTAGGCAAACGCTAGCCTTGCGTTTAACTCGTTACCACTGTAACATCAGATGGCTAAATACTTGGTTTGGGATTTTTCTAACGGGTCCCACGAGAGTCCGGAGAATTGCCTGGCCCCAATATGGTGGGAGAAGACAAAGTGGGCCGCCAGAGCTGTCCATGATTCCGATTTGCCCAAGATTGTTTTGTCTAGGATTGGTTTGAATAAGATTCGGTTGATTCTGGCTTTTTAAGACTGGCATTGAATTGGTTGCATTAGATACAGGGAGCCCGAGCCTGGCAGACAACAGGGTGCAGGCAGAGCTCGAGGTAAGTTGTGAACAAAATCTGTTACCGTATCATCCCTAATCCTGCAGCGTAAATAATTAATGGTAGACTATTTTTACATACATGGATCCCAGGGCGTTGTTGTCTGCCCCTATGGCACAGCCAGTGATTTCGCCCAGGCGCCGGGGAGTTCAGCCTGCGATTGCCAGACTGCGTATATAACGTACAAAAGGTTACGGTCCGCTAGATTTAGGCCGAAAATCGGAGATGCCGATATGGAGAAGGAGAAGTCGACGAGGTCAGCCTCCAGGCCCAGAACAGACTCACCGGATTCGAGGTACCATGGTCCACCTCAAGACTAATGAAATAGGACATACATGGCAGCTCCAATTCGTCTATGCAGACGCGTGAGGAAGCGATAGTTTTTGCTGATATCGCTCAAATATGTATTGCTTATATCGTCAAATCGTCCTGAAAGCCCGGGACCAATCCTACTATGGGCCTATACAATACTACCGTAGTGAGCCAGCCACTACCCCAGCCAGTGTGCTTCGTCTGTCTACTCCACCCAGGTAATTGTCTTTGTTTGCAGCCACTCGTCATAACCAGCGGTGCCGCCGAAGCGGCCGAATCCACTGCTTTTCCATCCGCCATGTGGCAGAGTTGGCTCATCGTGGACCGTCATCGAGTTGATGTGAACAGCCCTGGCGATTCTGGTCAGCACATTGCTCTTTGGAAAATTAAGGGGTAAGGACAAACGTACCCGGATTCAATCTGCTTGGCCACCCTTAGACCCCTGAACAGATTGCTCGTAAACACTGCAGATGTGAGGCCATATTCTGTGTCGTTGGCCACCTTGATGGCTTCCTCCTCACTGTCAACAACGATCAGGGACACTGTCGGTCCGAAAGACTCTGTGGCATAGAGGTCCATCTCCTTAGTGACGCCTCCAACGACAACGGGGCGCAGAGCGTTTGCGCATGGCTCGCTTTCTTTAGGGTCGCCAAATACGACAGTGGCGCCCTTATCGATCGCATCAGCTACCAGGCCTTGGTTCTTCTTGACCGCGGCGGCCGCCACGAGAACTGGTGCCGGCGCGTTCTTGCCGAATATCTTCTCGGATGTTTCAACGAGTAGCTTTTGGAATTTCTCCGCAACAGGACGCTGGACTACGATGCGCTCCGTTGACATGCAGATTTGGCCAGACTAATGGTTGGTGTTAGTATGCACCAGGCTTCCGCGAAACACTGTCCAGTGAACGGTTACTTACGTTCAGAAAAGCTCCCAGTGTACAGCCCATTGCGGCCTTCTCCAGATCGGCGTCATCCAAAACAATCGCGGAAGCTTTACCACCCAGCTCAAGCAGAACTGGCTTGATGTACTTTCCAGCGGTGGAGGCAACAATTGAGCCAACGAGGGTGCTACCCGTGAAGCTAATCTTGCGCACGTCTGGGTGGGCAATAAGCGCATGGGTGACCGCGGGCGCATCTGAGGTCTTGTGATAGATCACGTTCAAACAGCCTGCGGGAAGTCCAGCTTCCCGGAGAACATCCCCGATCAACCAGAAACATTTCGGAGACAACTCAGAGCCTTTGAGAATCGTTGTATTGCCAGCGGCCAAAGGGAGAGCGACCGAACGAGTTCCGAGGATAAAAGGAGCATTCCTGGAGGCGAACGTTAGTGATACCGCTTCCTCTCAAAAGCAAAAAAACGTACCAGGGCGCGATCCCTAGCACAACACCATACGGTTGCTTTACCACCAACGCGCTTTGTCCTTCCTCAGCAACAATGGGTGCTTTTCCTTCGACGGTCGGAATCATCCCCGCGAAGTCTCTCAAGAACGAAACGCTTGCCATGAATGTCACCTCCACAAACATCCTCCCGGCTCCTGTTTCCTCCATCTGGGTTTTGATGAACTCTTCCTTTCGGGAAAGCATAATATCGGCAGCCTTGCTCAGTATCGCCCTGCGTTCGTACGGATGCGTCTTGCTCCAGATCGGAAAGGCAGCTTTCGCAGCCGCCACGGCGCGGTTTGCATCGTCAACAGATGCGCCAGCGCAACGGTGGAGGAGTTCACCAGTTGCCGGGTTATGGACCTCCACTATGTTGTCCGTGACCACTGGCTCGTTGTTGATTATGAGCGGAAGCATTGCTATATCTCCGTTGGTTCGATTTGAGGCCATTTCGTCGAGAGTATGACAGCAATCGAAATTCTGTATGCGGGGAGGACGAAAAATCTGTCGGTTTCGGGAACGCGGGGGAAAGGAAATATAAGGAGCTCAGCTCTCAAGTATGACCCATGACCCATTCATTGACCCAGAACCTTTATCCGGAAGGCACTGTGAAGGTCATATCCATTAATTATTGAAACGTGAAGCCAGTAGCACCAGTGAGCCACTCAAATGAGAAGGAATTTCGAGCGCGGTTCGGGAAGCGTGGGGCCGGCAATTCTTGTGATAAAGCTGGCCGTTAAAGAATGGCCAGGGAGACCACCATTGGACAGTGAACGCTGCTTCCCCTCGCGGAGCCACGAGTCCTTGGAGTCGGCTCTTGATCGCGGGGTTACCCAGCCGACTCTGATGGCCGTTGGGTCGAACTCACTCCATATCCTGCCCGTTAGAGCAACACACTAACCTGCGTAATGGATATGCAACGTCAATCTAGACTCTCATTGGCTCCTACTCGTTCTTGAATTCCCCTTTTCCCCCAGAGTGGTTTTGCGGAAAGCCGTAAATCCGAACAAACGGCGCTGGGGTACTTGAAAAGCCTTTCAAAAGCCGATTCATTTTCGTGTCCACGCATAGGTATACAACGCTCCGGGGCGTTCTGCGGAGTTAGACGAAGGACAAGGTCATGCTATGGCTTGCATGCTCGGAGAAAGCCTTCCCAACAAGCAGAAAGCACTCCGTGTGGGGGTGGGCGAACCGTCTACAATGATAGCCTTATTTGATCTTTCTGAGCTGTTGTCCCCGGTATCATACTCCCGGTCTGAGATTGGTTGTCGTGCAATCGATATATTCTGTTCATAGCCTCCTGGTAGCTCAGGTGAAGGTTGGCTACCTTGTAGATGCAATTTATGCCACGCGCCGTCGCTCAGCATCTATACCAGACTGAAACAATGTCAAGAGCCTAACCATGATGTTATTCTATATATACTATGTATTGTGGCAATTTCTCTAGAAGGGAGTGGCGCGAGGAAACTGGTCAAGACTGCGAAAATAGACACCAACCCATAATTCAAACACTATGCTGTATCAACAAGCCCAAGGAAAGCGCAATCATGAGTTTTCTTGTTTATCCGTCAAACGCCTGCAATGCTTTATCATACCCATACCCGTCTAACTCTTCCTCTTAGTAACAGAGAGCCGTTCCCTATTTCCCAGCCCAGATCTTGGTTTGCGTCACCGGTTGCGCTAAATCAGCGAAAGGACACGCGGAGGCAACAGAAGGCGCAATGCTAACGCGGTCGTCCTCCATCGAGCGCGAAGACGAGCGACTGCTGCTACTGTCGCCAAGGATCTTCTTGTCCCCCAAATACCCTTCCTTATCGTCGATAAGATACTCAGACATCTCATCGGCGAACTCCTCACCATCACGCATCCGCCAGCGCGCAATGAGGTCGTTTTGGATCCAGATGATCTTGCTAATCGCTCTAATCATGGCTGTCTTGCGCGCAATTGACAGCGTCGGATGGGACAGGAGAGCCTCGGTGAATAGATCCTGGATGTATCCGAGACAAGCGCCCATATGGATATATTCGATGTTCAACGGATGTATGCGCTCCTGGGCTGTGTGCATTAAACTACAACGTACACCATCAGCCCCAGTTATTCAAGACGCAAGAGAGAAAAAAAAATATCGCTATTACTCACCCGACTTTATTCAGATACCTCCAGAAATCCATCTGCATCGGATCAGTGACAATCTTCGTCAGGTACCACCGCAGGAACATCTTCCTCCGCATGATCGGGGGGCTGTCTTCGTTGTAGAAATCTTCAATTGGCGCTTCCGATGCTGTGTCTTTGGTGTGGAATGAGCGCGCGGTTATGTCGTACTCGAGAAGCTTGCGGTAGACGAGGTTCACGACGGCAGGGATGAGTGTCTTTATATATTTGGCGCCAGAGGCGAGGGCTTCCATGTCGCCTGTTCGATAAGTACATGTTAGTTCGTCGCTCGGCCATTGCCAGTATCCAGAGAGGTAGGCAGAGTGCGGCTAAGTAAAGATTGGAGCATACTTGAATTGAAGTCGAGGAAGTCCTTGAGGTAATTGATTCGGGCCTCGAGACGGGTATACAGAGCCTTGCGGCTGATCTTCTTGACCTCGCGGCCGTCGAGCCTGAAATGGGCCAATTTGTCGGTGTTGCCCGACATCCGGGCTGGCTGGCTTTCCATTATGTTCTTGAGGTGGTGGAAGTTTGAAGATTTGAAGTGTTAAGTGAATAGAGGAATATCGATTTTGGTTTGACTCCGTAAGGAATGTTGGGCAAACTTGATATATGAGAAGGAAAAGGCCTGGAAGGATAAATACGATATGACTTGGAATACACGGGGAGTCATATGGTTTATATACACTACGGAAGATAGCCGACGCATGACATCCAACCTCTCATATTGATGCAATAGAAAATACCTCGATAACAACGTCAGTCTCTCTTCCGACCTCCACGGGAATGGACTGGAAAATATCACGTCAACAGGTAAACATCGGCATCGGAAAAGTTTTGTGGAAAAAAAGTTGACCGTTTCAGATTAGATCGTGGAGGATCAACCTATCAAGATGCATCTCGATGACAGGGATCTTACAGCTGCGAAAACACGTCCGATGCGCAGGTGGTCTGATTATGGGGAAACCTGGTATAGCTCCATCTGTATCAAAGAGTGTACACGTGCTGCCGTGGGTCCTTGGGAGGCACCAGCCCGATTATGCACCAATCTTCAGAATAGAGCCCTAGGGACTCGGCGCTGTTCCGATACCTTTACGATCTTTTCTAGAAGCCTGTTCTCGGGGGCTGCCGAGGGGGAAAAATGTTTAATGAGGTCTATTTGTCGCTGTCCACCTCCAATACTGTAGCAATTGGCTGTTTCGACTGCATCGCCTGATCTGGGAGTCGCATGGCTGCATGGACTAGTCAGCACAATTGACGGATGACAGTTGCGGTCAATCCCGTCTCAGAAAGGTCAAGTCAAGCCAGGCTCTGATATGACGGGATATAGGGCATAGCATTAGGTCCTTGACCCATCAATTTTGGGCACTTAGCGCGTGATTGATCGGAGCAGTTCTCTCAAGTGGCTTGGTGGTCCCGAGCGGGTGATTATGGTATGGGGCTCGATATGGCCTGATGTTTTGCTGGCGGCCCGGTTTTCTCCTAGATTCTCCATATTCGTAAGCAAGGATTTCTCTTCTGTCACTGAACAGCCGGTAACAAATTTAGGCTCATTTGTCTCAAAGGTCACTTGAACCCACCTTTGTAATTTTCTAATGAGTCGCGGGAGGTTCAATGAATTTGGACCCTGTTCATGATAGGCATCTCGGCTTCGCTATCTTGGCTGAAGGCACATGG
The DNA here is from genome assembly GCA_003574815.1 of Aspergillus spinulosporus. NCBI lineage: Eukaryota > Fungi > Ascomycota > Eurotiomycetes > Eurotiales > Aspergillaceae > Aspergillus > Aspergillus spinulosporus. The sequence continues at coordinate 266,144 of QPHH01000013.1, read as the reverse complement.
CCATGTAGCACGAGAGACGCAGTAGACTAGTTCCTCAGGGTTCAAGGCCTCCACAGTCTGCATGCAAGGATCGAATGATTTTCGGATCGGATTCGGTACTAGCCCACCGGCTTGCGATTGCCGTCTTCCTCGGCCCTTTCTTGGTTCGGAGGCTCCTCATAGTGCGCATCTAGTTCGGAGCCGGATGAGGTAAACTACGCGAGTGACGACCCTAACTCTCAAGCAGTATCGGAATTGTTAATTGGATGGGTCCCAACACTACCTTCGTGCTCCGTACACTATACCTCGCTGGGCCTTTGAGCGATAGGCCTCGGAGTCTTGCCATAGCAGGAAGCCGTTTGTGGTATCTGCAAGGCCTCGAGATATATTCGCGGAGGTCGAAAAGCACATCCTCCCTAAGTAACAGATAGTTGCTCAGGAAAATTTCGTGATTTTACCGGCTCTGTTGAAGTGATCCATTTCAGGTGTAGGCGATACATTCCCCGTTTAGGGTGTTGGCTCTGAAACACCGTGCCCCGATCAACGTCGGAACGTGCCGAGAAGAACCAGTCCGTCAAGATCACTGGCGATCGAGCTCCATACGGCTTATTGGCAGGATTGGCGTTTCTTTCCCACTGGGTCGTGACTTCGTGAGTCGTGACTTCGAGACAAACTTGCATGGTTCATGTCCTGATGGGCCCGCTGCGTTGATTGAGATGAAGCCGGCATACTTTATCCATCCACGCAGATGGCCCGCCGGCTCGATAGATCTGTGAATCGACTTCTGCTCTAGAGATAAACGCGTTTATTGGATGGCATGATACCTATATGCCCCTTTCCCTGAAAAAGTTAGCGGGTGAAGACCTGAAGGTAACCCTCCTGCGTACCATTGTCTGCCACTGTGATGCAAGGCCGAAGTGGATCAATGAGGTCATTGGGCTTTGCCTCTCTCAGCTCAGCTGTACCCCAGAAGATCCAAGTGACAAGGACCGAGAACGAACAACCTCGTGGCTGAAGGATGGGGTATGGGGAGTAGCAAATGCCAATCACGTGGTAGTTGTCCGAATTCGTCCATCGTAGGATGAAATTCTCGCGGAACCTTCAAGTTTGGCGCTCTTTCGACAGAGCTCAACCTCACCGGATGCGGAGATGCTAGGCTCAGGGCTTTTCATTTGGGCCTTTATTCGTGACCAAAGGAGCTAATTGCAAAAATGATGGAGCCCGCAAGCCTTCGCTTGCAGAAACGCCTGCAGAGTTCACATCCAGACTGGGCAGCTACTACAGACAGCTACCACAGACACTATCAGAGCAACGACCGCACTTTCTCGTCTCTGGCGACGGGGGCACCGCCAGACTGCTCGTTCTTTCCCCTCCGCCTCCGGTATGATATTCCGGTTTTGCTCAATGCGCTTCTGCTAGTCCCAAAGCAGCCTTCCAGAGCATCTTTCATAAGACTACATGCATCGTTAGGTTGCATATCTCCGAACACAGGCTTCAGTAATCAGTATATTTAAAGCCGAAGGCATCTATCACAATCGGGGAATTCTCAAACCCAAGTTCCTGTTATCTCGCAGTCTCGGAATGTTTTCCCGGATCTTGCAAGTGGCCTTTTTGGCCCATTCACTTCTGGCATTTTGTGCTTCAGCTGCAACACTGTTGGTGTTATCCTCTTGGCTTTGAAGCTCTCGCTCACTCTAGTAGTCTACAGTCTCGTGCGAATCCCAGTGTCGAGCAAGTCCGCGGAGTCAATCTCGGTGGCTGGCTTGTTCTTGAGCCTTGGATTACCCCATCATTGTTCGATGAAGCTGGCGACGAAGCCGTCGACGAGTATACTTTGACCGAGGTTCTGGGCTCCGAGAAAGCTGCGGCTAGGCTTTCAGAGCATTGGAACACGTTTATCACAGAGGAAGACTTCGCGCTTATTTCTGAGGCAGGCTTAAATTATGTCAGAATCCCCATCGGTTATTGGGCAGCCGCACCGCTTGATGGCGAACCGTATGTCTCCGGACAACTTGAGCACCTCGATAATGCCGTTACGTGGGCGAGAGCTCACAATCTGAAGGTCATTGTAGATCTTCATGGTGGTAAGTCTCTATCAAAGTTAGAAACAGTGTACTCCTATTGTTGACCAATCGACCAGCACCGGGATCGCAGAACGGATTTGACAACAGCGGACGCAAAGGATCTATTGGGTGGCAACAAGGAGACACCGTTGAGCAGACACTTCTTGCTTTCGAGATCTTGGCCGAAAGGTATCTAGCGGACGACGACACTGTAACGATCATTGAAGCCCTAAATGAACCTCACGTTCCTGGCGGCATCAACCAGGACCAACTCAAGGATTACTACCAAGAAACCCTGACAAGAATGCGGAAGAACAGTCCCGACGCTACTCTGCTCCTGAACGATGGGTTCGTGCAAACGGAAGGCTGGAATGGTTTTATGACTGGAGAGAATGTTATGATGGACACTCACCACTACGAAGTTTTCGAAGGCGGCCAGAATGCGTGGAGCATTGAAAAGCATATCGATGCGGCTTGCCAACTCGGACGTCAGCATCTACAGGCTGTCGACAAGCCTGTTATAGTAGGCGAGTGGACAGGAGCCCTGACAGATTGTACTAGATATCTAAACGGTAAGGGAATCGGAGTCCGCTACGACGGTACGTTGGCTTCGAACGCAGCAGTCGGCCCTTGCGGAAGTAAGAGTGTGGGTAGCGTGGCTGGCCTGAGCGAAGATGAGATTGTGAACACACGTCGCTTTATTGAGGCTCAGCTGGACGCATTCGAGCTGAGAAATGGCTGGGTTTTCTGGACCTGGAAAACTGAAGGAGCACCCGGTTGGGATATGCAAGATTTGCTTGCAAACGGCGTCTTCCCTCAACCCTTGACTGACAGAGAATTTCCAAACCAGTGCGACTTCTAATGATGCATTGATGGTGCTCAGCATCTTACTTTTCGATTGTTATCGGACTTTTTCATTGTCGGTTGTCATTTTAATATCTATGTAGTGCTGTCCACTAGTTGATGTTCGACTAAAGGCAATAAATATTCATAAATCTCACCGTTTCGTCTATAGGGGTATTTAGGCTATGTAGAAAAGAGTAACACGACCCTAGCAATGCATACAGGCGGCCGAAACCTCTCCAGTCCGACAAAAAGGGAACAACGCTGCACATGATACTATGAACCCGAAAGTCTGATCAGTCTGATCAGAGCAACCGCAGCGCAGCAAAAGCCGCAACCACATCTCGATCAACATTGAGCAGCCAATCCTCCTGGAACCGCTGCTCACCGCCACAACCCACAATCAAAGACTGCAGCCGCTCGCGCACAAAATCTCTAATATTCGTCTTGTGAACAATATCCGAGCTTTCCCACTCACGACGTCGCGTGTTCTCTGGCGGCTCAGTATCCTCATATGTCCCCGTCTGCGCATTATTCCAGTAGATCAGATAATCCCCGCCGCGAGGATCACTGGGATCACCCTCCGTCGTACCCTCCGCCAACTCGGTGATAATATCCGTCCAAACATTGAGGTACGATTGCAGGTGGTTGAGGATGTAGGCCGGCGGTTGGGTATGAGGCCCGCTAAGGGTGAGAAGCTGGGTTAACGCCAGCGCGTGCAGTTTCTTCTGCGTCGCGGTACCAATGTTGTCGTAGTGCATAAACCATTCGGTTAGGAGCCAGGTGATGAGATGTTCCTGCGCCTGCTCTGGGGTTTGAGTGTTGTTGCTGAGGCTGCTATTGGAGAAGGCGGCTGTGATGCCAGAAACGAAGAGCGTCGGGTGTGCGAGGGCGAGGCGCGCAAGGACAGAGAAGTAGTCTGTTTCAACGCCACCGTAAATGCTCGTTTGTTTTTTGTTCGGCCCTGTTGTTTGGCTGGACTCATAAGCGGAGTGGAGGCCTTCGAGGAGGGAAGATAGGAGGGAGCTATCGAGTAAAGAGCTGATGATGACACGGTATGTGTTTTCACTGCCGTTGTCTACAGCGTCGGCGCCGCGGATAGCTAGTTCTACGAGGCGAGGTACGTAGCCGCCGCGCTGGCGGAGGGTGGGTTGGAGGAGGGCCTCGAACGAGGTAAAGAGCGGGAGCCGGATACGGTCGCTGAGGATTTCCTGAGGTGCGAGGATTATGTAGGATTCCGCAATCTGAAGGGCCAGACCGACGCCGTCGATGGCGGATTCGAAGATGGGGAAGAGGGCAGGAATGAGAGAGAGAATTTCGGGGGAAGGGGGCGAGGGGGTTTGCAACAAAATGGCACTCCAGAGCTCTAGAGCTTCTTCTAGTAGGTAGATCATGGTATCCTATGGCTGTGAGTATTTGGTTCATAATTGAGAAGCTTTTGACAAAGACATACCGAAGTCGGATCGACGGAATTGCTGATTAGAGGCAAAATGACGGAGTGGTATCTGACCGACTCTTGCTTAAGAGAATATATCAATGCTCCAAGTAAGGTGAGAATAGCCTGCTTTAGTAGATGTTCTTCGCCGGAGCTTTCCCACAGTGGCGGTAGTAATGCGAGAATTGCATCAGAGAATGGAGCAATCTTAAGGGAACATTAGCAACTAGTCCAGATATTGTGAATGGGGATACAAACATTATCTTCCATCCTGGTGACAGCCAATCGCACTGTATCGAGCAGGCCCATCTTCGTCTCAGAGCTTTCAACTTCTTGCACCAGGGACATCAGACTCTGGAAGACTGACGGCGCATATAGTTTGAAACCTTCCGGGGTAAATTCAAAGGTATCAAGTATATGCTTAAGCTGCCGGCCGGCAGTGATTCGGACCACGAGATCATTCAGCGGATCTTGGTCATTGAGCAAATGCTGGAATATCTGGTAAATGGATTCCCAGTTCATCTCGCTAGACTTGACAGGCACCCACTGGCCAAGAAGGATTGCGATTCTTCTCCTAAGGACGTTGTATCCGGGCTCTTGAATCTGAACTTCTGGGACGAGGGTGGTCTGCAGGAAATTGATAAAATCGAGGTTTTTCTCTAAGCAGGCGGCGGCCAATCCAATGGCCGAATAGAGGGAGTCTTTCAGCAATACATCACGGTTATCTGTGCCTTGAAAGGAGAGCTCTTAGTTGATGAAAGATCAGGCCATAGGAGGGAAGCTTACCTGCAAAAGACTGGAAGACGGTCAGTAAGCGAGGTACTAGTAGGTCCTTGAAGTGGATAACCAGGTCAAGGAAGATCTTTTCCGAGCAGGAACGTATAGAAAACTCCCAGGCTTCGGCGACATCCTCTTCTTTGCGCTCCCATTCCTCTGGCTCTGCCTCCCATTCTTGGAAGTCGTTTTGTCTGAAACGGAAAAACTGAGTGACAAGGAGCTCCATGACATGGACGACGAAATCCTGTGTAAAAAGCTGTGATTTGATAAGCTCAACAGCTTGCTTCTTCTCCTCTTTATCTTGTGGGGTCTGGTATTTGATTGTTTGTGCAGGGTAAAATGCCATCCTGGAGCAAGCCCGAAGAAGAAGAAGAGCCCTGAGACCGGCTTTCTCCATGAAGGTCTTTTCCGACATGCCATCTGCCCCAAGCTGACTGTAGTTCTCTCCTAGCTTAACTACCAGTGTCCAGTATGATTGAACTAGCGGTATGCTGTCCGGAAGCAGCGCAAAGGACGCGGCACGATCCTTCGCCATCTCCACATGAAGCTTGGACAGTTGCAAGAGGTGCTTCTCGACAAACTTTTGTACTTCTTCAGGTAGCGCCACAGAGCCGCTGATAAGCGCAAACAGCCTGCTGAACTGGGAGTGCGTCAAGAGCCAGAACTCTTGGGCGTCTTTGGTTCGGTTCGGGTGCTCGTATCCAGCCACAAGCAGCCGCCTGAGAACCTTAAGAGAAATAAGACTCTGCTCCATAGCTTCTGGAAGCCCCGCAGTGCCGAGATTCCCTTGCTCCAGGGCAGGGGCCCATGTGTTCACTTTATCCACGTAGATGCCGCCCAGAACATGAAGTATCTCTGGAACAATCGACTGCAGGCTCTGTCTGGTTCTCTGCAACCGAGCCGTCGATAGTTCCTTGACGATTTGTAGGAGGATAATAAGCGTCCGTGGTAACTGCAGCGGGTTCGCGCCGGGTTGGACGGAGGAGCGGAGGGAATCGATGACGGCAGGAATTCCTTCAGGCCTTTAACATGTAAGCAACAAGTTACCAGCACGTGAAAAAAGACTGCACTCCTCACCATTCTTGCGGGTACTCGAGGCGCATGATCTTTGCGAGCACGAACGCGTTGTGAAGAGCCAGGAGGGGAGCTGGTTCGACAACACCAGCTTGTAAGGCCCTGACTTTGATATGTTCTTTTTCTTCTTTCTTGATTGCACTGCAAAGCTAGTCAGTAAGCTCCGCGATACCTTTGTCCAACGGGTATGCCTACTTTGGTGCTGTCTTGCGCCAATACTTGTCGATACCGTTCTTTATCTGTATAATGGCGAGGTATCGAGCTTCATTAGGGACTGTCTGGTCTAGAAACACATCCTACATAGGTTAGTACACTCAAACATAGAAACCGTACAACCTCTAGAACAAAGACTGGTGCAAGTGCATACCTGAAGAAACGTGTAGTACTTTTCCTGCTTCTCCCAATTCTGGAGTTGTTTAGTACCGGTCTGAACCTGCTGTTGCGTAGAGCTAGCAGCTTGTATCAAGGAGTTCAGGACATTCTGTGGCGTCAGAGGATTTGACTCCCCCGCCAGCTCAATGACATGAGCCATAACAGAGATGCGAACGGAGCCCTGATCTGTTAACGCCGAGATAGTAGCTCCAAGGCGAACTTATAGCTCAAGTTCAATGTAGGTGACAGTCCCTAAGACCGACAAGCCATAGAAACAGGAAAGTCGAAGTCTAGGAGCGTTTGGCTGCTTGATGGTGTTTGTGGCGCGTTTTTGGCGGGCTTGCAGCTTTCTTGCATTGTACTCTTTATGCTGACTCCCCACCTGCGGCATAGCACGGATTTTTGTTTCTCCGCCAAAGCAGCCCTAGGTTTTGACCCTCGGCGCTAGACTCCATTCAGACAGCAATCTAGGGCTTGAGCTCTGTTATGACTGCATATCCATCTCACCCATCTACCTGCCTCAGCCACTTCCTTTTTCTATCATGTCTTGAGACGCCCTACATACAAAATAACGTTTATTAAGTTTAGCAGTTGAGCTCGAAGCTCCGCATCTTTTTTGAGTCAGTCAAAGCGTACCGCTCCTTCTATCAACCGTACGCGGGAGATACTGAGTACGCCCCATCGACCAGGTCAGCGTCGAGTAATAGGCCTTCATATGGTCCCACCAAGCAACCGTCTTGAAATAAGCGTCTTAGTGCGCTATTCAGCTTCTTATTTCCTTCCGCGTTTTGCGGAGTAGTTTGCGGACCCACGTCTCCAACTTCAGAACAACGAGACTTTTAGAGGTTGAGACGGGACCTGGGACTGGAAATAATGGAGACTATAAAAATAAGGTCGCGGTCCTTAGTTTGGTTAATCTGCCCAGTAATTGCACCCTGACCGTATACGACCCTACATCAGGGTGGCCCAAGCCGAAATTCCAAACACCAACGGCAGCGGGAAGTCTGTTGAGACTCGTCTCTTTATCAATGGCGAGGTATCGTCAATTGCCTTGCCGCATCAGTTTGTGAGCACAAATCTAAGGGATATAGTTCCAACCCTCGTCCGATGGAAAGACATTCAGCCTGATCGACCCATTCACACGAAAGTCAGTTGCAGAAGGTTCGGTAGTCAAGAAATAACATAGTTCTCTGTTCGCCCGAATAATGGACTAACTCTGCAACCAGTTTCCCAGGCCACTGAGCAAGACACAAACAATGCTGTTGCAGCCGCCAAAGCAGCATTCCCGGCGTGGAGAGATCGCTCCCCTGCTGATAGAGGCGCTTACCTCCATAAGCTGGCTGCTCTAATTCGTGAAAACAACGACGAGTTTGCCCGGTTGGAGGCCTTGTCCACTGGAAAGCCTGTTTCGCAGTACTTCGATGCTACCGTTTCAGCAGATACGTTCTCCTATTTTGCTGAGGCTGGTTGGACGGTCCAGGGGACATCTAGCTTGAACACGCCTGGCCACTTAAATATGACTGTCAAGCAGTCTTATGACGTCGTTGCTTGCATTATTCCCTGGAACGTGCCCATGGCATTTGTCGCATTCAAGGTTGCACCTGCTCTGGCTGCCGGAAATACGGTCGTTCTGATGAGCAGCGAGAAGGCGCCATTGACTGTAAGACATCTCAAAAATTTAGGCCGTCTGCTCTTATCTAATGCGCAAAGTCCATTCCTGGCAGCCACACTGATCGCCAAAGCCGGCTTCCCACCTGGCGTCGTCAACATTCTCTCCGGCTTCGGTACCCCGGCCGGCAGTACGCTAGCGTCACACATGGACGTGCGCTGCCTCAGCTTTACAGGCTCTTCGTTCACAGGCCAAAGGATCCAAGCAGCGGCCGCCGCATCGAACATGAAGATTGTGCACATGGAACTTGGCGGAAAGTCACCCGCTCTCATTTTCTATGACGCCGACCTAGAAAACGCCGTCCAAGCGACACAGTTCAGTATACAATGCTTGAGCGGACAAACCTGCATGGCGAACTCCCGGATATACGTCCAGGAGTCTGTGGCTGACAAGTGCTTGGCGCTTTTCAAGGAGAAGTTCGGAAGCGCCGTCCTTGGGAACCCGCTTGAATTGGCCACAACACACGGTCCACAGGTCGATGGGCTGCAGTACGAGCGTGTCAAGTCTTATATCACTATCGGTGAACAGGATGGAAAACTTAGCATGGGTGGCGATGAGGGCAATGGGTACTTTATCAAGCCGACTGTCTTTGAGAGTGTCCCTGAGGACTCACGCATCATGAAGGAGGAGGTGTTTGGTCCAGTTGTTGTGATCAATACCTTCAAAACGGAGGAGGATGCCATTAAGAAGGCTAACGCATCGGAGTTTGGGCTGTATGCATCCGTCTTCACGAAGGATCTGGACCGCGCAGTGCGTACCTCGAAGCTCCTGGAAGCTGGCACTGTTGGCGTCAACACTACAAGTCCTAATATCGCCAATGACATGCCGTTTGGTGGGTATAAGATGAGTGGCATTGGGCGTGAGGGCTTCATGCACAGTCTTGACAATTCCCTTGAGACCAAGACGATTTTGATTAAGGTGAGCTCTTGAGCGAATGGGATTTAAAAATGGCAGTTGGGTCATGACGAACCAGAAAGCCATTTTACGGTCGTTGGATACGCTGGGGGCTAGCTCGGCCATGATCAAATTGAAAGGGAGAAAAGTCTTGCTTCTTCAGTATATTGCCGTTATATATTGATTCATATGATGTCTTGTACAAGTAACATAATAACAGCATACACGTATAGTAGTGCAGTCTTCTGGTAGTTTGCCGTATTCGACGAAGGAACCGGCGGAGTCGCTGTTGCTATGGAACTATGAGCTTTTGCGAGTCGCATCAACATCTTCGTTGTACCCACTCTTAGAATCATAAGGGAAGGGGCTCGTGTAGTTATATGTGGGCTGAGTCCCAGCGTATGTCTCCTTAACAATGTCAAGGATTCCATGGCCCGCTGAACAGTCGCCCTCGGTCAATGGGTTTGGCCATACCGGCGAGTATTCGGACAGATCCCCATTCGAGAGAGGGCCGGGATAAGTCTGGTTGAGTCTAAGGTTCGTGGTGTCAACGTCGTAGTTGACATAGCCAGTCTTATTGGCTACAATTTCAAGGATATTAGCCCCGCAATCCCAGCGGCCTAGAGATGGAAGACCCCAGTTGGCTGAGACAGAGGCGATGACCGAGTAGTGGGTGTAGAAGGTATCGTCTTCGGTTCCGTGTAGGTTCTTGGGGACAGCACCTCCCAGAAGAATGCTGAAGATGCGGTTGTCTTTATGGTATGTTTTGTCCTCGTCGAAAGTGATAAGGATAAGGGTGTCGTTCATAAAGTAGTCATTCTCGAGCAGAGGCGAGATCCAGCGGCGGAGCCACTTAGCAGCGAAGGTTATATTGGTGTCATGGGCGTCGTTGGTCATGTTGGGCGTAAAGAAGGCCCATTGGGGAAGCTTCTCGTTGGCTAGGTCATCGTCGAAGTGTGTAAAGTTCTTGATCTGGCGCCGGCGCATACTATTCACAGTGACTGAGTCGTATAAGATAAGCGGGTTGTGCTTTCGCACATAGTCATTCGCGTACGTCTCTTGGTTTGAATAGTTGAATCCTTCAAAGCCGGGGTAGGGCATATGTTCCTGGTACTCAGCCCAGGCGATGTACTTGGTATCTAGGAGATCTACGACAGTGGAAACATTGGCCGGAACTCGCAGGAAATCGTCATGATCCATGCCAAATGTGTCGCCTCCTGCTGCAGCGCAGTAGTTCGGTTGAGAGGGATGAGTGACCGCATAGAAGTTTGACCTGTTTGTGTCAGAAGGCAACCGGAAGACAACCAGAATGCACGTTCAGCAAACTTACAGGACGATTCCCTGTTTCGCCAGCCACTGCAGGTTCTCATTCGCCGCGGCATCTTCGAAATCCTGTCGAAGAGAGCCTTCTCAGTTGATAGAGATATGCAATGAGTGCAGTGGACTTACGATATTCTCGAACCAAACCTGGAAGATCCGATGAAAAGCAAGACCCTCGACGTTGGAAACTGGAGAATAAGGCTCAATAGTGGCAGCACTGGCGGCAATGTCCGACAACGAGGGCTCGGTCGTTGTCGCAGTCTGCGCGAGGGTCGAAGCAACAACGCCTAGGACAGCTGCAAGTGAGGACTTCATTGTGAACAACCTCAGAGACTTTGAAACTAGGATGTTTGCGAGATCCCGACCGACGGTCTGAATGGAGGGGGTCTGTTTGCTTATAGAGCGCAGCAAGGGGGAGGAGGCGGCCCTGCAGATGTAACATCGATCACAGCCCAGCAAGCAATGCCCTTGTCTTCTGCAGTCATTCAGGTCATGATCCCCTCACCCCTCACACTAGATCTATGCTAGTGTGGTGGAAGGTGGTATCGGCTGGCCGGGGGTGTGATGATCAGCAGTTGGAGGAAGATGACCCCGGGAGTTAGCGAGCTCAACAGACAGCCCTAGGCGAAGCTTATCTGACAAATCTTATCAGCTGGTCCCTGCACGTGTTTATTGGTCTTATATATGGGCTGAAGTCAACCATGGATGATTGCTCGAAGTCAGGACAAGCCTTTGCTTGGCTGACCCTGTCCGCATAAGACAAAGCAGAGTGACCATTTTAGAGAGTAATGCGTGCTTCACTTTCACCCTACAGAAGTTTATTGAATTCCCAGAGAAGTAAACCGTAAAACCGCATGGTGAACGAGTGCTAGCAAGTATTTATATACAGTAGACTACCCTCGGATAATGTAATTCATCAAAACTGTGAGGTCCCAAGCATGTATATATTCACTTTACGAAGCTCAGTAATATTAATACTCAGTTAGTCATTGCTGAGTCAGGCCGCTGAGAATAAACTAATATCCTCGCAAGATACAGAGGTCAGTCTAGCAATTGATAATTACTCTTGCAAAGGGTTTTATTCGATTACTGTAATCTCGTCACGCCACTTCTACAATCAGAAAGATCCCAGATATATAGTTGAACTACGATACAAAGAGCTGACAGACCCTCCACCTCTATTGCTGATGGCGGTGAACAAATCCTGTTCTTTAGATAGGAAATTAAGGTCCCACAGGCAAGAAAATTAGCAGAAAATAGAAAAGGATACGATGGCATGTTATACTTCGCAATAACACCCTCTTAACTATATAAAAGGGTCTGGATCAAGTCTCGCAGCGTGATAAACTGTTTAGGAGCATATTATCTGCCTTTCTAGCATGCGCCACCATATTACATTGACTACAAGATCGAAAGGACAATTAGATAATTCCTTAATAGGAACTCACATAGCTGATCAAATGATTATCTACAATTGATAATATTAGGGTTGAATATCTTCAAAGAATGTAGGCGGAGTGTCCGTTGCTCCATTACTTATTAGTAAGCATGTTTTGTCCGCAGCCTTTGTTATCACGTGTGTAAGTCAACCTCGGCTGATTGCCGGGCAATCTGGGGAACCGACTGGAGCATGGCCGGAGACTTGACACTGACAAAAAGTTGCGTCTCTTGTTGCTTTCTACCTGCAGGCTGGACTAACACTCTTATCGCACGATGATAAAACGATGAGCTCGACGAACTTTGCCGCTGCACAGCAGCGCGTCCTCGAACGCCGACGGCGACGCGAGACCGAAGCCCAGAACCGTCTCGCAGAACAACAACGGACCTCTGTCGTAAATCATCCCGCCGTGCAACGACTTCCTTATCCATTAAATAAATTATCGCAATCGGGACTTTCAATATGGGACACGATCAAAGGCCGCGAGGGAACGAGGCCTGCATTTCGTGTTGGTCAGGTTGACGCGGAACTGTTGGACGAGGAGTTACTTGGTCTGCTGAAGGGGCAAGTCGGAGATGCGCTCAAATACTTCGGGGTAGGTTTTTGCAGTTAAGCCCTGGCAGACAGCTAACTGACTTTTCTAGCCACATCTCCGCGATGACTGGTCCCACGAAATCCAACTTGTGCTCCGCGCGATTTTATTCAAACTCTCGATATGGGACCACGACGCCTCTTACGGTGCCGCCCTCCAAAGTCTTAAATATGTCGATAGCCGCAGCAAAGGGCCCGTCCACTCAACGCCAACGAGACTTCAGAAATCTCTTTACGGCCTCCTAACAGTAGGCGGTCGATACGCGTGGGATAAATGGGAGAGCTGGCTCATCTCTCAAGAAGGCGGCTACGAGGAACCGTCACCGGAAGTCCGCTCATTGTCACGAATCACAAATTTCCTTTCTGCAACACACTCCGTTGCGGCCTTTTTCTCTTTTCTCATCTTCTTAGTAGACGGTCGCTACCGAACACTGGTCGACCGGCTCCTCCGCATGCGCCTTACACCCCCCTCCGCACAAGCCAGCCGCGAGGTCTCTTTCGAATACCTAAACCGCCAGCTAGTATGGCACGCATTTACCGAGTTCCTTTTATTTCTTCTTCCCCTCGTCGGCATAAGCCGCTGGCGCCGCTGGGTCTCCCGCGCATGGCGCAAAGCCATGTCGGCAATCCGATCGACAAGCGTCGAAGAAGACGAGGCTTCTGAAAAGCAAGGCGAGCTCGCCTTCCTTCCTGAGCGCACCTGCGCAATCTGCTACAAAGCAAACAATGATGCAACAACAGAAGCCGAAGTCATGGCTGCGGCTTCGTCGGGCGCAGGGGGGATCATCGGCTCTGCACAGACCGACATTACGAACCCGTACGAGACGATACCCTGCGGCTGCATTTACTGTTTTGTTTGTATTGTGCAGAAACTCGAGGGTGAGGAGGGTGAAGGCTGGGTCTGCTTGCGCTGCGGAGAGCTTGTCAAGAAATGCAAACCTTGGAATGGCGATGTCCTTGAAGAAGAGCCGAAACGGCAGTCGGGCACTGGGAAGATTGTTGGGTTTGCTGTAGGGGACGACGTCTCCTTAGAACAGGAAAAGGCGCATGAGCAGGAGGGCTCCGTTGATGCTGGGTGATATGCCATCCTTATTCAACTGCATTTTAAACTCATATTCTTTGGCGGGGAATACACATATATTCAATGTATATATAACACTTGAAACATCATTTTCTCCCTCCTGGCCTCCATCGACAATTTGCAGCAAAATCAGCGAAAAAAAAAAGACATTCTCCCAAACCAGTATATCGGTTTTCATCCTGCCAAACTCCTCGTCTGGCCTAGCTAGGTCTGTCTGAAAGCACATGTCTGAATTTCACGCGGTGATGGAATCAGCCCCAAGCTGTCTAGCCATGAGTAAGTCAGCACTTTAGAAAGCCATCGATAAGCCTATTAAATGTTGTCAAGCGAGGATCTGATGTAGGATTCCCTAACCACATTGTTACAGTCTATCGAATATCTCACCAATTAATGCTCACGACTCTACTGCGCCAGTAAACCGGTGATAGAAGGAAATCAACGATGGAATAAAACACAGCCCAAGTGGCTCCAACTTCCTATACCCCGCCTTTTTTTGTAATGCTAGTAATAGGGCTTGTCTAAGCCGTTTTTCAAGCGTCATTTGTGCGAGAATCCATGAATAGAGTATTGTCCAGAAACACGCTTTGCAATAGAACATAAGAGCCAAATCCGGAACCCCCAATGCATCTATTGTACAGTTTATAGGCAACATAAAGTAAGGTATCATCATAACTCGTCAAACAACCAAACAGTAGCCAGTGGTATCGAACGCCAGCGCCCCAGGCAAAAGAAAGAAAGCAAATATATTCTTGAAGCACTCAGAGCGTCGGCGCCCTCTTCAAGCCAACGCAATAACGAACAAATAATGTATCAATGAAATGTGCATGTCTGATTCCCGGCGGACGGCGCTTCTCGAACTCATCAATGGCTTCTTGGACACCGAAACCGCATCGCTCAATCAGGTAGCTAACGATCAAGAAGCCGGTTCGGTTGAAGCCGTAGTGGCAGTGTACACCGACCACAGGCCTGGCACGGGGGGAGCCGCTCGTATTAGATTTCTCCATTTTTTCGGTGATCTCCTTCTGCAGGCGATCCACCAGGGCAATAAAATCGCGGACTTCATCTGGTGTAGGAGGAAGTTTGGACACGGTCGGATATTTTTGGTAATGAATGCCGCCAGCCTCCAGAGAAGCTGGGTTGTAGACAGGGCTCTCGTGGCTGATATCTATCACAGTGTAGATTTTATCGCGCTGTGCTTTTGAGAAGAGAACTGGGTTGTGTTCTTCGTCGACTTCACGCAGCATTTTGAGCGCGACGAATGCATCGGCAATACGATCGGAAACTGGAGGTACCTTCTTCCACTTTGCCAGATTCTTCACGTCCCATTTACCCGACGTGTTCAGGTACTGAAGTTGCCACCCGAGGTTCAGCCTGTGGTCTACATGTTGGGAAATGAAGTCCTGGATAATGCCTGCGAGTGTGCGGTATGTCGCACGGTCGTACAGTAAGGCATGAGATGCCGGTGCCGGAAGGATGACTGTTTTAACCGATCGTTTGGTTCTTGGTAAACCGTTGGACTCATTTGTAACCTTTTCCTCAAGCTGCGGCTCGACGCCAAACTTCTGCTCGTGAGCCAAAGAGTCAGGTAGCTTGGAAGCGTCGGAGGCAGCAGCGCTGCCATCTACACCTCCGTCCATGGTCATACCAGTGTCTCCGAGGGCTTGTAAAAGCTTCTGGAGTTCGACTGGCCTAGTCACTGTGTCCGATTCCCCACCAACTAGTAGAATTGGTGTGTTTACACCGGCCCAAATATCCTCTCCAGGGAGACCACCGACAGGTTTACTATTAGGTCCGGAATATGAAGGAAGGGTGCCCCAAACCATGCGCCTCCAAACCGGCGTCTTGCTTTGCTTGTTGAAACGGATTTGAAGGCTGCGAGTTTCTTCATCGGCACCTGCGCCAACAAGCCTATTGACACTATTGCTGTACAGGCCACCGCGTCTATCCCAACGTCTCCAGAGATTGAAGATGGACTCGGGGACGTAAAGCAAACGGCGATAGGACGAAACTTCCTTGGGAGAAGGAGGTGATGCACGAGGACAGATAGCAACAAGGCCAAGGATATGATCCTTCAACTCATGTCGTAGTGGTGAGGTTGAGGATGTTAGCATTGCTGACAGAGAACATCCTAGACTGTGCGCAATCAAAACCACTTTCTGACCAGCCTCTTTATCGCGATGCTGGTCAATAGCTGTGGCAAGCAGCTCCGCTAGAGCTTCGATTGTGTACGCATTCCACGAGGTAGGCGCGAAGGATGACAATCCGCAGCCGGGCAAGTCGATACCAAAACAAGGGCCGACATTTGAGAGGCTTGTGAGGATATGGTTGAACTGCGCCAGGGACCCACCTAGCCCGTGTATGAATACTAGGAGGGGAATGGGCGATGGCGTGGTCGGGAACTTGTCCATCTGCGGATGTGGGCGGTTGAACGTCCTTATTGAAGGATATTCGGCGACGGGTGTCTTATAAGACAGGTACGTCGAATGCTTTTTCAGAAGACCAGGGTCTGTGTTGACCGCTGAGCATTGATTAGCGTTGCCTGATGAGTTACTCAAGGTGTATTTACCATCTTGCGGCTCGTCACCTTTCTGGTGTACCTCTTGGTTTTGGCGAGCTTCGGCAACATGTTGCCATGACCCTGAACTCTCGTAACCGTCTTCGTCAGACGAAGTCACCGTCCCACCAGAACCCTTGTGAACGTCACTCAGGGGGCGGCGAAAGCGTCTCCTTTTGGTCGACCGCGCCGAACTTGCGCGCTGCAGGAGCGAAGACAGCAGTCCGCAGCCAACCATTATGACAGCGCAGGCAGTCAAGAAAACTACCTCGCCCTGGTTCACTTTCGGATTTGGATCAAATGCGTGAAAGGAAAAAGTCGACGCGACGAAAGGAGCTATCTCCAGGAGAGTAGAAGAAATCTGACTCCGAAGCAGTCGCAAGACACTTGTGTCTAGCAGCCCTACACGGGGAGCGGGCGGCAGAGGAAAGCTCGCATTGGGGGAGCTCATGATGGCATTCGCTCCGGCCCCAACGTTATATAAGGTTACAATCTAGCGCCGAAGAACAAGCTATCAAGGGGCCCTCTCATGCAACAAACAAGGGGCGCGAGGATCCGTTCTGGAACACGAATCGAACTCTCCACGAGACCGAAAGGCGAGAGCTCTTTGGCGGAAAGGCCCGTTTGAATGGTAGTGAGGCGACGAGGCGGGTCCTTCAAGCCAAATAATAAGACGCTAGGGAAAATGATAGATCCTAGCTCTGGCTGCTCCGTACTTTATAGGGTCTCGAGCCAATGAACGGCTGGGACGCAGCACGTTGGCTATAGTCGGGACACTTGCGGAGGGATTCTGGAAGTTCCACTTGGGCACGGGTCCAAATGCGTGGCGCGCTAGGAGCAAGGAGAGGGTATTATGTATCGTTGGACCGGACGTAGGAGGTTTCCGATGGCGGTAACAGTGGATGTGACTCTCAACCCGTAACTTGTTGAATATGTATGAAGCTTCTGAATTTGCTGCAAGCTGGTTAGCAATACTGAAAAGAGTCTGGACCAGCCATATGAAGCACATACAGAATGAATTGCGAAAAGCAATACGAAAGTGTGAAGATCGCTAATGAGTGACTACTGAGAACTGAAGCGCAGAGTTCCGCAGACAAAGAACCGTGCTGTGCAACAGTCAGTGGCCAAAGCAGAACTAGGCAACTAAGCTCATGAGACTCCTTGCTGACAGTAAGTGTGAGAGTGATGAGCCGAGCCTGTCACAGCCAAAGAAGCAACATCGTGAAATCCGCGACCCTGGTCCATCAGGAAGAAAGGTCCGCAGCAGACAACCTGGAAAAAAAAACAGAGCGATGACGCCCACTCATTGTTGCCCGTGGGCCGACGGCCCAGCGATGACTCAGCACCTCCCTAGTACGGATAGTTACCAGATTGTTTCTGCTTGACGATCAACAGTTTCAGTCCAAATGATTCGACTGACAGTCGGTGAGCCGGAATATCCGGCTAAGGAGTGTGCTCTGTAATTACGTATGACCTGGTAAGGTATACTTCTTATATAAAGCTTCGAAAGTGGTGACATATCCAAAGTGCGTTATTCTTTATTTACAGCCAAACAAGCCTGACACACAAAGTCGTAATTAATGTCGTCATTTGTTTATTCACAACAGCTAAGAATCGGCTCAACTTTGCGACAGCTTATGGTTGGGAGTTCGGACTGCACAAATGTCTACGCCACGGTTGAAGGCAAATATATTTTCTTCAGAGAAATGTAGAGGCTAGCTTATAGAAATGATTGGCTTCAAAAAAGATCTGTCATAGCACCGTGCGAAGCATCCCCTACCAGCCGGGCATACTTCGCAAGCACACCGCGCGTCACAGTAGGAGCTGGCGGCTTCCATTCTTTCAGCCGCCGTTGAATCTCCTCATCCGAAACATCCATGCTGAGTTCGTTGGTCTCCGCGTTGATAGTGACAGAGTCCCCGTCACGAACAACGGCAATGGGACCTCCCACTGCTGCCTCTGGCACAATATGTCCAACAATAAAGCCATGCGAGGCCCCAGAGTACCGACCATCGGTAATCAAAGCCACGTTGGTCAGTTTTGCACCCATGAGCGCCGCACTGGCTTTGAGCTGTTCTGGCATACCTGGTCCTCCCTTTGGACCTTCGTAGCGAACAATGAGCACAAGGTTCTCTCCGCGGGGGATCTTACCCTGCGTCAATGCATCATTGAGCTGGTACTCCTTGTCGAAAACTCGCGCTTTTCCGGTGAATTTTGTTCCTTCTTTGCCGGTAATCTTGGCTACCGCGCCACCTGGAGCAAGGTTACCCTTTAGAATTTGGAGATGACCGGTCGGCTTGATAGGGTTATTCAAAGGGCGAATAATGACTTGGTCGTCGGGCAGAGATGGGTACGAGGCCACATTTTCAGCCAGAGTCTTGCCGGTGACTGTGGGAATATCACCGTCGATCAGGCCAGCTGCAATCAATAGCTTATGGACAGAGGGAATGCCTCCAATTTCGTAGAGGTCGGCCATAAAGTATTTCCCACTTGGGGAAAGATCTGCGATGAATGGAATCTTGTTGCTGACTCTTTGGACGTCATCCAAGGTGAGATCAACACCCGCGGTTCTGGCCATAGCCAGGAAATGAAGCACACCATTGGTGCTTCCTCCTAATGCCATAGTCATGACAAGAGCGTTCTCAAAGGACCTTTTGGTGAGCAAATCACGCGGCCGAATGTTCTTCTCCAGGCAGGTCTTGATAGCATCGGCTGCCTTGACACATTCTCGCATCTTGGTCGGCGATGAAGCAGGAGTTGACGATGAACCCGGTAGAGTCAGCCCCATAGATTCAATTGCAGTGGCCATTGTGTTTGCGGTAAACATGCCTCCACAAGCACCTGCGCTGGGACAAGCGTGCTTTTCCAGGTCGTCCATGATTTCGTCCTTTGTCAGGCTCCTGTCACCTCCATCGTCAGGCTGGCGCAGGGTATCGTATGCGTATGCGCCTGCAGCTTCAAAGCACGAAGACACGCTGATGTTTTTCCGAAGTGACTGCGAGTAACCCTTCTGAATTGTACCACCATATATCATAAGGGACGGTCGGTTATGTCTGGCCATACCCATAACAACACCGGGCATGTTCTTATCACAACCCGGAATGGCAATACAGGCATCGTGATATTGGGCGCACGTAACGGTTTCGACACTATCGGCAATGATTTCACGGGATTGGAGCGAGAATCTCATGCCTGCGCGATAATAAGCCTCGATTTCCACAAAGCAGTACCGGCACTGTTGTGCCAGTCTCAGAGCGTACCTTCACTACCCATGGAAATTGCGTCTGAAACTCCAATGGTATTGTATTGCCATCCAAGCATACCCCGGTCAATCACGGCTTTCTTAGCGGTCGTAGCAAGGTCCAGGAGGTGCATATTGCATGGGTTTCCCTCCCACCAAACACCTTATTAATTAGCGGAAAGTCTGCGAAACCGGTTGAGGAGGTCGAACCTGCGATACCAACATGGGGACTCTTCGCCATAGACTCCTTATCAGGGATGCCGGCAGCATAAAGCATGGCCTAAGGATGCATACCAGTTAGTCCAAGAATCCCCGCAGGCTCGGTATCCTAGACAAACCTTTGCACCGGGGAAATCATGGCCACGGGTGATATGTGTTGAGTGTCGATTCAGTGCAAGGGTACCATCTGCGTGCTTCGCATCGCTCGGAAGGGCAGGGAACTCGATGTATTTGGGCTCCTGGAGCGAGCGGTTGTCTGTAGGTTTCATGGAATCCATTGCGGGGTGGTTGGAAGTTGAAAAGTTGGGTATCTGTTATTACACTTCAATCGGCTCAGTAGTCATGGACTCCGTTATATCGCAAGTAGAAAGAAGAGAACTTCACTCGACCAGCCGAGAACTTAAATCATAGAGCCCGATCGATGTGTGGGATCGGCATCTGGACGAGCTCCTCCACATCGGAGTTGGGGCGAGGCCCCGGCGAGGAATCCGTTGCGGGGAATCCAGTTATCGAAATAGCTGCCGTCTGATTAGCTGTTCTAATTTCTAGGCAATCAGGCACTATGCTCTAAACACGGAGCAACAATAGTTAGCTTATCCTCGGTATTTAGTCTGTGACGGCAGAATAATAGTACAAGGCTTTGCGGAAGCGAAATAATCAAGGAGGAAAAACATGAATATCATGAGTCGGCACAGTAACTGCTGAGTCTAGAAAGCCACCAGAGGATCATGATAACTTCGCAACCTTATAGCACATGATTTCTACCACTTTAGAGGGGCGCAACCTGTCCCGAGGTAGCCTGAAAGGCGGGCTCATAGCTAGGGGAATCTAGTAGGTGCTCGGCCTATCATGCATATTGCTATTGACAGAGCCCAGTGAGCCATCTACCCACAATCCAACTCAAGTCTCCTGTGCTAACAGTTCCAACTCCATTAGGATTCGTGGCTCGTCCCTATGACCGCACACTTCTAATCAGAACATGACTGAAAAAGCCTCGAACTGGAGCCTCCAGTTCTACCATTTCCCAATACAAAACGCTTGTCCTATAGTCTGTTTACCATATAGACGAGTCAAACAGCATAGTAAGCCAGTGTCTAAAAGGCATTTGCGCCAACTTAGGACCCCAGCTTGGTGGAATTAGAAGGAATAGGCTCATAATCACTAGCAAAGTAGGTTTCTGTAGGGCCGGAAAATAGCGCGCAAGTTTCACTTCGTGGCAGAACGTGTTTTGTGAATTGCTCTAGACATCGGTATTAGAGCTTGGACATTGCTCCCCGACTTTCTCTTCTACCAACCGAGTTTCTAGTGTACTGTGTCCGGCAAGCATAAGAACATAACGGCACCTGATCATCTAATCAGCATGGTTTCCAACAAGAAGCGTCTTCATGCGGCGTTGTAGCCTAGTGGTATTACTAACGATGAGGCGCGCAGGTAACTACAGACCCTAATATCAACACTTTTCAGACGGATACTCATGTCCCACGAATATCGCTGGGAATTCTCGGTTGGGCCCAGATATGAGAGTGGAATTGACATGCCAGGCAAGCGCTACCATGTTAGAAAGCTCCTATTAACGGCTGGAATATAGGTAGATTTGACAGAAGTTTGGACCATGACGACTCTGCTTTCGTGCAATATGATTGTGAAGAACGAGAATGAAGAACGTCTCGTTGGTATTATTCAGGATCATTGTATTTCAGCATGATCCTGACTGAAGATGAGTGAGAAGCAGTTTGCAGTTTGCGACCCTGCAAATGTGCAAGTCTTGAGAATTCATGCTGCCCGTCCGCATGTAGTTGAGTTCAGAATTACCCATTACCCGTGAGCCTTTTCCATGTCCAATACTGTGAGACTTGGTCGAGAGATTTGCAGAGCCGGTCTCACCACTCTTCTCTTGTAAGGTTGCCTAGCCAGACAGATCTGTACTTCCAGCAGTGAGGATACCAACCAGAAACTCCTGTCAATAATATTCACTATCTTGCCATCTCAAACGAAATGTTATAAAGGCTCGGGTTTCTCTGAGTAAATACTAGCGGAGACAATGTCCCCTCCTGTCTGACGATAAACTCCTTGGTTGCTTCTCAGTCCTGTTGTCATCCCTACTTGAGCGCTCTAGCGGTATCAGGCAGCCAAAGCCAAAGAGGAACTCAGTAACGTGCTCGAAATAGCCGCATCGCGGACATGACTGAGATTTCGTGAGTCTAAAGAGAGCCACCAACGCAGCTGCTAACCTTGTTGTTTTAAGGTTCCAATGATCGTAGTTCAAATCATGCCTTCAGGTCATGAAGCTTTCTGGCGAGATTTTCGCTCAGTTCGCCCATTGCACTTGGGATTTATTCACCTCGTTTCATTCCATGACTATATAAGCACGGTATTTCTGAACAAAGGAACCGTAGACCTTGGGATCAGGAATTTTGTAATCTCTGAAACGAAGTTTAATTCGTTCAGATTGACCCAAGAATTGTCCATCACACATCTTAGGCCGTTATATGAATGAACGGGCCGCAGCGCGGTAGAGGTTCGTCGCGGTCTTCAAAGCCAGAAGTGTCAGGAAGCAGTTGGCAAAAGCGTTGTCAATTGCTATTTTTTTTAACCTCCCAGCTGAGTCGCCATCCAATTTGGAGGCAAAGACTTGATTTAATATCTCAATCTACGGTACCTAGTCATATTATCTGGCTATTGTAGGCCCGGGCTCGAGGTGATATTGAGTTGCATAATTCATTAAAGTAGAAAGTTTATACTGCTTACTAATTATGATTATACTTTGTGCTGCTTCAGGCAAAAAGCCAGCTTAGGGTTCGGCTAGACCCGAACAGGATAAGCGAAGCGCCCACAACCAACCGAGCGCCGCCCATCTGAACTGGATTGTGTGCGAGTGAAATTTCGACTCTCAACGACGACGACAACCGACGACCCATCCCTCTCACCTCGCCCTTCAACTCCCCGTACACCTTCACTTCGAGGTCACAAGTCGCCAAAATGGGTGGTGTCACCGTTCGCGATGTGGACGTAAGTTGTCACTTTACCTGTCCTTCTGCACCTGCACCTTTACCTGGCAACGGATTGGCATCTCGCATCAAGAGAGGGAGAAGAAGCAGTCGATCGAAACGGGAGCACGGACGATTGGAACACAGAAATATTGGATGGAATGCTTTTGGTACAACAAACGCGTGGAATCTTGGTGGCCGATTACCGAGACGGGCTTCTATTGTTGATACGATTGATCGGTGACTACGACCGCGAATGCGAACAGATATCGACTATTGATATGGAATAAAAATACGCACAAAACCAGCCGTTGCCAGGGGGAAGGTTTTACGAAGCAGAGGCTAAATTGTTGGCGGTCGAATGTGTGCTGATTTTCTCGTTACAGGCGCAAAAGTTCATTGTGGCTTACGCCGCTTTCTTGAAGCGTCAGGGAAAGCTCCCCATTCCTGGTTCGTCATCCCACCTACGATATCTGAAATTTCGACACCACTAACCAGCGTAGGTTGGGTTGACACTGTCAAGACCTCCGCCTCCAACGAGCTCCCTCCCCAGGACCCCGACTGGTACTACGTCCGTGCTGCCGCCGTTGCCCGTCACATCTACCTCCGCAAGACCGTCGGTGTTGGCCGTCTCCGCAAGGTTCACGGTTCTACCAAGAACCGTGGCTCCCGCCCCGCCCACCACGTCGATGCCTCCGGTGCCGTTGACCGCAAGGTCCTCCAGTCCCTTGAGAAGATCGGTGTCGTCGAGCAGGACGAGGAGAAGGGTGGCCGCCGCATCACACAGTCCGGACAGCGTGATCTTGACCGTATCGCCAAGACCACCGTTGACGAGGAGGAGGAGGACGATGAGTAAATTAGTGTCGGCTTCTAAACTAATGAAAAAGTCCTGACGTTTTACCTTTCCTCCACCTTTTACCTACCACCTTTATACCTATCCGCGGGATGACTCGACATGAGGACCAGGTGAAACGGGGCTGGCTCTGGCTCTGGCACAGGCAAGGGACGGCGAACGGAGCGGGTTTGATCGGATGAGAGGAATGGAATGAACTGAGTTCACATTTCTTGTGTTTCATATTCCCATGTTCAATTGGAGGCAATATACAGCCTACACATCACAGTCCATGATCCTGCGTCACTCTCAGTCGAGAATAGATTATGCGTAACGATTGCACTGTTCACACCACCGACCCCGCAAGTAGCTCCAATGTTGCGATCATATTTGTACTATGAGTCTATGAGGGTCAACTAGATACCCCACGGCATAACCCTGAAATCTAACCCCACACTCTATTTTTTTCCTGACTGAGCAGACGGATCCTGTACAGGACACCATTAGCACCGCAGTTCGCTCCTGCATACCCTACTCCCCCTATCCCTCCATATCCCCCACAACAAAAGATCCAAAAGAACTCACCAGATAAACCTGATAAAACCTCATCCTCACTCCCTCCGCGAAATCAAACACCACCCTTCCAGCCCACTGCACCTCAACTTCTCCCTCAGGATCGCTCTTGAGAACATACTTGACCGTCCCGTAGAGCATAAGCTCATCCTCGCCGCCAAAGAACACTTTCGTCGCCGTGTGCTTGCGCGACGCAACATGGGTCCAGAGGCCGTGGCGGAGGGTGCGGATCTCTGCATACATGTCAATATACTGCCCTAGCATATGGGATGTGGAAGGCGTACGATCAGCACCCTTCGCCGTCTTGGGCCCCATGATCAAAGTTGCATCAGGTGTGAACGAGGCGACGTAAGCTTCATGCTGGGACTCCGTGTCGCTGATACTGTAGAAAGATTCTAGGAAGGAAATCATTTCGGAGGCCTTTGCAGGCGAGAGGAAGGGAGAGGAAGATATCTTGTAGGACATTTTTGCGTCGCGTTCTCGATTTAGCGCACCTGGCCAAACTAAATAACTCTTTTGTTTCTCGATGCTTCTTGGAGTCAGAATGGGAAATCATAGAAGATGAATGATTGAAGCTAAACTGTGATGTCAAATGTATGGCTATGGAGATGGTGTCGGGCCGATGAGAGGACCCTATCCGATACTCGTCGGATGGGGTGGATTCGTCTATTTCAACGATTTAGACCCCGAATAGGAATATTGTATGATACTAATGGTTCAATCCTTTATGATTGGAGTAAGCTATAAAATAAAAAGCCGTCGCTGTTGGGCGTGTTGTAATTTGGATTATCTAATTTATATACATACATTGTATAGATGAGAGTGGATTCGGAACCATGCGACGTCTGCGTCTATACATATATCTGAGTGACACTTGATATAGGACGATTCACAAATCCGAGTGTACACTATATAGGTAAAAGTCGACGAATCGCCTTTACTTCGGTCGCTTCAAGGTCTCAAGAGATTGACAGTACGCCGACAGGTATTTATTTGGTTGCAGACCATACCCCTTTAAAGCCCAAGGACAGACCACTGAACAGAATGCGAGATAATATCTAAAGACCTGTGCTCCAGCAATATCTGATCTCTACATTCACATTACAGCTAACCGAACCCGCCGCTAAACACACCAACGGCAATAGCGTGGTGGCCGAATTCGGGTAGGTGATGCGCGGTTGATCGAAAGTATATAACTACAGTCATGTCTCAACAATGACGAGGATTTTAAGATTCTGAAAGTTGGCCTTCTTTACTTATGCCATCAGCAGACTACCAACAAATCATCGGGAAAGGCCGAGTTGCCAATTCCTCGGCTGAGGGCCAGAAACATGTACCTTGGTGGCACGGCCTAAGTATCAGCCGGACTCCATCATTTGAAATCACCGATTGCACAACACTGTCCCTTGGACCGCTGGAAAATGCCATTTATTCATCAGGCGAGAGTGCAGCAATCCGGACTTCGATTATGTGGTCAACCATAATGGGGCCCTTTGGGCCCCATTCAAAGAGTGCCATCGCATTGAACGCTGGCGTGTTCGTCCAGGTATTTTGGTACAGTCATTGATTTGGAGACCACGAGCTCCTCGTTGGTCTCGGCCCATCAGGCACGTCTGTCATCGTGTAACAGAAACGGAGACCCGGTGAAGACTCGGACGTGGCCTCAGAAAAGCCAGTATACACTTGTATATCCGATCTCGGCAGGTCCATGCTAGACCCGGGAGGTAAAATGTGGTTATCTCTCAGTGGAAAGTGTGTTTGCTGCCATGGTCCTGTTAGCATTAAGTAGGATGGATATCCACTTCTTCAGGGCCTCTCCAAATCGATGCTACCCCTCATCGTCCGGTGATCCTACTTACCAGCAAAGCATAAGCCGATGCCAATTGGTCGATCTCGCATGACGCGCAGACAAGAGTGCCTGGGTACGGCTGATGATTGCTCTAGATTCGGATGACCGAGAGTGGAAGGGACCAGGAAGGGATCAAGAAGGCACCTCGTAGAAACTCTCGGGTATTTCAATACGCCGTACACGGTATATACACCCCAAAGACGGTCCAAACTGAAGATACGAATCTATATTGCTGTCAGTGCGTGCCCCGCCCCCACGCATAGAGGACGTCGCCGTTATCAACAGAACCGTCCTGCCTCCACGATCAAAGGCCCCGACGCAGGTTGAGGCAGCGATAAAACGAGGCAATGAATGCGAGAGGATCTAATAAAGCGGGGGCGTCCTCAGGCGACGGCCTTGGAGCTACGATGACCAGGCCTGGATTACCGTTATCCGTTACCCCGCCGTTCGTACAGAGTACATTCAATACAGGGACTTCCCTTGACACGAGAAACATGAGAGACATTGCACTCCGCACAGTACCCTACGTAGCAAGTCAAGTAGAGTCCAGTGTGCAGCAACAGCAGCGCTTGATTGGCCTGGTTGAAATTAGTTGACCGGTGGCTAGACTCGCGCACCATCTTCCACATCAGTTTGAAATTCGGCATGAGGCACCTGCAGATACGCGACCTGAGATTCGTCGAGGTGAAGAGGTACCCGAGTATGCTGGAGGGGAGTTGCGAGACCCACGTGCGCGCACAGCGGGAGGTTGTCGCATACCAAGATTCCTCCCCAGCACGGGCTCAGAGAATAGAGCCGATTGACTGTTCTGTTAATGTGCGACGACATCATCGGTCTTCCTTGGAAGTCAATACCCCGTCCACTGGTGTCTGTCCTGTATCTGAACAGAGCCTACTCCGTACAGTCGCTCCGAGTCCTCCCGCAGGAAGTGCTGTTCCTGGCCAATCGACCCGGCCACGGGTGCGATTATCCTCATAATTATCCCTCATTATGCTGATAAGGCCGCCTAGAAATAATCGTAATACAGTAATTTATCCAGCTGACCTGACCCTGACACCACTTGACTAACGCTGACAGCCTAACTGTGCGTTCTCGACATGACGATGATTGACTGCGGAGGGTCTGTCTACTGCCAGTAGTGCCTGCACCTCTCCTTACTTTCTCCTTCTCCTTCCTCCCCTCTCTTCCTTTCCACTTCTTCTATAACAGTAACAGCTGCTCAGTCACTATTGATCTCGCTCTCAGATTGTTCTACTCCGCTCACATCGAGGATTACCGCCATCGCGTCGCTTCGCTTCGCTTATCTCCCGCGCGTCGCATCGCATTATCTGTCACAGGAACCCACTGCCAGGACTATACTATACGGGACTCTGCGTCTGCAAGTCTCAGCCTCTGTCATTCCATCGCTGCTGTAGGTTTACTTTTATCCTTCACGTTTTTGGCATCTATTGTTCTCACCTTTGCCACCCCTGTTTCGCTGTCTTCTGTCTTATCAGCCAGCCTTAGTCATCATCCTTTGTCCCTTGGTTGCTCGCTTGGCTCTGACTCATGTGATGATAGTTAGTTGAGCCACCAGCAGTCGCCAGGCCAGCTTCTTTCTCATCAACATCATGGCTACTCAGAAGACTCCCGTGTCCAGCATCGCTATGGCCCTTGCCGGCAAGACGGCCTCGGTTGACATCCCCAAACCGCGCTCCGGTTACTCTTCTGGCCATCCTCCCCGCGCCGGTCGCCCTGCCATGCTCCCTACGCCGCCGAACTCGATCTCCCCTACTCTTCCTCCTCACGGCTTCCGGACGCGTGATGCCGGCTCTCTTCTGTCACCCCCTCTTGCGACATCGCATGTTGACTCGGATATCGACCTCGGCGACGCTGCCGACCACGCGAACTCGCATCAGCGCGATGCGACTGCCACCAGCCTTGAGGTTGCCGGGGCGATCACACCGGCAATGCTGGCCAAGTACCACCTTCCTGAGATCTTGCTCCAGCATGGACCCCTGGCTATCCGCCATGTGATGGGCTACCTGACGACCTCGGTTCCTGGCTTCTCGGGGATTCCCCCTGCAAAAGCTAGGCGATTAGTTGTCGCCGCACTGGAAGGTCGAGGAAGCGACGATAAGAGCGATGTCGTCTTTGAAAAGGTCGGATGGGGTCGTTGGGATGCTCGGCGCCGTGGCGAACCGTCACGCGATTCCTCCCGCCATGAAATGTCGCCTCCTTCCAGTCTGTCCGATACCTTCCAGCGGGGGGTGCAGATTCCGAGGTGGGATAGCCTGCACCCATATGGCTCCAGCGTAGGCGGCTCTGCTGTCTTCTCGTATACTGAGATGGAGTTTGGTGGGCGCGAAGACATGCTGGAGCATGAGGCAGATAAGATGTCTTTGGACGGAATCGACCGCGACTACTGCTCTTCTTCTCCTGCTCCAGAGGACGAGATCCCCGACGGAGACTGGGGCGAGGAAGATATCACGGACGAAGAGGACTGGGCGCAGATAGGCGCCGCTGAACTACGCGCGCGGTCTATGAACGGTGGGGGTGGATTTGTGAACGGGAGACATCCGCCGCAGCTCCATGGTGGCGGACCGGTTTCGTCGTCTCTCGCAAAATCAGCGCCACGCGCAACTCCTATTCAACAACTTGGATTCTCGGTCCCCGACAGCCAGGAACGAGCTGCGGTTGAGGCTCTCCTACGACTAGGATCTATGTAATACCACTCATCATATCAGGCGTTCCGGTCGCAGGTTTACTCGGACTACCTGCTATTTTTTTGCTTTTATCGGGCTGGGCCAAACTTCAACATACATATTTCACGATTCTACGACACATTTACATAATATCCAAGACTGCTCCAGACGCCGAAGATTACTCCTACTCGACAGGCTCGAGGCTTCGGAAGCATTTGCATTGGGATTGGAACGGGACTCGGTTGGATTGGAAAACATGGCGTCTATTTCTATAACACATGGTCCCATTAATTTCGTTTCTGACGGACTGGAACTGGCTTCGAGCGCAGGAGAGCACAGGTCAGCACCACTGCACTCTTGTCCTATTCTTCCCTGATATACGGCACGCACGGGCATGCAGTAGCCCCGGCATTGATTTTAATATACTGCCCTCGCCACTCTGTATCTTCATCTTGCCGGTTCACTTTGCTGTCGAGGTTATTATCTCAGCTTGGTGTCTGGGCATGGTTTGATATAATTAGGAACTCAGATTGGAACTGGGGATCCAAATTCAACAAATGGAAAGATTATGATCTTATTTTTGATGTCGTAATATTGCATGTAAAGACGCAGGTATGGATCGTTCAGAATTACCCAGCTTTTCTAAACCCTGCTCCCATCTCTATCGAGTAGACTCCATATGTATTCTGGATGAGCCTTACTCTATACGTACCTATGCCCTCCCAATCCGTTACCTAACTAATCTTGTCGTGGAAAAGGACGTAGATGGTGCAACCAAACACAAACCACAAAGTTCGAAATACCAAATCTTGAACAATCACTTACTCATTTACTATCACTGTCATGTGCCTCATTAATCCTTCTCCAGACTTCGGCTTCCACTTCAGCAAGCTTGTTTCCCGCGCTCTGCAGCCACGATTTTGTGCTTTCCCAGAGGCCCCCTTCACCGCCACCATCATCTGCATGTGTACCTATATTTGAGCTGGTGGCAGTGGCGTTGTGCAGGGGAAGGGTGGTGGAGGTAGATGCCGAGGGTGGAGTGTAGATCGAGGCGTAGGGTGCTGTTGTTGAATTGGGAATTGAACCTTGGTATTGGGACTGGTAGCTGTAGCCAGAGCTTGAGCTTGACCCTGGTGTGTAGCTATAGGAACTGGCTGTCGTTGTTGCCCTAGTTGTTTGAGGTTCGGTTGAATATATGGCTCCGGTAGTGTACGTCGAGGTTGAGGTAGGAGCTGGAGCTGGAGCTTCAGCTGGGCGGAACGCAGGCGCAGTGGTTATGATAGCAGGTGTAGGGTTAGGGTTCGATGAAGGCGGTGCTTCCTGTACTTGTGTTTGTAGAGCTGGTGCAGGCGTGCTAGCAACGCCGCTTTTCGGCGCAGGTGCCGGCATTGGAGGAGATGAATGGTCCTCAGCTCCGGCTTTTGTTCCATCTCCTGTAGCTTGCTTTTGCTGATCCATTGGTACGAAAGCTGCAGCTGTGATACTAGTTGTGTCAGGCACTGGCACGGCACCCGGCTGCGGTGGTGGCGGAGATGCAGAGGCAGAGGTGGCAGTAAGCGATTCCGGAGGTGGAATGGTTGTTGTCGGGTCTTCTGGGATATCTGGAGCAGAAGCCTCGAGGGCTGTCATGCTGGTGGGTTTGGCTGTGGCATAAATAGGGGAATAAGATGGTGCTGTTGCGGTAGAGGCAGAGGCTGTATCTGTTGAGGCAGATGACTCAGGTAGAGGGATGCCCTTCTCGTCGGTGTCCGTCGGGGAAGAGCTGCAACTGGCTTTGTCAGTAGACATGATGTTGTTAAGGCGTTGATACAGTAATTCAAGCTCTCGGAGGTCTAGGTACGTAGATAGTTTAGTATCTACGACGTCATCATCGTCCATCGTCCAAAGCACGTGATCAGTAAAACACGTGTCTAGAGCGAGGAGATTTTACAAGGATATTTTACGGGAAAATCAGGATGAGGAACAAAAAAAAAATACAGTTGGCAAAAAGGAAAAAGCTTGCAGGCAGTAAAGTACAACTGGTACAAGAGAAAATGTCACACTTTGTATGCTTTACGCATACCTCTAAAGGATCCCCATCATCATTCACCATCTGAGTTTTATCCCAGAAAGTGACCGACCCCTTCCCCAAAAGGTTTACACCAACAAAACAGTCATTTTGTGCGAGACGCTTATTTGAACTTCTTGCCGAAGAGGATGAGCTGGACCTGGTCATAGATGGACAGGACACCAGCACCAGCGACACCACGGAGGATGTTAGCACCAGCACCCTTGAAGAGAGACTTGACACCCTCACGGGCGATGATCTGGCGGAAAGCATCGAAGGAAGAGCTGTACTTGACGGCCTCACCGGAGGTCATCATCATACGACGACGGACGGTGTCAAGAGGGTAAGAAGCAATACCAGCACCAGTGGTAACACCCCAGCCGAGCAAGAAAGAGACGAGGAAAGAGCCCTCAAGAGCACCAGTGAGGAGGACAGGCTTGAGAGAGTCGTACATGCCGAAGTACAGACCACGGTAGACAACGATACCAAGAACGGAGGGACCGAAACCACGGTAGAGACCGACGATACCATCGGAAGCGAGGGTCTTCTTGTAAACGTCAATGAGACCGTTGAACTGGCGCTCACCACCGCCCTTGGAGGACTTGGCGTCGTTGGCAAGACGAGTACGGGCGTAGTCGAGGGAGTAGACGAAGAGGAGAGAAGTGGCACCAGCCATCTAAGAGGGATTAGCGGCTGCATCAAGGGAAAGAAAGGTTAATACATACACCACCGGAGGCAAGGTTACCAGCCATCCACTTGGCGTATCCATCACGGTCCTTCTTGTAGGCGAACATGGACTTGTAGGTGTCACGGAAGGCGAAGTTCAGGGCCTGGGTAGGGAAGTAACGGATGACGTTGGCAGTGTTACCTCTCCAGAGAGAGACAACACCCTCGGCCTGAGTGGTGCGGCGGAAGCAGTCCATCAGACCGTTGTACTTGCGGTCGAGACGACCAGAGCGGAGCATCTCATCCTGGGTCTGGATGAGGAGCTTGATACGCTCGATGGGGGCAGCAGCGGTCTTGGAGACGGCAGCGGAAACACCACCCACTAGAGAACTCGTTAGTAATCTATCGAATAGACCATCATTCAACTTTAGACCGTCAATCGAATCAATTGAGGAAATCTCAATGCGATTCGGTCGATAAATGCCATTTTGACGGGTGACGTACTCAGGAAGTCGACAACGAACCCCTAGTGAAAAATTTTTATCAGTCATGAATTCGATGACAGGAGAGATCGGGCGCGACCAGTTGCAGCCAGAAACAACTCATTCAGCGTTGAATAACCACTTTCGATATCGTTTCGATGCATATCGAGTAAATATCAAGTGATAATCCGTCAAGAACGCGTTGCCGGGATGTTCTGGCCGGGCGCAAGGGAGGTGCGAAAAGACTTACGGGCATGCCGAGAACGGACTTATCACTTTGGCTGGCCATTGTGACTGTTTCTAAGAGCAATACCTCTTGAGAAAAGAAAGAGAGGAGATGGTTGAAGTGTCAAAAAGAACAGGACACTGTCAAAAGGGATGGAGAGAGAGAAGAAGGAGAGGAAGAAAAAATAGCGAGGAAGGGCTCTTGTAAGCGGGAAGAGGCGGGTGGAGACACTAGCACACTCCTGGCTGCTGCGTGAAAAGTGGAACAACACTAGACCCGGCTCCGGATGGCCACTTGATGGCCACCTTGGGGTGTTTTCTTGGATCCGGCGCTAGTGCTCGCCCTGCTGGCCCGGGCAACCAGCCGATATCTCCCGATTCCCGGCCACATTGTTGTTGATGATCAAGTGCAATGGTGCGTCGGGATCTTGAGTTCTTACTGATAAACTACGTCCATTGGATTTGAGAGCTCAACCTCTATTCACTATGCTTAATCTGACATGACTGAATGATTGTTAACGCTGGAATTCGCCTCATCGGGCTAGAAACATCCGTAGAGCCTCCAAACGGAGAACCTGTTCCTCTCCCGAGTATCCGATAGCAACCAAACCTAGGCTTGCGATTGCATTAACGGCGGACGGCAAGAAATGTGAAGAATTTTCACCTCTAGACAGCGGAAAAGCATAAGCGGAAAACCCCTCAATTACGGTCTCCATTGCACCGAGCCATGATAACAGAGCTTGAGGCAAGATTTGCAGACCGCTGGTGGTCATGTGCCTTATGAGCGACCTCGGAGTCTTGCTTTTCTTCAAGAATAATACCTGCGGCATAGATAAAGATAGGTGCTATCAACTGGCTACGTGTACTAATTTTTCCCAGGCCTATCTGCTCCGGATTATTGTGTTCAATGTGGAGTATATTCTTCATTTGACTACTGATTCATGTCATTACTTTTATATGTTAATCCACCTATGGGTACCGCTATCCAAGAGCTCAAGCCTCAGTCAGACGGCGTTCCTGAACATGCTCAATAGAATTCGAAGGCTTTAGAACCGGAAATGTCTAGGTCTCATATTTCTTTTCTTTGTTCCCTGAGTTGCCGCTGTGCCCGGACCTCCTCAAGTTTTTGACACCATCACATTCGGGAATGGCGGATAGACCCACCTAACATGGGGGCGCTGGGCGTACTACAAACAATCACTATGAAAGCCGCATAGAGCGGGCGGACATTGGCATTTTTCAACTCTCGTGATCACTGTAAAATAGCCAGGTGAATTGAGTAGACTAGATGCACTTTCAAAAGTTATTAAGTACAAACTGTTGGGGATATCAAACTAGCTAAAATCTACGTCAATGCTTCTTTGACCTCTTTCTCTTCTTCTTCCGAGGCTCCCCTTCTCGAATATCAACTTTCCCTGCAGTATCGTCCTGCTCGGGCGCAGAAGGCTTCTCGTTGCCAAAAACGAACTCCTTCGGACCCTCTTCATTGCCAAATGTATCCTTGCGCCATTGCCTCAACCGAGCTTTTTTACCCAGTCTTTTCCGATCCCGTTGCTTCTTCTCCTCCTCCCGGAAGGTAGCATATTTCTTCAATCCAGCGAACTGATTGAGCTGCGCGTCGTCAGCCATCAGAATATCTAGGGCAGACAGGCCGAAAGACTGAGGAGATGTTTCACGGTAGCGGAAGCCACCGTCATTCCTCTTCGTTGAGCCGGGGAGGAGTGAAATGTCAAGGTCCAGGTTGCGATCAACGGCTTCTTCAATACGAAGCTTGTCCTTGCGGGCCTCGCGTTTCTGATCTCGTTTTTCCTGAGCCTTGCTCTTCTTGGTTCCACTTTCTTCATCATCTTCCATCTCAACGTCGGACAACTCAACTGTGGGTTTTTCATCGTTCTCAAAGTCGGGTACAAGGTCGTTAATGTCAATGTCGTCATCCCATGTGGGCTTCTTCGGTTTTTTCTTCTTACCGCCCCCTTCATCTTCGCTACCAGCTTCATTCTCTGCGTAGTAATTGTCACCAAACCGTTTCTGCATCTCTTCCTCCCAGTTTTTGTCGTCCCAGGCGGCATCCAGGAATTTAGCCCAGTCCTCATCGGTAAGCTCAGACGCGCGGAGACCCGCGACCTCTTTGATCTTGTCGACCTTCTCCTGCAGCTCCGCCATTTTCAGCTTGCGAAGTCGGTTCCTTTCTATTTCACGTTGCTTCTTCTCCTCTTCTTTTTTAGCCCGAGCCGCCTCTCTGAGCTTCTTCCTGGAGCTCTTTTCTTCTCTGCGGACGGACTGCTTGTTAGTTGTATCACGAGCGTGGGTAATTAGCTTGTTGTTGAGCTTGCTGGGGTCCTCGAAGCGGAAGTTGTATGCTTCCTCCCAGGCCTCTGCCCGCTCGTCCTCTTCCTCGTCATCGGACTCAAATGGCTGAAGGGAATTGCTGTGCTGCAGCCAAGCTCTGGATGACATGAAGTTGGACAGGAATGTTTCGGGGTCTTTATCCGCATTCTCAACATCTAGCTCAGGAGCGGCCTGGCGTTTTGAGGCTTGTTCAGGTGCTGACTTCCGAACAAGGAATCCTTCATCTTCCTCGCCGGATCCAGCCTCCTCTGCATCGGCAGCGGCGTGCATCTCTTTGACAATCGCGCTCTTCAATTCATCTTGTTCTTGCGCATACGTCTTAGGCGCATCGGGTTCATCCTCAGCAACATTGGCACCGCTCAGTAAGTTCTCTCGGTGGTAGTCTCTGAGGGTCATGGGTTTCTGCTTCTCCTCTCGTTTCTGTGGTCCCGCACCGTCTTCATCGAGAGAATGATAGAATTTTGCGTTTTTGTCGTATACCCGCGGGTCTTTCGATCGAATCGCTTTGATGGTCTCCATAATTTCGGCATCCACAGCCTCCGTAGCCAGTTCTGCATCGTCGTCTTCGTCTTCATCTTCTGAGGATTCTTCCTCTTCGTCCTCACTCTTTCCTAGTTTGGCCTCAACTGTATAGTCATTAGTATGCGGAAGCATTCCGTAGCACATAGTAAACATCTGTACGTACGTTGTTGCAGCTCCTCTCTTCTCTTATTGTGTTCAAAGCGGCGTGCATATTCTTCGTTGATCTTGAATCCAGCTCCGGAATCGCCGAGAGAGACGCCACCGGACTCATTTTCAGAGTCACTGGACGAATCATCCTCTAGCAATTTCCGCGACTTCTTAGCTGGTGGCTCCATTATTATTTGTGCTGGTAGTGTTGTTTTTCTGCAGAGAGAAAAAAAGTTAAGGCAGTTGCCGGCAGAAAAAATCGGTGACTTCTCACCGCCCTCAGGGTCCACCGTCGCTGCCTGAGAGCCAGGCAGCCAAGAGCTGACTAGGCTGACGTAGAACCAATGGCATCGAGACTGGGACCCGCGATTAATACCAATAGCTCGAAGAGCAGGCGGCCTCTTTACCCCAGCGCCATATTACTCCTCTCCCTATTTCTCTATGATCTTTATAAAATATACATGCCTACGGCACCCTAAGTTCATAGTCCTTTGTTGAATTTCTGCCGTGTTCTCTGTTGCCGCATCAAGTGTATGGCTGGTGACATGCACTAGATGTCGACCCAGCCGCAGACACCCTTACCCCAGGTCGGGAAGCTTGTCAGCGTGGTGTAAGTCGCCCAAAGACCACCAACGTTGCTATTGCGCTACTTCGTAACTTAGCCGCATGGGAGTCATTTCTAATGTCTATTTGACCGATTAGTCCCGTCGGGTTGAAAGAGGCTGCTCTCGACTCGCCCACTTTCCGTGCCACCACTCTTCACTTCTCCGATCAGATCGAATACACCGAACGATGGCTCGATGGTTACGCGAAGGCCGCAACCCGGCTTGCCACGGAGCTCGCGGCATTGGAGGGGATAGTTGGTGCATTTCTCTCCTACTCTACGAATCCTCTAATGGTATCGGAAGCTATTCTGGATCATGACTATACGCTGTCGTCAATGCGGAGATGTGGTGAGAGTTCAAAAGACATGTGGAACGGTCTGATCTTTGCAGCCCGGAAGATAGAGACCATGGTTTCGGAACCCATCAGGAACTTCATTCAAGAGGACTTGCGGAGCTTCAAGGTGAATGCTCTTCCAATTCTTGTTATCGATAGCGGCTAATCCTATATTAGGAGAACCGGCGTATCCTTGACCAGACACAGAAACAGTACGACACGTTGCAAGCAAGATACTCGTCTCAATCTAAGTCCAAGGAACCTTCGGCTCTCAGAGAGGATGCATTTCAACTTCACGAGGCCCGCAAAGCTTACCTTAAGGCGTCAATGGATTTCTCTGTGCAAGCGCCACAGATCCGGAATGCACTGGACCGGCTTCTGATTCGCGTCTCTTTCGATCAATGGAGGGAGCTAAAGACACTTCATAGTAACCACGCGGGAGTATTTGCGAAATGGAGCCAGGAAATGGACCGCATCAAGGGTTGGGTGCATGAAATGGAGGGGAGCGAAAGATACTCTAAACGGGAGCTTTTTTCCGCTAGAAGTCAGATCGAGGACGCCGCAGAGGTTGCTGCTCGGCCATCGCGGGAATTGGAGGATTATTCTGTATCCACAGTCCCATACCTCGGCTCACGTCCGTTGTCATTCAACACGAAAGATGCTCGCCCCGAGAAGCAAGGGTGGGTGAATTTACGCACAATGTCAAGCAAACCAACTCGCACCACTTGGGTTAGACGCTGGGCTTTCTTGAAGAATGGAATATTTGGTTGCCTAGTGCAGGGCGTGCGAACAGGCGCTGTCGAAGAAACCGAGAGGATCGGAGTGCTGCTTTGCAGTATTCGCCCGGCATTCCAAGAAGAGCGGAGGTTCTGCTTTGAGGTCAAGACAAAGAGCAACAACATAATGCTTCAAGCAGAAACTCAAAAGGAGCTCATGGATTGGATCGCCGCGTTCGAGGCCGCGAAGCAGAAGGCATTGGAGAATCCAGCGAGCACCGATGCTTCAGTCTCTGGAAAGCCTACTGTCCAAGATCCCGCATTCGCTATTTCTCAGCCACCCGCACCTGAATTTGCCGCCGACCCTGCAGACTATTTGACGCCGAATGTAAGCGATGAGCAGATCTCATCGGACCGCAATGGCATGCTTCCGCTTCCTGACCGGGACCCATCCACTTTCCGCAACAGCAGTGACCTCGGTGGCCACAGGCGACTGACATTTGACCCTGAGAGCCCAGCGAAGGACCACACTTCGCGACTCATCCAAAAGCTCGATTTACACCGACGGTCTAACAATGCAGTTCAATCTTCTACTTCTATACCCGGTGCTGGAGGTGGCATAAGCAGCCTTATCTCTGCCAGTCACGGTGCTATCTTGTCTACCGAGATCGATACGAATAAGTTACTACCCCCGTCGACCCTTACGCCCATGACGTTGGCGAATCCACCAGCCCCAACAAATCTGAGCAAGGCGACTGTACTTGTGAGCAACGAAAGGGGGTTAGGGGTAGGCCTTGGTGACAGGACAGGAGGCATGCCCAGCGGCATGATGGCAAATCTGTGGGGAAGCTCGAACTGGGGCTTTATGAATAAACTTGAACTTGAGTATGCTGGTGTTTCAGAAGAGAAGATACAAAACCAGGAGCCAGGAACCGCAGATCTCGACACTACAGGTGGCTCAGCTGGTGGTAAAATGAGAGCGCGTCATCGACCGACTGTGAGCTTGGATGGTGATACTTCTAAAGTGCAGCGGGCGATCCTTGGGATTGCGCATGAGTACCCCGACTATTATCCTCCCCAACTGAAGATTCAAGACGCTCAGTTTCGACTCCTCTTCCCTAATGTCAAGAAGGAGGAGCCCCTGGTCTTGGTGTTCCGAGCTACCTGGAACCCTAACGACCAACAAGAGTTTCCTGGTAGAGCTTATGTTACTACACGGAACATTTACTTTTACAGCCACTACTTCGGCTTGGTGCTTACTACGAGTGTTTCTTTGGAGAAGATCAAAGAAGTCACTGGGGCCCCTGGAAGAGACTGTGACTTCCTCTTCCTACACACCATTCCTCCCCCTGGGAACGACACCCCTGGTCGAATCACGGTGAAGACTTTTCTTGAGCCGCTCAAGGTTCTTCAAAAGCGGTTAAACTTCCTGATCCACGATTCCACAGCTGTTGAACCTATGGAGCTAGAAGCTATTTTCAAGACACTAAATAAGATGGCGACAGAGCAGTTCACGCAAACACCCAGCTTGGACAGCTGGGAGGATGTTACCGTGGGAGATAAAACAGGCGAAGCCGAGGATACTAAGAAGGCTAATCTCCGATCAGCAATTTACATTGACAAAAATCTGGATTTGAACAGGGCTAGAGCTAGCAGTGACGCCCCCAAATTCAGGCTTCCTAACCAACCCGTGCAGTATGTTCCACAAGGAGATCTGCATCTCGCAGCAGAAAAGGTGTTTAATCTTAGCACAAAGGCTGTCTTTCATATCCTTTTTGGGGATAAAAGTGCCGTTTGGCAGCTTCTTTTGTACCAGAGGAGAGCCCAGAGTGAGCCGCTTTTGCCTCATCATATTGTCGAATCATTCTAACACCGTACAAGACATCAAACAAGGCCCTTGGGTAAGGGATGAGTCCCGCCATTTAAAGCGAGATTTTCAGTATCAGATCGAAACTTCTGATATATTCGGTGGGTATTTCCTAGTTGGTCAAGTCGTCTGCTGACACGTATTAGGTCGGACTGATGTGAAAGCGATATCGGACTACCAATTAATTGATGTCCTCAATGACCATCTGTGCTATGTGGTCACGGACAAGAGAACTCCGTGGCACCTCCCTTTCAGGCGTAATTTCAGGCTGGTCAATAAGATTGTGATCACATTCGTTGCGAAAGGGAAGTGTAAGCTTTCCGTTTACACCAAAGTGGAATGGCTATGGTCCCCTTACGGAATTCAACGTAAGCTTCCAGATACCATCGATAGTGAATAATACTAAGATGCTGCAGGGGTGATTAACAAACAGGCTATGGGCGACTTGGAAGAAGATGCCATGGACCTTGTCGACCTCGTTGGGGATCAGGTGCGCAAGCTCGGTGTGCACAGTCGGACCAAGAAAGCAATCACTATCTTCGGCCATGTTGGGCGACAGGCCTTGACATCACAATTCAACATTGGCCCGGATGCAAAAATTGAGCGCCGCAGACCACGTACTCAAAGAACGCTATTCCAGATGCTGTACGAGACCGTCGTGTCGTTTTTCCAAAGCGCCATTTCATCTATCATTATTTGGGTATTTGGCTCTTTACGCTGGGTTTTCAAGACTGCAAAAGCCAATAAAATCATCCTTGCGCTACTTGCATTCAGTGTCTTATTGAACGGTTTCTTCTCGATGCGGGCCACAGCCGACTGGTGGCACGAACGGAATATTGGGAACTTCATGGCTCGTATGGGGATTCACCCAGATCAGGTTATGACCAAAGCTATATACATGCGTGACATCGACGAGGAAATCGCCAACTTGACTGTGGGACAAAGTGACAACGTTAGTGATTGTTTTTATACGTTCCAGCAGCAGACCATACGGGATTCTTCTGTGCCAGTGTCGCTCAGCACATCCAGCAGGGAGGCAGTAGCTCGAGCTGCGTCTAGAAGGATACAGCAAACTCGCGAACGTCTCGGTGTCTATCGACACAATCTCCTTGTTGCTCTTCGGGTGGTTAACAGCATCGAGAAAGAAGTTCTCCAAAGTGAGTGGGAACGCTGGCTACAGCAAGAGCTGCGGCGCTGCCGCCAGATTGAAGACCTGCTCACGGCGGACGGCGATAACAAAAGCGGGAGAGAGGGAAGCCAGACTGTGCTGAGGGGACTCGACGGCGACGTCAGGCAGTGGTACGAGACGTATTGCTCGAGCTGCCAGAAGGAGCAAGAGCGATTTGTCACTGAAGCTCAAGCCTGACTGAAGGAACCGCGGCAATGCAGTGACTTCATCCCTGAAATGATACCCGCTTAGGACAGACAGGCTATCCGTTTGTTGAAGGTACAAGGTGCGCAACACATGCACTCCCAAATGTACAACTGTACATAGGTATATAGCCCAGAATGGAACCAGCTCGACGTTGGTTGCAAAACCCTAATTCTGCCTTGGCTTGACAGCCCCCTCCTGGACCACGTAGTAAACCACTGTTCCCTCCCCTCCCATGCCCTTATCGATCATAGCCAGAAGCAACCTCTTCGAACCCCACTCTCCCGTGCGACGCGCTTTGGCCCGGTACTCGTAATACTCAGCCAATTTCGCAGCTTTGTCCGCAGCATCATTTCCATCCCCCGAAGCCTTTTCTTCCGCCTCCGCCTTGGTATCAATCCCTGCCGCTGTCTCGCCTTCCTCCTCTGCAGGATCAGGAAGCGCATCAAATACTGCCGCCATCTTCTCCAGACTCCAAGATTGCCCCTGTACAGTTGGAACAACAAACATGCGGTCCAGCTCGATATCTTCCTCGCGCAGACCCCGCTCAACCATGTACAGCTGTTCGTCTGGATGCGTGTAGACTCTATGTGGAGGAATTCCGGATATGAGCGGAATTGGAAACTTTGTAGCGACCTGGTGAATTTGTAACGATGTCCAAAGATGCTGATGTTGCAAGTTGTGGAGGACTTGGTGGGTTATTGAGGCGAGGGGGCTTGCGTCAGGAGTGGTGGAGATCAGGTTGGTGAGGGAAGAGGGAGCTGGAGGTTGCTGCGGCATTGAGAGTGGCATTTTTCAGTTTGCTGTTTCTCGATGTGAGTATGTTGGTTGATGTTCAGTGTAAGGTGTAAGTCAGCCATGATGCAGTCAAAGCCCCATTATTGACCGGGGCGGGCGGTCGAAAAAAGTTGGGCGGAGTTAAGCGGAGATTCGAGTCAAAGTAGAACATGTGGCTTCTATGTGCCTCTACTTCACGTTTAACGTTCACGTTTTCTGCCACTTGTTCCATGAGTTATTCAACTACTGACTTGTCATGGCCATCTCTTGTTAAACCCTGCCCTTTTAGATCTTGAATCAAATTCCGTTGCTTGTCCTTACTCCTACAATGGCGCGCCAGAAACAAGCAGCGCCCATCCAACGCGCCACGTCCTCGGAGCTGATGCATATGCTTCCAGACGATTCACCTCAAAAACACCAGATTGGTGCAAATACAGGTGTTGCGAACGAAGGTACAACTCGTGATAAGACTCACGAAGCGGCAGATACTCCTGGCTTGTGGCAACTCGCGTTCTGTGTCGTGGGAATCTATGCCTCCTTGTACGTTTTGTTCCAACCCATGGCATATACATGCGCTGACTATACAGCCTTTCCTGGGGCGTTCTTCAAGAAGCGATCACCACCGTCTCGTACCCCGTGCACCCTCCCACTGCGGCTGAGCCAGAACCAGAACAAGAGCGCTTTACGTTCTCGATTGT
Organism: Aspergillus spinulosporus; assembly: GCA_003574815.1. NCBI lineage: Eukaryota > Fungi > Ascomycota > Eurotiomycetes > Eurotiales > Aspergillaceae > Aspergillus > Aspergillus spinulosporus. Next base: position 224,862 of record QPHH01000013.1, on the reverse strand, counting down.
CCTGAACACCATCCAGTCCACCTTTGCCGCAGTCACCGGTTTTCTGTACCTCTACTTCTCAACTCCCAAAGGCGAAAAGGTTCCGTCCATCTTCCCAACGCGCAAGATCATCTTTCCCCTTGTCCTCGTCAGCATCTCCTCTTCCCTCGCATCACCATTTGGATATGCAAGTCTTGCGCACATCGACTATCTCACCTTCATCCTTGCCAAATCATGCAAGCTCCTCCCAGTCATGTTCCTCCACCTGACCATCTTCCGCAAACGCTACCCCCTGTACAAGTACGGCGTTGTCCTCCTAGTCACACTCGGTGTTGCGACTTTCACACTACACCATCCCGGAACAAGCAAGAAGGTCGCTGCGTCCGCGGCGAAGGGCTCCTCAGGTTCTTCGGCGTGGGGCATTTTTTTGCTTTCTATCAATCTTCTGCTTGATGGACTCACAAACACTACGCAGGACCACATCTTCAGCTCCCCGCAACTTTACACCCGCTTCACGGGCCCGCAGATGATGGTTGCCCAGAACGTGCTTTCCACCTTGCTGACCTCAGCCTACCTTTTGATCATGCCCCACCTCTCCTCAACAGGCATTCTACACGCTATCCTCCCTGTCCCAATCCCGCCTTCAACCGAGACGGAGCTGACAGCGGCCGTGTCATTCTTATCTCGGCATCCCGAGGTGCTCAAGAGCGTGCTTGGGTTTGCGGCCTTCGGTGCCATGGGGCAACTATTCATCTTTTACACCCTGTCTCAATTCTCGTCGCTGCTCTTGGTCACAGTGACGGTTACCCGAAAGATGCTAACCATGCTTCTGAGCGTCTTTTGGTTTGGCCACTCTCTGTCCGCTGGACAGTGGCTTGGTGTCGGTCTTGTCTTTGGCGGGATCGGCGCTGAAGCTGTTGTTCAGCGGCAGGAGAAGAAGGCCAAAGCGGCGAAAGCGAAGAAAATGGAATAATCTATGTTACATAACTGCTTGGATTTCAATGTACATGTAGAGATAGACTTCTTCAAATCAGCATTGCATCATTCCATCATCATGACATTATCGAATCTGAATTTGTTACAATGAACATTGGAAATAAGTAGTACCGATATATAAAACCAAGGCATCCATAAAATAACCAGGAAATCAATTACTTCCTCCCCTCCACCATAATAATATGGTATCCGTACCCAGTCTTCGCCTCCCCGATCTTCGGGTTCCCAGTCGTACTCTGCTCCAGCGAAAAGGCAACTTCCTCGAACGGAAGCTCTAGCTCGCCCTTGCTCTTCCACCCTAGGGAGCCGCCTGTAGTCAAACGGACGTATAAGTGCTTGCTTGCGCTTGTAGATAGATACGGAAATGCAAAAGACGAATGGAAGGGAAAGTACATACCCTGCCGAGCTTTGTCCTCTGAATACTCTCTTGCAACCTCGTCAAACTTCGCTCCGTTACGGATCTTCTCGAGGGCTTCTTCTTTTTTGGAGAATTTCTCGCACTGATGAATCCTTGTCAGCTGTCTTGCACGACGGCATGGAGGCAGGGTGTAGAGTGACGCTATGCGTTTATTCGTAGGAGAATCAGATCAGAAAAGCTGAGGTCCTTGCCAGATGCAGCCGGGTGGGTAGGTAGGAGTCTCTGCAACAGCGTATATGTATATACTGCATGCATCGCATAACGCCTTCAAGCATGATCTGCCCTATCTAGCCACCATTCGGAGCATGACACCGGTCGCCACTCAGAGTAGAACCATTGGCAGGAGAGAGAGGAGGAGAGAGAGTGAGGGGGAGGGAAGAACACACAAGAATATGCCGAACGTTCACGGATTGCGCGCCCTTCATCTTGCTCTTGTTATCGTCCTTGGCGTCACCAGCCTTGGCCTTGGATTTCTTGTCGCCGCCGCCGCTGTTTTTGGTGTTGCCTTTGCCCATGGTGGAGAGGAAGAGGGAAGGGGATCAGGAACTTATTAGGGAGCTTGTGCAGAGCTTGTGCAGGGGTCTTTGAAGACTGAATGAGCCTGAGACTGAGCTGCAGTGAGATTGAGGACTGAGAGGCCCTGTGCTGGTGGGGTGGTGGGGAGAAAGACAGCAAACCAAGTCTAACGAATGTTGGCTGGGGCTTAATGTCTGAAGGGCTGAGGCAGATTGAAAACGAGTGTGAGTCCTTACTATCACTGCATCTGGAGTAATATATATATTAGATAGGCATTTCTTTTTCTTTCTACCATGCTGTTGGCCCTCATTCCTAGCACTTTGGGGTCAAGCCCATTAATATGAGTTATATTAGTTTTTAAGAAAGCAATGATTGCGACACCATTGAAACCCAAGCACGCCTATCTAATTTGAGGAATGACTGCATCAACAAAAACTTTGGAAGTGGTCTTCCGGCGCGCCCTGATGCTCTGATATGCTCTGATGCGATCTGATGCATCACCCTGCACCCACTGGACGCGCCCCGATAGGCTGGCTCCCGTTGGGAGTCTTCTAGTTTGAGATCTGGAGTCGGCATATTTGTGACCTAGTCTCCAATCAATTCCTTACCAAGCTACACACGGGCGCCGGGAAGAATATGGCGCAGTCAAAGAGTCTGGATCTGGATGCGGCCCGCATTCAACGGCTGCCCGGCGAGGCGTTCTACATCCCGGATTTTGTGGATGAAGAGGAGGAGGAGAGGCTTTTGGCGAAGGTAGGTATGCTTCCAATTGGTACTCGTACTTCTGCTCTATACCGAAACAATTTATTCCGGTTATCGATCTATGCATCTCTTCTCGTGTCCATGGATTTTGTCCTCCGTAGGCCATGGCTGTTCCAACCCATCTCCTAGCTGCTAGCTATCCCTCCATCCCTCCACACTCAGTCCACATCATATCTTCACCAACAAACACCCACTGACTCCGTCAGATATCAACCGCTCCCCTGCCTATTTGGAAGCATCTCGCCCACCGACGTTTACAGACCTACCCATCCGCTCTAACCGCCACAAACACGCTGCTTTCGTCGCCCCTCCCATCCTGGCTGACAACGACACCGCCTATCATCGAGCGCTTTAAAGCCCTGCACATCTTCGATGATTCCCCACACCAGGGTCCCAACCATGTCCTCGTCAACGAGTACACCCCAGGCCAGGGCATCATGCCGCATGAGGATGGTGCTGCGTACCATCCGCTCGTGGCGACGGTGAGCTTGGGGGGTGTTGTGGTGCTCGATTTGTATGAGAAAATAAACCACAGCTCTAGCAGCAAGGATGATGGGGATGACAAAGGGAATGGAGGGGGGCGGACTCGGCGGCCGAAATACCGGATTTTACAGGAGAGGCGCAGTCTGCTTGTTACTAGAGGCGGCATCTACAGGGATTATTTGCACGGGATTGCGGAGCGGCACAAAGAAGAAAACCTGGGGCCGGATTCCATCTGTAATTGGGAGCTGCTGGGGGATGCGGAGCGGTTCGCCGAAGGGTGGTGTGAGAGGGGAACCAGAGTGAGTTTGACATATCGTGATGTGCTCAAAGTTGCCAAAGTGGGAAATACGATGAAATTTTTGAATAGGCATTAACATCGGACGGACAACGGAGATCAATCAATTGTCGGACTAAATACGAAGCCTAGTATATCAACGGGATCATGTTCCACTTCCCCTGGACGGCGGCCTCGCCAAACTTTTGTCTGTACCATTGCCGGGTTGTTGATGCTGTTATGCCCAAATTGACTGCGACGAAAAAGACTGCAGACAGCAGTGTCTTGTTCATGATCTCACCCTTGGGCGCGGCCAAAAAGGCTAGGGATAGGTAGATTATGCACTCGGCCGTGTAATGCGGACACAGTATCCAATTAAACATGGGGTGAGTAGGCAGGGTGTATTTTTCCAGAGAGGACAAATAATGGTGGCAGTCGTGTTGGATACCCGAAGCAATGAGGAAAATAGGAAGACTCAGAAGCGTGCGTCCAGAGAAGCGGCTCGTCAGATCAAAGTCGTTTAGATTCAATCGATGAGTGAGAACCGTCCCTGCGGTACCAATCAGCAGACGTCTTGAGCCCAATAATATTTCAAACAGACCTGCTCCCTCGATCCAGACCGCAACGGCTACAGCCAGGTAGAACCCGAGACCTGCAAACCAATGAACGAACCACATTGTGGACGACGATGGCTTGGAGAAGCTAAGACACTCATGTAGCCGTCTCAACCCCTGGGTCAACAGCAAGCACCAGCACAGCATGACCTGGTTGATTGAGATCGCTTGGTCCAAGTGTTCCGGCCGGATTCGAGCTGTGATGGCCTGGAACGCGCGCCCGTGAGACAGCAGCTGCAGAGCCCAGAAAATTGACGACAGAACCAAGATGACGTAAAATTGGGTGAAGTAGCTGTGAGGGACTCGCAGCGCAGCAGCGTAATCAAGGGCGCGTGTCACCGCGGATACGCTCGCGGGCGCGGCTGAGGTCGATTTCGAGGTCGACGTTGCGGACGTCTCTGACTCGGCTATAGCTCTTGTTGCACGAGCACCATAGGGGATGAACCGCGACCGAAGCGAATCTGGCAGACTAACAGAAAAGATCTGGGGAATTTAGTTCTCGTCCATTCTAGAAGGAAATCGCCGATGATGTCGTGCAGCTCATACCGTACAAGCTGCGAAGATGAAGAAGGCTCGGAGTGCATCGACAGCATCCATGTTTGCGGTGGAGAGAGCAGAATCGATCAGGCGAGAGACAAAGTCCATCTTCTTTATCCCTCCCCTCTCAAAGAGTTGCGATAATTGTCAGGTCAGTGCCAACAATGATGTGGTGATAAACATGACCATCCAGGCCGGGGTCCCAGTTACGGCTTGGTCTCAGATTTGATTACGATATGCCGCAAGCGAGGTTTCGCGGCTTGAGCATCACGTCGGACACACCATTGAGTTCAATGACCTGGACAAAGAGTGCCCATTGTCAGTATGCTGATATTTGAAATATTGAATCACTGTCGGGATCAGTTGGATGACTGCATAATGGAGCTGCAGCCTCTATCCAGGTCGAAACATGGGTTCTCATGCTTCCCCTCATTTCCTGTCAAGTGTCCCGTGACTCAGGTCTGAAGATGGCAATTTTCAGGTCGATCGGAAAATCAGCGCGGAAGGGAAAAGGGGGGCAACTTGGAAATTGAAGGGCGGGGCGATAAGCTGGAAGAGCATCGAGCCGTGAGGCCGTGGCTGGCTCAAGTGGGCCTGTTCAGGATGCAGGCTCGTCTTAAGCCGCAAACGGGAAAGAGTGATGGCGCAGTCGCCTTCCATTGGCCGATATGTGGATGCCTAGCCTGGCTGGCATCCAGGGAACCCCCTGAAGGCCGGGAGGTGGCCGATGAGTGGTGCACACCAGAAAAGATGATCGCTGTCGAGTCTCTGATTCACTGATGATTCATACGCCACTTAGTTTCATCCGAGTGCCGGCATCCCCGCTTGCTTTGGGCCTTTGCGCATCGCAGAATCATCGATGGAGATTATTTTGACTGCCACACCGTACTCAGAAGTTTCGCCGGTCTGAAAACTGCAGGTGATGTGGTACCGTAGCCTTGCAAGAACAGCAGGAGAGTCTCCCGTTTTCGAGCGATGGGCATGGAGACCAAAGATTATTATTGCCTCGAGGGTGCGAGCTAAGGATTGGTTTGATTTTGGCTGAAGAGACGGTATCATCGTGATGCGACAAGCCAAACTACTGGCAAAGCTGGTTAATCCGCCCCAGCGCCATCAGCAGTGGCCAAACCTGAATTGACGAAGTCTGCCATGATTCCCACGAATATCAATATCGCGCAGACACGGAAAATGAAAGCCTCTGTGATGATGGCAGTAACCGAATTCGATACCTAATAACTACGACGGCCTGCCTCGCAAAAGTAGTAGTGCGGCCTCAAAGCTCAGGCTGCCGCTCTGCCACACACCCAAAGTAGTTTCACACCATAGACCAGCAGACCCAGTCCCAGAGACTAGGGTTGCTGCTAAGAGTCCCAGTTCCAGTCCTTGATCTCTGTTTCGTTTTCTCTGCTCTCCATTCCTTCCCTCCTTTCCAATTCTCCCAAAACACACTCCCTCCTCCCAACACTGTCCACCTTGTTTCGCCCTTGTCCTTTTCTAATAACCCTCTTCTCATCTTACCTTCTCACGACACTTCTTCCGATTCTCCATCCGCCCGCTTGCCACTCTTCATCCACCTTACAACAGATTCGATAGCTGCGTGTTCTCGAAGAGCCCTGAGCCGACCGGGTCTCATCTTCTTTACCTCTTTTCACTCCCTCTTCCACAGTCACCATTCATTCCTCACTCTTTATCCATTCCTCGCCGTCTCTACCGAGCGTGGTTGACCACCGACTTCCGCGCCCAACCGCTGGTGTCCTTGGTCCCCAAGTCACCCTGTCCGTTACGGCCTCCGAAAATGTCGAGCAGAACTTCAAAAAGTCGAGTGTTACCGCTATGAGTGATGTTGACACTGTCCCTTCGCTGCCGGCTGTCCTGGATCCCGGGAAACAGAATGCGTTTGCAGTCAAGGCGAACAATCAGTCTGCCTTGAAGCCTTCCTCTCCTAGGAGAGCGTCGCTTTCGCCACGTTCCCGAAGGGAAAATGTCCCTGCAAAGGGGTTAGATTCTGTTGCTGGTGACAAGGAAGGGCCCCCAAGCCCCAAGGCTGATTCGGAGGCAGAAACTATAATTCAATCGGGTCGTGAGTCCCTGTCCCCGGAGAAAAGACGAAAGTTTATCAAACATGAATCGAAACGATGTGATGATGATGAGCATGATCGTGATGGGGGGAACGAACTACCGTCAAGTGATGTACAGGTGAGGAAGAGCAAGCCTGTGGATTATAGCCATGATATAAGCGACCGTGAGCAGCGCCAGCTGAGCCCTCAATGGAGAGACGGATCACCGCCTATTGTGAAACTAGAAAAGTCCGACGATGCCCGATCGGTCTCGAGCAGGTCAGAGACAATGAGAACCTCGAGGAAGCGCAGCTTGAGTGAGAGTGTTAATGGCGATTCGGATGGTCCACGACCAGCACGCCATAGGGACTCACCGGTTCGAAGCCAAGAGGAACACATCCTGAGCAATGGTGTTAACTTCACCCGACCGGCTTCTACAGACCGTTCGGTTTCGCCTGTTCGTCGAGCTCACAAGCGAACGGCTTCTGGCCAGCCGATCACAAACGGAAAAAAGAAGAAAGCTCCCGCAGCTCTCGCTACCGGGTTTCGAAGGCAAAGCTCCGAGGATCGCCAATCAGTGTCATCTGCAAATGGGTCTCCGATGCCGAATGCTTATGCCCGAAAGATTGCCTCTGCCGATGGAGCTTCAGCGTCTCCGGCCAGACACACTAATTATAAGAAGATACGGGATCAGAATGGCAGAACCCGCCTGGCGCGGGCTTGCGCGGCTCAGGAATTGGATCAGGTTAAACAGCGGTATATGGAACGTCCAGAGGATTTGAATGTTCCCGACAATGCGGGAAATACACCTCTACAAATAGCGGCCCTAGAAGGTTGTGCGCCCATTGTCGAATTCCTGATCTCTGCAGGGTGTGAAGTTGAAACCTGCAACATCGACAAAGACACTCCATTGATCGATGCGGCGGAAAATGGTCATGAGGATGTGGTGAAGATTCTTTTGGCCGCTGGAGCGAACCCACGAGCTGTTAATTCACAAGGCAACGAGCCAAGTGATCTTGTCCCCGATGACTGCGATGAGATTCGGCAACTATTGGAAAAAGCAAAAGCCCAGCGACGGCCAGCAAACAGGCGATCGGAAGAGACAAGCGTACCACCAAACCGGGATTCGTCATCGCGTCGAATCTCAGGCGCCAGCCCGCGCGAGTCCCCCCCGGCCAGTGGCCAACGCAGCCCTCCGTATTCCACCACAATGGCGACAAAGCGGAAGAGCGTAAGGAGTGAAGCTACGAGAAACGATCTGCTGTGGACTAAGGCTACCCCGGAAAATCTTCAAGCATTTGCTGCGAAAGGTGATATTATGGGTGTTGCGAATATCCTTAACGTGGGGCAAAAGGCAGACCCAGAGTCGATGATAGCTGCTGCTAAGGGTGGCCATGACGAGGTGTTGTCCCTTCTTCTTGGTATGGGCGACGCGGATCCTGATCCCCCGCCAATATCTTCTATGAAGACTGGGCATAACACTCCGATGCTTGCCGCGATTGGTCGTGGAAATCTCGCTGTCATAAAGCTTTTTCTGGATCAAAAAGGCTTCAACCCAACTCGTCGACTTTGTGATGGCATGACCTATTTTGAGCTATCTAGGAAGCGCAGGGCTGATAATTGGGAAGAAGAATATGATACCCTCAAAGAGGCATACGACAAGTACATTAAGAACAAAAAGCAACGCAGATCTGATCACCAATCACCGCGTCGAACACGAGAGAAGGAGAAGGATAGCAAGCGATCTACCCGCAAAGAGTCTCCTTCGCCTACTAGGTCCAGGCAAAACGGTAGCCCCGGCCCGCGTGATAGGGACTCAGCCATGCCAAGAGAGAAAAAGGGGCTTGCTCAACCGAGAGATAAGTCAGGTTCCGGCATACCTCGTCCGAAACACTTACATCAAGACGCGGATACGGTCCGCTCCGAGCCGTCCAGGCAGAAGGCGGTATCGACGGTAAAGGATGGCGACACGAACAGGGGCGAAGACGTAGTTAAGAGAAGACGCCTCATCGCGGGACGACCGCCTCAGGATCGGGAGCGCAAGGTGCCTAGTTTAGCCTCATCAGATTCGATGTCCAGCCGTGAAGACGGTGCCAAACCCCGTCCGGACCGCTCTTCTGAGCCGACGTCTAAAACTTCACAACTGAAGCGAGGACGTAGCAGCGCTAGTCCTGAGCGACCTCGTTCTCGCGGGATTGAGGGCGAGCGTAATAACCGTGATGTGCTAAAGAAGAAGAGAAAAGTTTTGTCCGAGGAAGGGGCACCGAATGTTACTAATGGAGCCTTAAAAGGGCCTCACACTGACGGAGTTGATGATGTCAAGTCGCCTCCTCGACAAAGGCTCGGTATCAGCGCCAGTGATTCCAAAACGGATCGTTCGCAGGATTCACGTTTTGTGTCTAAGGAACAAAACTTTATCAAAGAAGAGCGGGCAAAGCAAGAAACGCAGGGATTAGTTGATATTCCTATGGAAGACGCCAAGGTACTGGAAGCGGACAAAGAATTTCCCCCGCCTATACCACAAGTGCTTGATCGAAGCGATTCCAATGGCGATATTGAGCCCGAAATCCCTCGTAGCCAGGATTCTGAGCAAAAGATGGTCAAGGAAACAGAGCAGGAACGGTTAGCACAGGAAGCCCGGGCTGCCGAAGCGGAAAAGGCTCGCGCTCAGGAAGAAGAGGAACGAGCAGCTCGAGCGGCCCGTATAGCGCAAGAAAAGGAGGAAGAAAACAAGCGGAAAGAAGCTGAGCAGCGGCGCATTAAGCAAGCAGAAGACGAACATCAGAAGCGCCTCGAACAGGAAAGGCAGCGGCTTGCGAAAATCCGGAAGGAGCAGGAAGCGCATGAGCAACGTCGGCGCGATGCGCTTCCTAGTCGTCTTTGTATAGCAGCTAATCTTGTCGGATCCAACAACCCGCAATCACGCAACCACACATGGTTGAAGAAGTTCATGCCAGTGGTTACAGCGGAAACCAAGCAGCTTGATCCTAGCTGTAGTGCGGACGTTGCAAATGAGCGATGGGTTCCAAATTATCTCGTTGCTCCGCTGCTAGCTACCAACGACCTCCAGTTGTCCCAGTATTCCAGTTGGGAGAAGCGCGACGTGACACCTACGCAGAGGATGAATTTGTGGCGGGTTACACGGCGAATGCTCGTGCAGGCGGATGATACGGAGTTCTTGACAGCATCGTTTGGACAGATCATGCAGAAGGATAGTGAAACCCGGAGCAAGTACTTTGATATGGATCATGTCTTCTGGGTAAAGGTACGTTTTATTGTTATGTAATATGTCATTCGATAACTGATTTTCGCAGCTTTCCGACTTCATGGACCTTGTCCCTCACATTCCTCATCTTCATGGGCTGGAAATACAGTTTCTGAAGATGCACATTGATCGAGAACCGAGTTTCAATCCTGCCTCTCGACCACCTCTGTCAAATGGACACACTGATGGACCGCATGAGAAACCTGGATTTTCCTACGAACAAACACTTACCAATGGCTATGCGCACAGCCGGCCAAGTACATATGTCTGATTCTGTCAGTCCGCATCACTTGTACAGGTGGACGATTTTCCTTGCATGTATGACTATGATACCTTATGTGACGCGACACACGATGAGTAGTTGGATAGACAAGCAAGCATTCTCAATTGAGGCTGGTATTGAATACAAATCCGGAAAAAAACTGCAGCGATCTAATCACGTGATAAAGGCACGTGACTATAACCATGACTAAGTAGGGCACACGGATAGGTCTAGGCGAGGCAGAATCGCATTACCATCCCACAATTTTCAGATTCTTTCCCCATAACACCACGACTCTTCGAGGATATTCCGACATTCAAACGTCGTACTAACACATCATCACAATGGTGCGTACAGCTCTTACAATGGCCCCAAAATGTCCTCAACTCGCAGCCATGTGCAGCAAATGCAATCAGAAACTGAACTAACATTTTCTTCCGCTTTTAAGTCGGACGGAGAAGAGACCCAATCCAACCCCCCCGTCGCCGCTGAGGAGGTCGAGGTTCCTGCCGAGTCTGGCGCCGGCGGCCAGATGTCTGTCCTCGACGCTCTCAAGGGCGTCCTCCGCATTGCCCTGATCCATGACGGTCTTGCCCGTGGTCTCCGCGAGGCCGCTAAGGCCCTTGACCGCCGCCAGGCCCACATGTGTGTTCTCAACGAGGGCTGCGAGGAGGAGGCCTATAAGAAGCTGGTCGTCGCTCTCTGCTCTGAGCACAAGATTCCTCTCATCAAGGTTCCTGATGGAAAGATGCTCGGCGAGTGGGTCGGCCTCTGTACGTACACCCGAACGCTCCGCCCCTTCTCCCCCCTCCCCAAAAACCAGCCACCAGAAGACCGCTGGAGGAATTGCAGGAGGCAATGATGAGACAATTGCTAATAGTTATCTAAACAGGCCAGCTCGACCGTGAGGGTAACGCGCGCAAGGTTGTCAACTGCTCTTGCGTCGTTGTCAAGGACTGGGGTGAGGAGAGCCAGGAGCGCTCTGTTCTCCTCAACTACTTCCAGACTGAGCAGTAAATTGGCTTTATCTTGTGAACAACAGTTAAAGGTTCAGATTGACGTGGTGTTAGATGGATGCGCTGGAGGGATTTAACTATCTGTCTGCTGGCGAGGATATTCATAGGCCACGCCTGCCTTTGTGCTTTGGTACACACCCAGACTGTTGGAATCAAGATCTATCTATTTATTGATGTCGGAAAATGGAAAAAAGAACAACATTGACAAGCTCAATGATTATCCTCTACGTAATTGGCCCAAAGGAATGGTACTTTGGACTGTGGGAGGTTGTAATTGTGATTTATGGGTTAATCGTTCTATACCTCAGTATAGTTAGTAAACTAGTGACTTGGGCTGAAGCAGCCAGCTAGATAATCGTAAATTGACAACACCAGGTTATGCAGATGTATAATGTGGAATTACAGCCGAACGCCTAGCGAAAACAAAAGCAAACAAGCGCAACCACAATATCAGTAGATCAGTAGAAAAGAAGCCAACTAACGGAAGCTGTACGAGGGCTGGGTCATCATCTTCGTTTCCGGTTTCAACGACAATTGCTGATATGGTGAGCTGCCGGGGTCGTAATATAGCCCTTCAATATTGCCGGTCTCGCGGTGTAAAGAAATGTAATAAAAGCCTGATATCGTGAGGCCTTGGCGTGCATCTGTAGGGGTAATGAAACACCGTTCTGGAATTCCTCTTAGCTAACAAATCTGTGAAAGGAGGGTTAAGATTGGAAAGTAGGGGGAATAGTACCTTTCCAACGCATAAGTATCCACCCCTTGCACAGCTCGTCCGTAATCCATTTCCTGGACACTAGATTCCGGGTCATCTCATCGTCGGTTAGGTCCTTGAAAGGCTGCAGTTCTCGCCAGTATGTGCTGTCGATCTCGGCGTCCGCTTTGAAATTCTTCGTCTCGAGGGTGTGCGAGTTGAAGTCAATAATCTCTCCCTCAAGAAATGTAACGATAACCGCATTTTGCGATGGCGAAGTTTTGTCTGGGATATTGTACGCTTCCATAGTCCCCGACAGGGTCATGTCGTGAGTGTTGATATCGTGGATGGTCACTTTAACCGGCCAGTTCTCTTCCTTGCCGGTCCGTAAACTGTAGACTTGACTAGCAAAATATCGTCTTCCGCTTGTTGTCTGTATGGTGATGCGGTTTTGATCACTGCCACTGACTGTCATTGGGTCGTTGGAGGATGAACTGGGCCCTTGCTGGGGAAGGATGACGCTGGCGCTGCTAGCGGCTCTTTGGAACCCGGAGAAGGTCATGCCCGGGCGAAGCCATGAGCACTCTGGTGGAGGGCATAACGAGGAAGTGTCAAGTATAAAGTCGTCCTCGTCCCAGGAGATAAGGTCTAATTGGACAAATCCACCATCGGCGGCAGACCTCAAGCTTTCCTCGAACGAACTTGAATAGCGTAACCGATCGAGATAACGAATAGTTTCTTTCAGTCTCGGGCTGGGAGGGTTCTCTAGATGCAACTGTCGGTGGGCGCTGACCCGCGAGCGAAGATCACTGTATGTTAGAGGTCGATGTGGCTCGTTGCGGCCGCTGGGAAGGAACCGCCACGCCCGGGAAGTGACTGCACTTGACCGAGGCTCCTCCGTACGTTCGAGAAGGTAATCATGCAGCGGCCGTGTCCGGGTGAACCGTGGCTGACGAGGTATTGACTGTGGTTGTGTTTCTGCAGATGACTCGTACGGTTGGTGACTATTCTCTATCGGGTCGCTGGGGTTTGTCTGAGGATCGCGGCGTGCGGTACGCCGAGAGGTACTGCGTTCGGAGAGTCGACCAAGCCATGAGGAGAGTGCGTTGCTTTGTATTGGCGGATAAGGAATATCGTCCTCCTCGTCAGACGTCGGAGCCCAGCCATAGAGTGTCCGCGAATTCGACACCCGGCCTTCGTAGTTTGGTAGGTTGCTGTGCATGGTACTATACCTCTCTTCGTTCGGCCCGGAACGCTGGCGACGCAGAATCGGTATGCGACGGTTTATTTCGACAGAAAGGCGCTCATCGAGTTCCATCTCAAGCCCGGACAGGATCTGTTGTCGGCGGCGAAGCTGGCGACCGAGCAAAGATGAAGAAGGGCCAGGCGGAGACCGCACGCGAGATCTCAGAAAGTTCACGTTATCATTATGAGCATCGTCAAATCCAGCGTGGCGGGGGCTACGATGAGAGGATGAGGAAGCAGCCAGAGGCGATCGAGAGGGGCCATCCTGCAGAGAACAACAGATGAGTATAAGCTATGATATGGCGGAGAATCGAGAAAGCCCAAATGCGAAGCAGTCCTCGCTGTATTCATCGGAAGATGGCAGGGGTTGGATAGAACGAATGAAAGACGTACAGAGGGCGAATTTACCGGGGGCATGATATCCGGGGTTATCGGTGGGTTCGCCGCGAAAATGCGCGGACACGGTGCGCCAGATGATAAAGCGCATGCAGTATACTAAGGAAGAGAAGGGCAACTGATGGCGAGAGTACGTAAATAGACTGCAAGGGAGATGGATGAGGCAAGGGGCCGGAGTGAGGCGAGTGAGAAAGAGCGAAGAGAGAGGGTGAGGTTATCCAAGGTGGTCGGAGTGAAACCGAACTTCAACATCTGATCCTCCCACCCGAGCGCTCCAATCAGTATACAACTTACACTATCATTTGATACCTGAGTTATCGATTTAACAGTGGCTAAATTCTTCTCCATAAATGCCGCCGTCTGCTATTTTCTGGGCAAAAGCACAGCATTATCTTCATCCACACATCTAAATCTTTGAATGGAAATTGACGATATTTCCTGCCAATGGAGCATATAGCTGAACCACCCACTCCATCGCTAGACTTGTGGACCGCAATCTTTCCGATGTTTTTTTTTTTCCACTACACAGACATTGACACAATCGCAGAACGGTCCCGGGAGCGTTGCCTTGAAGACCAAGATCCAAATTGGCGTCATCCGCTTACAGAGGGGTCTGTCCTTCAAGGTCCTGAAGATGTTCTGGCTATTATTTGTCGAAATTTGTCGAAAGCCTTGCCATCGCATCTCGGTAGCTGTTTGTCAATGTGGTACGCTGGAGGAAGGCCACCGTGTGGCGAAGTTGATGAATGTAAACGTTGGCCTCGTATGAGCGATTCCAAGGGCATGGAACAAAGCGCTCTATGAGACTATCCTCAAGCTTCGCGGTCAATAAGAGCGTATCCGACTGGAAACTTAACCTTCACTGCGACTTTATGAAACTGGGGATGACAAAAGCTGCATTATAGCTCCTAACCCGTATGTGATTGTGCTGGTCTGTAGATTGAGGCAAAAGAGAAGAGTGATCGTCACGCGGTCCTTGGCTGCAGTACTTTGCACATACCTTGCACAAGTTCAGAGTTAGACAGCACAACATTGTTCACTCTGTTGGGTGCTTCGTTGATTTGATATGGTAGGTTTAGAGCTAGGTATATAACAGCATAGTGCTCGTCTGAGCTAGGTGTAGATTCAGTGTTCTTTCTGTCTATTTTTGCTGCGCAAGTTGTAGTGTATATACTCTCTATCAATTCTATGTGCTGCGAATATTCTACGTAATTGAAGTAACAGCGCACGCAGGCTTAAGCTGCCGTCCGCGCAGTATTCAAGTCATCTGCCCGCCTGATACAATCCACAATAATATTCCAGAAGGCCTCAATATCAACTCCACGGGGAATGGTAACCCCGGTAGCGTGACTAGATACTACTGAACGGCCGAGTTGTCCCACCATAGCGACATCTGTTCCATGAAGTCCATCTGTAACGATGGTGACGGCAAATCGTTCGCCGTTGCGGTCATCAAACTTTAGAGCCTGCTCGGGATATCTCCTAGCGAAATCCGGGTTGAGGGTTGATATAACGGCGGCTACAGCAAGAGGATCATGGAGCGGAGGACCTGTTATGAGACCAAACTCGGTTTCATATGTTGACGCAAAGAAGAGGAGGAGTTCGTATAGCATACGGCGGAGGACGGTCGGAGCTGTTGAGGGGTCGCCATCGCCGTGCAAAATGCGGGTTTGGACATCGCGCGAGGCGAGGACTTGGTGCGTCAGGTCTAGCGTCATCAGGAAGGTCTTGGGTGCGAGAATCTCGTTGCCGAAGATCGATTGGGCCGACTCAGGGTCGCACTAAATTATCGTCAGACTTGAGCCACGCTGGCCATCCTTCATTGAGTGATGTACGTAGATATTGAACTCCGCTAATGGAGTGACGTTCCCAACCCGTTTTTCATGCCCGATTAGTCTGCTTATTGGGGCATTCGCAAATCCATCTCCAACACCACCGCCCATTATGCTGAGACCTTTGATATGCACTGCAACTTCTGGAAAAGTCGCGAACAACAAGGCAATATTGGTCAATGTTCCCGTAGCTATGACCCACGGTGTGCCCTTGGGCTGAGCCATAAGAGCATCACGCATAGCAAGGATGGGATTTTTGTCAGTGATAGGAGGTCGAGACGCTTTTGGAAGGAGTTCAGTTCCATCAATGCCTGAGTCGCCTGTCCCACCACTGCGGGATTAGCTTGCTGTATGAAATGAGCATGTTTTGTTGGCAACTGACCATGGATGTTAGGAGCATGGACTGCAGGCCTGCAAAATGGTTTTTTGGTTCCAGGATACACAGGGATTTCGGGCCTGCCGATAGCTTCCAGCACCCTTGTGGCATTGATGGTGGTATTCTCGAGAGAGGCATTGCCATGAATGGTCGTGATGCCCAGAAGCTTCAAAGATGGATGATGAGCTGCGAGAAGAATTGCGAATGCATCCTATGATTATTGATCGGACGCTGCGTTAGAATCCGTAGTTTACGTGCGCGATATATCGCCATAGAACCTACATCATGGCCTGATTATTAGTGTCAGCTTCCATGATAGATCAATGTATACGGGTCAGGCTGCAGACCAGGATCACAATCCAACCAGACAGGAATCGGAATATCCGTTGCGGTTGCCATTATCAACTAGTTGAAGCGGTGACTGAGCTACCTTCCTGCGATATTTGTCCCTCTGACTAAACTGGAAGCTCCAGGCTTGAGTCTGGGGATGGTCTGGAGCCCGGAGATTAAGGAGAACGGGATGCGATAAGCGATAAGCGCTTATCAAAGCCCTGAGCCCTATTTTCCTTATCGGGACGGCAGTGACGTTGCATAGTCGCGCGTCAGAGCTGTCGACGACCTTAGGTAGCCAACAACGTCTGCAGATCTGCGCTTTATCTAACTTCCTGATTTTGTTGCGCTCCTACTTGCTTCATAGCAATCCTCCCTTTGCCTGCGATGCAATGACCACCGACCCTTCTCCTTCAGGCCTCCAACCCTTTTCACAACTCAAGGCGGGCCCAACTACATCCAGCTCGAAGTCAAATGCCGTGCCAGCCCCCACCACTACCATAACACCTTCGCAGTCTTCCCGCCGATTGCAGTCCAAGAACGATAGCCGGAATGAACAAATTAATGGAGCCAACGACAGGGCACTGGCTGCATTGGTTCGACGCGTGCTTTGTCCTCAAATGGGAATCTATGGCGGTGCCACTTCTCCGTATGCTCCAGAGGAGCTCCTACCGCCGCTTACGAGCTCGAATGACGTGGACCGTCAACTCTACGCTCTAGTCGCCATGATGGTCAAGGAATTTATCTCTTCCTGGTATTCGAAGATTACGTCGGATCAAGCTCTAATCAGCGAAGTGCTGCAACTAATCGCACACCTCACTCGGGCCCTTGAGCAAAGACTCCGGGAGATAAACATTGTACAGCTGGCTCTGGACGATATTCCTGCCCTGGTGGAAACACATATCACCTGTAAGTCAGATTACTGCAATTTTGGCAAGGCATGGATTTTTCACTAACCGCGGCGTTTGAGGACAAGCGTATCGATTGGCCACAGAGCAGTCAAACCTGTCCGGTTTAGCACCTTCTCCGCGCGAAATATACCATGCTCTGAACCCGCATCCAGGCCTTTCACCGGTTCCAGACCCCTCTGATGCGAACTCAGTCACGCGGCAGCGTGACAGTGAAACGATATATCGAAGACTATTAGTAAATGGCGTTCTGACTGTTCTTCTACCAACTGAGGACCTCGAGAATGCATGTTTGCGGACCTTGTTGAGCGATATTTTATCTGACCTCATTCTGGGAAACCAAGTAAGCGAGAGGGTATGTGAAGGCTGGTTTGTGTGGGAAAGTACGACAAAGCTGCTGGATATGCTGTCAAGGGATAAAGACGGACGTGAAGGAGCGGCATTAACAGAATCACCTGGCCCGAACCGGTTACATCAATTCGGTCTGCTTGGAAACACAGACAGCGACAATGATACTACCTCTTCACAGTCCTCAGGCTGGATGTGGCTCATCCTTCAGTACGCCTTTTACGTATATGTGACTCTTCGATTTATTGTAGCTGGATTGTTTCGCAAAGCCTCCTCATCGACATTGAATCCAAGTCTGCGTCCTCAAGACAGCTCCATGGGCAAGTCAACTACGAAATACGCAATCACAGGCAAACGCCCGGTACTTGATTATCGGCTGTTTGGCATGTTGTCACAGTTGCTGGATCTCTCTCGGCGGATGCCATGGCTGGGAGGACTGCTAGCCCTCTTTCAATACTTGATCCTGGCTGGTCCAGGAAAAGTGGGAGACACCGGCGGTGTTCTTGATAGGTGAGTCGCTCTGAATATTTGGATTTCTGCCCTCCTTGCCCCTATTCATCGCATGGTTGCACGATGTATCACGAGTCTACACTCTTGTCTACATGGCCCAACCTGCCTTCGGGAGAGATCAAGGACACTCAAAAGGACAGTCGACTGTTGAAATGAAGCCTGTGGACGAATGGCCTGGCGAATGGTCGTATGCGGCTTGATTCCCGAACGATGATCTACGATTGGTGCTGCAAACTTAGCAATTGCTTTCTCAATTCGGCCGGCTTCAGGCGGGTCATTGGAGGAAGGTCGGAGGGACAGCGGACGTCAATGCAGTGGATTTACATTGCTCGCATGCTGCATCGATCACTTGATCTGCTGGTGGATGCACGGCTCATCCTTCGCAATCACCTGCAAGCGGCGCTCATTCGCTGGAGCATTTGTGGTATCGAACGTTACACACCTGACCTCAAAATACCGTCATATAACGAAGCGCGTATTGTCAATACGGAGAAGGAGGGAGGTCCTCGACTGACCCCTGGCGAGGCCCTCGGGATCATTTCTCATTCTGTGCATGCCCTGAAGTCTGTTTGTGCCGCAGTATGATGGTCGCCACTTGTCCAGACCTTTACTCTTCAAGGCAACAGGCTCGGGTATGAACCCGCTTGCCGATTGGCTGCACGCAACAGACAGACAATCGTTCAATGTTTCCCTTCCGAGCTTTTGTCCTTTAGCATTCACAGCTTATGTTTGTTCAGGAGTGATTGGACAGGCCCGGCCCTTTCCGTCCCGTGCTGGAACCAGACTCCGCTGTCTATCGCCGCCTGAAGCAAAAGCACCCAGCCCCTCGATGTCCTTAGAATTAGGGATTCTCAATTGCTCGATTTTGCCGATCAGGAAGTGGCGGACGCAACTATCCCTACTCAATCTGTCAGGAATCTTCTGACTTCAGTCACGGACCATCAGCGACACCGCATTGGGAAGATGGCCTTTTATTAGCCTTGGTCTTTCCGAAAGGACCACTAAGCCAGCCAATTTTGCTCGCATTTGTCTCTTCAGGAGCCAATCAGCAAAATTCCTCGCCTCTGGTTCAGAATCGACCTGCAGCCGAGGAGGGTTCCATCGCTCCTATCGTGTTCAGGCCCAACGGCTAAGCCTATGATAACCCGCTAAAATTGTGGCTGCCCAGTGACTCGCTCTGATTGATGATGCACGCGCCGAAGAAAAAGCCTTGCTGATCCGAGCATTGACATTCGTCGTCAACATCTCCAGTGCTGAGGGGCCGTAACTGGTCAAAGCTTCTCGATTTTTTCTATGATGGAGCAGATCCTGTTCGCTCCCGCCCCGGTGTGCATAGAAGGATGAGTTATCTTAATGGCAATCTATCCTATGGTCCTTTCACACCACTGCTCAAATCGGGCAGGGAAGAGCGAGCAAGAAAGCATCCCTGCAACCAGGGAAACACTTGCCAGGGCCCCTGAACTGGACTGCTTCTCCACATCTATAGCTCGCCTCGCCCTCCCACTCGGTTATGGCTCTTTTGACCGTTGCGATTTGCGACAGTTTATCCCCTTGTCTTTCCCCCGAACATCGCCTTAATAGCGATCATAGCGAAGGATTTTGAAGACAGCGCTGACTTTTAACCCTCTCCCCGGAGTAGGTTCCTCCACGAAAACATCGAGGAGTATGTCCTCACCCCCACTTTGTTACCCAACCTCCTGCAGGCATTGCGAGAGGCGCTTTTCCCGCATAATATCCGTCCGAAATCCGAATCGAGCGTCAATCGCGTCGAGGCGCTGACGTCGACTTCAACATCCACTCCGCCAACCCCAGGAGCGCAACCATTTATCAATACGAGGCAAACGACTACCGCCTCTGGCGGCAATGCAATAACGCCATCTGATATTGCGACAGAGGAATCACCTCGCTTGTCGCCGGATCAGCAGCGGCGTCCCTCCCCCGCCGAAGTCGCCTCAATAAGGCGAAAATGCGCACTCGGCATCTTAAATCTGGTCCCTCGCCCAATCGCACGCCGCTTGTTTGGTGTTCCGACCGAGCCTAGCTCTGGGGATATATCAGCACAAGTTGAATCTCCGGCCCTATCTCCGAGCCAGTTTCAGGCGGCCGGGCCTGGCGCTAGAAGTGGCTATCCTTCTTCATCGCCATCGCCAGTGGCCTTGGGCAGTGACAATAGAAGTGATGCGGAAGAGTCGCTTCTCGCTTCAGCAATCGAGTCCAATATCCTTGATCTCTTTGCAGACGAGTATTGCAATAAGCACCTCGTCTACTCAATCATCGAGACTGTACTAGCTAAGCTCATGCCTGAGTTGTCGGATCGTAGCATTGCTGAGCTCATGGAGGACAGAGCAGTGCTCGCACCTGCTGTTTGAGCTTCTCACTGCTAACGTACTGCATACACTTCTAAACCTTTGTATATAGTTAGTAACGCTGTCGACCTATAATCCATAATGATAATGATTGACTGAGCATCAGTCTGCGATGGGAACCTGGGATGTGAATTAACACAATGAGCGACTAAGAATACGCCGCTATTAGTAGTTCTCAATGCAAGTATATCCGACCCATTCCATCCGAAGTGTTCCTATCTATTCTTTCCTCCCGTTCAAGACAACTGATCAACTCCGTCTACTCCGTAGATGCCAATGAAATTAATGAAACTTTGAATTTTCGTCTCCATCAGAACCTCAAGTCTTCAGCAACAGCGAAAATCAAAGCGCAAAGCCAACGCCGAGAACGATAAGACAAAGAAACGCTGTACCAGGGGAAAAAGCAAGTAAAAAATATCCTTGTTTGAATCCTTTGTTGTTTCCAATGCTACTTCTTCCTCTCGGCCTGTTCACTGCGCAGCTCTGCCCCGCCCTAAAGGCGTGGCACAAAACAACTTATGGAGTAGGCTAAGAGAAGCCGGAGAGCTGAGGCTGCTATTTGATGCTCGCTTTTGTGAATAGGCTGGAGTACAGTCATGCCAGTCGGATTGGAAGTAATGCTCTCGATTTTCAGATACGAGAGCGGTCTGCAGTCCTGACCGAAGATTTCAGGGTCAATTTGACCCGTCAGTTAGGTAAATAGCAAGGAAAGAAAGAGGTTCAGTAAATGCATTCACAACAATACTCCCCACTGTACAGTCGGATACAAATACCACCAATCAATCAAGATGGAGATAAGAAGATGAGCACACAACTAGACCAGGCTGGAACATCGGCAGATATACATATTCCATGCCGTGTAGAGTAAAAATGACGTCAAGCCGGTCTACTTAGAGCAGTAGATAGTTAGTCTAGACTCGGTCGAATCGTAAGATCCAACTTCAGGCGCAAACTGGTCGTTCTTGTTTAGTCTTACGCTTTGCAAACGGGCCGGAAAGATAGTGGTGCCTCGGGTAGGTACCATGGGGATGAGTTCGTGTTAAGGGAAGTGGAGGGGAAGCAGGGCAAGAAAAGGTGACGCAAAAAATGCGGTGAGGAGTTGGGGAAGAAGGTACTTACGTACAGTGTCAGTAGTGTAGTGTTTGGGTGTGTGCCTAAGAAAAAGAAAGCATGTTTACAGATCCGGGCTGGTTTAGCGATTGTCAGCAATAACCACCTCAATCGATAGACGCCGGAATAAAAAGAATACGTTACGTAAATATAAAGTCTGGAAGAGAACGAAGAGCGATCAAGATTGAATGTGCAGGGGAATCAATACAGTTCGCGCAAGCGAGCTGTTTTAATGGTCAATAGGTGGGTATGCTGAGTGGAAATAGAGGCGTAGCAAAAGACATGAAAACAATAATAAGAACATTCATAGTCGAGGTTCCAAAGGGATGGCAGGCGCGGTAATGGTATGAATGTCGGCGAAAGGAAGCAGAAAGGGGAAAAGTAAATCGCGACATTGCTGATAATAACATGTCTGTCGTGCATCCTTTATATCCAGAGCAGGAGTTTCTTTCGTCCTCATGATCGATATTCTGAAAGAGGTTGAGGTCGCCCTCATAGTATCTGTATCGTCCGGTCCACCCGGGTTGCCCAAAATCCAATGAAATGTGCAGTGCGGTGTTTAATGAAACAGGGAATCATAGAAGCCAAGGAGTAGGAAAGCGAAAGGAAAACAATCCAAAACATGCAATAGACATAGATAACCGGCCGCCCCAGGATTAGAGTGAAAACATATGATATGACAGGAATGTAATGGAGTTAGAGGCAGTCACGCCCTTGCAATTGGCCTTGAAGAGTACATGTGGTCACCCCATATTATGGATGCTTCGCTTCTTTGTGAGAGAAGATTGATGAGGTGGAGACGCGTCGTCATGTTCATCGATACGAGTAAGGCCACCTGGTAGGGTTGGGGGTTGTTGGGCAAGCTGTAACCTCTCCAGTAGCTTACCAATGGTAACGGCTTCTTGGGCACCTAATCCAGAGCTCTGATGCTCGAAGTAGTTCACCACCAGCTCTAAAGCCTTGCGGGCTTCATCCTGCGTCGGGGATCCGGGAGAGCTGGTTGGGGAAACAGTCGTGGATCTTGAATATGATGGGGGGTATATAGTTCTAGCCCGAATATCTGGGTTGCTTCGGTTCCGCTTGATGGTTCCAGGAGATGTGTCAATATTGAGTGCAACTTTCTGGTCGCAATCCTCGCCAACGGCGTCTTCCATAGCAGCAGGTAGAAGTCCCTTCATGGTAGATGTCGGCTCAGATGAGTCGTCCGTGGGCATGGAGTGGGGATCAGCGTTGGTGAGTGGAAATGTTTGGCTCCTTGGTCTGCTGGAATTCACGTCCGTTGGGGAGATACGGGACTGGCTGGACGGAGTGAACGGACTCTCGGAAAGCAGCGTGGACGTCGGAGAGAAAGAAGCGGTCGTATCGAGCGAAATGGTACTCCGGGAATGCGAATGTTGAAAGTCGATTCCCAGATCTGTAGGTCCAACGGAAATACTCCCCCTAATATTCTCGTGGCTCTGAGCAGGAGACAGAGGAGAAGGGGATACAAAGCCAGTAGGTGAGATGGGTGAGAGCACGCTGGGTGAGTGCACAGTAGATGCCAAAGCTGAATTGATGCTCAGACCAGTTGGGCTTTCCGAATCACTCTTTGCGCCAAAAGAGCCCTTTCGAACTTTGGCACCAAGCAGGCCATTCTTTTGCTTGAACTTCTCCAACCAGCTGTTGCTGAGGACCTTCTCCTTCCCGTCAGAGCCACAGGTGCTAGCAAAGAAGAGAGCCTTCTCTCTTATCATTTCATCAGTCAGGCCATGCCCTCCTCGTTGATAATTTCTCACCCAGTTGGATAGGGCCTTTTCAATATCAGGGACTCGGCCTTTGGCCCTTTTGATAGGCGATCGACTTCCATCTTCTGGGTTAAGGTACTTGTCCTTTTGGCGCAGCACTTTGGAAACGGTGCTTTAAGGAGTCAGAAGCCTGCTATCAGGAATTCAATGAAGCCACTTTACCTTCGTTCAACACCAAAAAGCGCTGTAAATGGCTTATTAGCTTATCTGTATAGCAAGAATAAAAGTAACGCACCTCCAATATCCGTCTGTTTGGCGGTCTTGTTTTCCTCGGCATAGAGACACATCCTCCGTCGGTCATCGTCGGTAAGGGTCCTCCGAGGCGTGGAGCTACTCGTGGACGACTTCCTAGGTGGTGGAACAGGGGCAATTGGCGAGACAGACGGCGCGATTGGGACCGGCGCCACTGGTTGCTCCGAGTGCTGGAAAGGCGCTTGAGAGGTGGTGGTGAGCATACTGGGCCAGGCATTGGAAGGCACCGTCATGGGCAGTGCAGGTGGTGCATAAGGTGGCGGTATTGTGACGCCGTAGGAAGCATCGAGAGGTACATGAACCGGGTATCCAAAACCTTGATAATCCAATGGAGGCGAGTTCTGCTGGGATGGATGGAAGCCGCCCATATCCATCCAGGGAGACTGCGCAAAGCCATTTTCCTGCGCATGGGAAGTCTCCGTGTCCATGTCGTGGGATCAACCGGGAGATGTGGATTGCTAATATAGTGTAGGTAGGAGAAGAGGCGTCAAGGTGTTGGCGACGGGGAGAAGACACTATAAGCTGCAGCCTCACAAGTAGGCTTGAGAGGAGGAGAGGGGGGATGGGGAGGATGGCAAAAAAGCAAAGAAAAGGCAGGAAGCTGGAGCTGGAAAAGGTTGAGGCAGCGCGGCAGAGCAAAGTCTAGAGCCAAGACAGAGGACGACAAAGCAGAAGCAGGTGCATAGTCGACATGGAACAAGCGCAATCACAGAGAGCAGGCATAAATGGACTAAAGCATAGCTATTTGGTGTATGTATATCAGCTGAAGAGAGGAAGAAAAGACGCGGAGGGACAGGAAGGAGATCGATGCGCGTCAGGCATAGACGGAGTTTAAAAAATGGTTCAGACTCGAGACGATCACAAAAAGAAAGGAGGCAAAAGCGTCTGGAGTCAAGAGGTAAGAGTAGGGTATATGGAATAGAGAGCAGTGTGTGGATGTGGATGGTGGAAGATTGGTGGTGAGTGGTACCTCGCCGTGCTACCCCGGCTGGCAATACCTATTCCTTTTTAGTATATTATATATCAAATCATTTCGGCTTCGAGAGATTAAAATTACAGCGCCAGAATCGAGAAGTAGCAGTTCTGGGCGGTGATTGGCCGAACGAGAATCCTCAGCAGCAGAAATGGTGGGGGAGGCTGGCTGTGAGTGGCCCCCTCGCAGACGGACGGACAGGGATCGTGATACAGGACGTGACCCCAGCCCTCGTCATGGTCTGTACAGGTCCCCGTTAGGTACCGTACGGAAATACAGATGCGTTGCCTGTCCCTGAGCTTAACGCTGCTGGGGCCGGCTGGCAAGTTCAGGTCCTGCTGCTAGTGTTACACCGATGTGAAAATGACTCGAGGGATGAGAACGATACGGCAGAGACTAAAGAGGATGGCCCAGTCTCGAGTCTTGACAGATCTCAGTGGAGCCGAACAAGACAAGGGCTGAATGGACAAAGAGAGCGAGCCCTTGGGAGTAGAGCTATAGGTTGGGCCGGCTACGGCAGAAAAAGCACTCACCCATTATAATAATGCAATTCACATTTCTTTCCCCTTTCTCATTCTTTGGTCTCCATCTTCTTCTTGCGCCAGCCTTGTTGCGCATTTCCCGCTTCCGGCGGCGGCCAGATTACATTAGGCCTTTACTGCCTGTATGACACTGAGGTCAAGGGCTCAAGGTGCACAGAGCAACCCCACCCATATGGCGTGAAGATCAAAACTGAAATTGTAGATCGTCTTCGGTCGAGAAACCTTGGGCGGTGACTCGCTGAGCCCAATGGATTCTTTCCCCGTGAAGGACCGAGACAGGAGCCTAAGCCCATGAGTTCCTTAACGGACGGATCGCAACTCCGCAAGGAATCGGTGAACCTAAACACCCGCATGACATACCGGAAGAACGAAGGTTTTATTCAGCAGCCTGGATGGACTACCCGAGATCCCATGGCCTCTAACGGTGGTCGCGTCCTAAGGCTGTTCCCTGTACGAAGAACGCCCCATCTTGAGCTCCTGTACTCAAGTGGAGTGCTACGGCCACGTGAAAGTCGCTGGAGACTGATGAGGTCATTGGGGAGCGCTTCCATCTTGCAAGAAACGTTCTTGAGTCTCTTAACGAAACGGGCCGGTGAAGATCCTTCTCAGCGTTCGACGAAGCGGCAAGAGCGTACGCCCTATTTGGCGAACTATCGACAAATCGAGGCTCGGGCCTGCCGTATTTCTTGCGTTGGGGCAGGCAATGATATCCACCCAGCTTGGAGCCCTTTTTCCCCTCTCTGCGGAGTACCACAACAAAGACGGAGAGGAGCGGAAGAGCTTGCTCAGGAGTCTTTCCCCAAGCACTCAGTTCGGCCTAGCCCTTTTGACCTGATAAGCGCGTTATGCTCCGTAATCCAGTCAGCGTTCAAGTCTGATCTCTGATCTGCACTCAACGTACTTTGTCACGAGAGTAGCCGTCAGGAGTGCCTTTGCGCGAATCAGCAGCGCCGAAGTGATTTTATTTTTTATTTGCAAGGAAGCCTGACCAAGGATTGGAAGAGAGCCTCAGCCTATCACAGCAGACGCAGGAAGCATCGTTCCTTCATAGGGTGACACTAAGGGACAAGGGCGGTTTAGCGTTGGCATGAGCCTTCAACCTTGAATGTTGGCCTTGAATCTTTGATCGAATTTGACAAGTTCAACAGGAGCTAGGACCCCATTCTCCACAAGGCCCGCAGCGATCCACTCCGGCCCGCTAGCCTAAGCTGTGCGAATCTTAATAATACAGTATTTGCATTTTGCGGTGCGACTCTGGCCGCTCTCAAATTTCGAGTATCTTGCCGTACCGACGACAACTCGACGAGCCAGGAGTCGGGGATCCCCGGTCATACTCCCACGTTCCTGGCTCGCAAGCTCATCCTATTTGTCAGCATGGAAAGCCTGTACCTGGTGGCATCAGAAACACAGTCAGCCAGGAAGCGGGGACGAATTGACGTGTAATTCCGGTTTTACACGGAGTACATACAGGAAAATTGATGTGTCGGTGGCCGGAAGACTTAGGCCAGCCTTACTGGGGCTAACGAGCCCAGCCATCATTGGGAGGGTCACAGCTGCAATAACCCATCTTGATCGGGGGCATACGTATGTACCCCATCAAAGCATGATAAGAAGGGCGTTCCAATCATTGGATTCAAAGTCTCTGTACTGCTGTCACCGGGGCGAGTTACCAAACTCGATGAACGGGGACCTTGTACGGAGTACGTCGCACCCTGCTCCAGAGCTGGTGCTAGTGGCGGCTTCCGCGCTGCCCTAGGTAAGGCGCCAGCCCTGAGTTACTGCCCTCGAAGGACCCTGGGTTATCCTGGGCCAGCGGCGGCTAAGGGCCTGTGCAATCATGGACAAATTAATGAATTCTTCTTTACGAACTTTATAATAAAAGATACAAAATAAAAATCAAGTGTTTTAGAAAGTAGTTTTTATATAGGCTAGTGTGTTAGCTTTCTATGAGGTTCCCAGATAGACCGCCTGCCTAATACTAGCTACATAGTACAGTGATTATAAATATAATAATATTCTTTACAAGGCGCAAATATACTAAATGTGTTTTCTAAATGGAAGGCACTTTGTCCGTGCAAGCACACTCCCAACTGGACCAAAAAGGTCACTATGGAACAGTCCCCATGATCCAATCTCCTCGAATCGCACCTATATAGCTGGGTCGCTCCTGACAGATTCCTATACTGATTCCAAGTTTTAGCTAGCTTTTAATATTCTTTTTCTTTTGACAAGACACTTTAATCTAATAAGGGCTAGTTATATATGCAATACAACGAGTAGTAAGGGCCTGGTGTGCCAAGAGCTTGTGGAGAACAATCAATGCAGGCTAGAGGGGTATATCGGAGCAGCCCCTCCGAGTCAGGTTGCTTCAGATCTGAATCATAGTCTATCGTTCGTCCGACCTGTACTGCCCGAGGTACTCTGTTTTATGGTCCTACTATGGTTGATTATAGTTTCATTTTCCAGTGGTGTGGTGGGGTTGCGAATTTCCGCTAGGCTCTTGAAGACCGGAGTCGGGCTAAAGGAGCACTGATCCATGTTCCAGGATACCAGGATACCGTATAGCACCATTGCTGCGCCCTCGTTCATCAAGACCCAAGGTAGGCCCAAGGTAACTATCAACGAGTCGGAACCCAAGAGGTTTCCATCATCGATCAAGACTGTCATCGAGGATGAGTCGCGCATAATAGACGCCTTATTGGGGTATATCTCCAAGAATAGATCTGTAAGGTACCACGCCATGGAGCATGTCAGTCTCCCTACCAAAGGACTCTATATCCGGTCATTAAAATCCATCATATTGCAGATTGATATCTGCTACCTTGAAGCGCTAAGACAGGGCCAGTAGTGCACCCCAGTCTGCATCTGTCGTTGAGCGACTCGGCGACTCGGCGAGACCGTCTGGAGCGGGGGTTGTCGTCATCCACCTCCGCGACGATACTGTACTAGCGATACCGTACTAGGACTGCTAGGACTAGGCGTAGTGCTAAGACAGACTCAACCTCGCCCTGAAGTTCTCGAGGGATCATGGTATCAGGCGACCAGGCGGATCCGCTGCAGTCATGGTATGACAATTGCTCAGGCACGGATGTGTCTAATCAAGCAACAATACACCAGGTTCACTGATATCTTTCGGGTCGAGACTACGGAGTAGAACAATAACAATCGATTAACTGGAAGCTGGTTCCGTCCTTTCTTCAACTCTTTGTTCTTTCGGATCCATAAATTTCGTCGCTCTCGCAAGTCGTCGCTGGCAATCCACCCCGAAGCTGATGTGTGGCTGGGCCGAAGGATCCGCGACATCCAATCCCACCCTGATAGAGGAATACGGAAAAAAAATTACGGAAGACGGGCCCAGCGATGTTCCCGCGACAGCCAGTGTAATCAGCAATCACTTTGACACGGCTGGGAGTTCGAATTCCTTTAGGACCTGCTTTAGGTACCTAACATATATTATATTAGGCACCTAGAGCCGTCGGCCGTCGGTGCCGTCTTCAGGCAACGATTGACGAATGTCCAGATAACTGATCACTAATACCAGTCAATATAGATTGATTGCAGACCGAATGAGGCTGTGTATGTCTGTCGGGATAAACCTTGGCGCTTAGGAGAGAGGTACGACGACTCGGACAAGGCTGGCTCCCCTTGCATCTAGGAAGAGCAGGTTTAACGGAGTCGGTGAGGAATTCCCGCCTGAGTCGTAAGGTTAGTGTGTTCCGTACAGAGAACTTCGTACCCGACCCGGAAATAGATCGTCTCGTTCTCGATTGACATGAATTGACATTGAACTAACGCTGTCGTTAGAACGTCCAGAGAGGAGAGCGATGACTGACGGAAATGATCCGAGAGCTCTGATGTTCGTGACGATCTCCATTATTAGACGACTCTGCAATTTGCCGTTGTAAATTGTGACTAAGCTCGAGGCTATTCCGTAAGAGAATCATTCCATCTCCATAGTAGGGCCAGCTAGGCATGAAGGTGGTCCTCAATGGGAGCCGATCGAACTCTCAGCTCCGTTCTCAATGCATGACATCCTTATGACAACCTTATTTCGAATCGAATCTGGACTCGGTCTTAAAACTCAGTACCCAACTCAGTGTCGATGGACATGGAAGACAGTACTTTTTCCTGCCGGAGTTGTCCCCGGTTGCTGAAAGCCTAAAGCCTAAAAAACAAGCGAGTACAACCCCTCACGACATCGAAGTTGGGTTCTAATTACCGTAAGACGGTAAGCGACATTTGATACCTGGCCTACGAGCAAATAAGAATCCAGCAGCCTCACATTTTCTCCTGCAAGCTGGTTTGCAATTTCGTCTAATGCTAAGCACCCTGGACCCTGTCTACCGGCAGGACCATGACTAAGTCAAGGTCTTGAAATCATTCGAGATGCCTGTCCCAGAGCCCGAGTCTGTACAGATTCGATCCCATGATTTTCGTCCGAGCCGCTGGGGCCATCACGTATATGCATTGGACATTTTTTGAAAACCAAGGAATAGTGACACTGGGGAAGTCTGCTGGACTTCGACCAGGGAGTTCTGTTCCTCAAGCTGCGGCCTGTAGTCAAGATCCTGTCGTGGGACAAGACCAATACACAGCCGTCGCCGCGTGAGCTCCCTTGGGATCTGCAAGCGGGCATGTGTCTCGGTTTGTCTCGCACAGTTGAGATCGCTTGTGAACTCAAGATTGCATTGCTGCCAAAGTTGACTGCCCTGAAGCCGGGACTTCTATATCGTGCTTCATCTACGATAGCTGACACCTAGGGACAAAAGCAAAGCCATGCTCGTCTACCAATGACCGCGAAAGTTGACAAAAATCCCAATTTTTTATTTGTTCTGTTTCATTTGTCCAGGGGCCAAAGCGGAATCAGTGGCAGGACAGATGAGTACGGTATCGGAGCATTAATATGGCCCTACTCGTTCAGGTATCCCGGGCAGTGATCTAGAACTTCCATTGCTTAGATTTCCGGAAAATTCGGATCTTTGCATGGTCCAAGAGCGCCTCGAACGTTGAACTAGAATATATGAGAAAAAAAATAAAGTTGGATGTACGGCTCACCAAGAAACACCGTTCAGGGGTAGCTTTCAACCACCAACAAGCTCGCCGTTCTCTCCTCACATGTTGCGAGAGGGACCGATTGCGCATCACTTCGGGTAGCAAAGGCATGCAAACTCGGTCGTGGTCAGCCTGTGCAGGTACCCCAAGGCTAGCTAGTGATCTTGCAGGACCAAGCGGCATTTGGCAGCTTGCTGCCCGTGCGCACATCATCCCCTCCAATCAATCCCCTCATATCATCTCGCAGGATTTGTCACAAGGTCGGAACTCTTGGATATACAGTCCTTTGCGAGAGTACCCCTAGCACTCAGCTTGCTCAACTTACTCGACACGGATTTGTCGCAAGTTGTTTTGTGTTCGGACGAACACCCTGGTGTTGGTACGTCTTTGTATTTCTTACCGCTTGATAATAGTCACTGTCGTTACACCGTCAGCCCAATAGTTCCATAAGCCTCGTAATGAGGGTCACGAACCAATATCTTCATCAGCCAGCTCGTGGGTGAGACCGACACGCTGTGGTTGATGTTTGACAGACCGGCCATAGACAATAGCTTGCTTGAACTGATCCTTGATCGTTCGGTGGATCGCGTTACACTGGGTGCGAGTCAGCAAAGGATGATCGCTAATGAGAAGATGAGTTTAGGGGTAAGGGGCGTACAAAGTCCTCGACGGTGCAGGCATTGGCCCTGAGCACAACAGGAGCAGTATAGTCAGGGGCCTTGCCCTTGGGTTTCGTATAGATTCGTCGAAGGTTGAGCTTCTCCCACATCATTTCCAAGAGCTCGTCAATATTCCAGCCGTGCTCAGAACTGATAGGGACAGCGTTGGGAATACGGTACAGAAGGTCGAGTTCTTCGATGGTGATAGCATCAATCTTGTTCAGAGCGTAGACAACAGGTATATATGCGCGGCTTTTGGCCTCCAGAACGTCAATGAGGTCATCAATTGTCGCGTCGCACCGAATCGAGATATCCGCAGAAGAAATCTTGTATTCGCTCATGACAGCCTTGATTTCCTATTAAGTTCGAAGCCGTGGTGTTAATAACCATCACAATATTGAAACCGGTCCCTTAATGACTTACATCGTTATCAATATGAGTAAGAGGCACGGTGCTCGTAATCGATATACCACCCTTGTCCTTCTTCTTGAATACAATGTTGGGGGGCTGCTTGTTGATTCTGATTCCGAATCCCTCCAATTCATTTTCAATCACCTTCTTGTCGACCAGAGGCTTGTTAACGTCGAGGACAATGAAAATGAGATGGCATGTCTTGGCAACAGCAATAACCTGCCGTCCACGACCTTTACCATCTTTGGCACCTTGAATGATACCGGGAAGATCAAGAATCTGGATCTTCGCGCCGTTGTATAGTACTTGTCCGGGAACGGTCGTCAACGTCGTAAACTCGTACGCCGCGGCTGTTGCAAGAACCCGTCAGTGTCCGTCAAACCTATCCTGCCTTCGTTGAGCATACCTTCGGAATGTTGGCCCGTTAACCTGCTCATCAATGTACTCTTTCCGACGGACGGGAACCCGATGAAACCACTATTCCGGAATTAATGACAATTTCAGAGCGACGTAGGACGACGGGAGAGACATACACACTAGCTACACCGGTACGAGCAACATCGAAGCCGGCTTAAAACACCGTTAGCGCAACCAGGGTTGAATATCAGAAAGGGTTGTTCTTACCGCCGCCGCCACCACCACCTCCTCCCGACGGTGTCAAAAGTTCACGTTTCAGTTTAGCGAGTTTGGCCTTCAACTGTCCTGTGATTGTTCCATCAGTGATGGCGTCTCGTTAGGAAGTCCGCTGGAGTCCTACCCAAGTGATAAGAAGTGGCCTTGTTCTTCTGAGTCCGAGCCATCTGGAGAACATGTTAATATGCGCCCTCGAATAGAAGATTGGACGTAGAACGAACCTCCTCCTCGACTTGCTTAATCTATATTTACCCATGGCAGTCAGTCTCGTGCTTAAGGTGGTTAAGAGCGTCCATACCTTTTCCACTGTGGTCGACATTGTGGCGGGTAGTCACGAGATAGCCTCTCGTACAAGGTAATCTATGAAGCAGTAGAATAGATGAATCCGAAGTCGCTGGCTGAAACGCGCACTAGCGAATGCTTTGTTGGAGAGTAGGAATGCAAGTGGTGACGGTGTTTTGGCGGGGGTCAATCTTTGACTTTGTGGCCGCCACATGATTTGCCCGCTCTGGGCGGAAGGCCCAGCTGTGTGAGGCATTAAGGCAACAAGGCCGATATGCTTATCGCTTATCGTCGGGGGTGGCGGGATCAGTTGATTCACTTCGCTCCTTCTAAGGTCCTCTACTACAAAGATCCTCGCATTGCCGGTTACATACTTGCTCTGGGCCGTGTCAGTTCTAGATCTCTATGCGGTCGATTTTAGAAACTTCCCGACGTGGCACCATATTCTTGTCCTTATCTCCTCACCCATTCCTCGATCTTGACATTCTTCCCATTCTTAGTTCCTGTATCCGATAGCCCGAGAGTGAACTACAAACTTTCGTGCAATACTTGGCCATCGAACCTATTCGAGCAGTATTGAAAGAGCCATTATGCCGTACCTCAAGTCTGGTTCAACCTCCTCGTCAGACGCTGGAAATTCTCCCCGCAATGCCTTCGAAGAGCTCGTCCAAGACCTCAGTAGAGCTCTCGGCCCTAGCTCAGGGCTGGACTCGGACGATGTCGACCCTCTCGACATTCAGCGTTTGATGGAACTCTACAACTCCAATCCAGAAGACTGGCTTCCTTATGCCCTGGGAGATACCAACAAATCTTACACACGGAATCTTATCGACGAAGGAAACGGAAAAAGTAATCTGGTGAGCTACCTCCCATCTCACCGCTAGTTGTTATCTTCCCAGATCTGCCCTCACTGTCAGTATACCTGTGCATGGCTTCCTGGGCATGCAGATATTGGACAGAGAGATCGCTGAGGTATAATATCTAACGCTCACCCTTCTCTTAGTTGATTCTTGTCTGGAGCCCTGGACGGGGAAGTGCTATTCATGACCATGCCAATGCTCATTGCGTTATGAAGGTACTACAAATATCTTGCTCTTGACTGCTATCCAAGACAGCAAGCCTAAGCTAACCTTGAATATTATGATTAGGTCCTAAAGGGCAGCCTCCAAGAAACCCTATATACGTGGCCAGATCAGGATAAAGTTCAGCATGGACAGTCATCGCCTCCCGAGGTCACGAAAGTAACAACATACGGAGAGAATCAGGTCACATATATGTCTGACAAGGTTCGTAATTTTCCCCTAAATAACTGAAGCATCTCTAATGTATCGAAGTTGGGTTTGCATAAGATCCACAACCCAGATCCGAACGAGATGGCCATCTCTCTACACCGTAAGTTCCTAGCCCTTCAACTTCAGCTGTATATTTTATCCTGAGACTTCCTGTCTAGTGTATACGCCTCCAAATGCCGCAAACTACGGGTTCTGCGTTTTCGATGAAAAAACCGGGAAAGCGTCTCACATTAAACAGTCCCATTTCTATTCTATCCGCGGCAAACGCACCTAAACAGACGCTCTTCGACGGAACCCTACGGCGGTGGTGTTATTTTCCCGCTCCTACTCGTCTGCATCAGCATTTGACACCCTTCGGCGAGTGCATTGCCCTCTTTCTTCTCCTTCTCCACTCACCCAACTTGGGAACTTGCGACCCTCCTCGCCTATCTGCCTTAGTAAATGAACCCAACAATCCCCATGTGCTTCACAGCTTCCTAAGGCCGTTCCGAGGGATTATTATTACACAAATCCAATCCTAGCGCTGCGGTGTTATACGCTTTTTATCCAACTCGTTGTCGCGTTCGGCGTGGGTTTTTTTTTTTTTTTTTTTTTTTTTTTTTTTTTTTTTTTTCACTCTAGCGTTCATACCTTCCACTTGCACTTTTTGACATTGTCTGGATACCAGAGTAGATCAATGATGAAATATTCTGAATAACTCTCAGTCCGGATGTCAGATGCCAAAATTGCAAGTAGATTCTGATTATGCTAATGCAGTCTGCCTGTTGAAAATGCATAGATAGATTGCACTTGAATAGATAGTATACATCACACATACTGCAAAACAACGTACAGATAGAGTACCTACCAGATGCAGAAACTCGAAACGAAACAAAAAGCAGCCAAGGGATAATAATAACGCAATGTGTAGAAAAAGCTAATCAACCATTAATCCGGGCCAGCACAATTCCCCCTCCCATCTTCAAGAGCTCTAGTGATCCGCTCGATGAGCAAATTTGGGTTATCCAAGACAATATTCTGCCACCGCCGAAGTTCTTCGAGGCGGACAGTAGGATTCTGTATAACTCCAGTATAAGTACGTCGCTCGTAGGAGGTGAAAAAGCACATCAACCGTAAGACGCACCCAGTCTTCCTGGTTTGGGACGCCCTTCGCCGCAGGAAGTTCGGGCGTTGTGTATTCGTCTGGACTGCCTAGTGCTGGCTCGCGGCGGATTGGGGCAGGGGTGACCGGAAGGCTAGGACGTTCGATTTCGCTGGGGAAGTCGGTTATGCGGGTGCCGTAATCGGGGTCTTTGGAGCCGGTGGTAGTTGTAGGGGTTCCATATTGATACTGTCGGCTTGACTTGGAAGGGGATGTTGATTTTCGTTGGTCGGGTGCGCCGGAGAGGACTTGGACTCGGGCTTTGCGGGCTTGTTGTATGGACCGGATGTATGTCTGGATTTCGGGGACTTCATCCCAGGCGTTTGAGCGGGAGTATGAGTCGAATGATTCGCTGGGAAGACTGGACGTCTCCGATTTCCAAGATGTTGGTTGTGTGGATTTGGAAGTTCGGGAGTCTTCTTCGGCAGATGTAGGGGAAACCATGGGTTGGTGTTGGCGAGCATCGTCAGGAAAGACTCTGGTTGGTTTGGGTGCGTTCGTTTCCCAGGGGAATATCTGCCTAAGTTTTTGCGGCTCAGGTTTCGTCTCCGGGACCTGATAGTACATGTTCTTCGGGGCTTCCGGGTACGACTGTGGGGGCTGGAAGAGCTGGTGATCGTCGGACATAGTATAGGTCTTGCTCTCCAAGGCTATTCCTTCTGGTTTAGAATTCAAAGGAGGTGGTTCCCTTTTGGGGGAAGAGTCAGCAGATATTATTAAACAGCCTAGTAAGATATTCATCTTACCGAGAGGCATCCCATTCTGCCTTAGGGGCTTCGAATATCGGCTCCTCTTGCGACGACGGTTGAGGCGATGATGCCCGCTGTGTCTCAATGGGCACTGACGCTTGAAGGGTGCGCGAATCATACTGTTCAGATGAATGAGCAGGCTCTGTCGGCACACTGGGCTCTTGTACTGAAGGTGGCTGTAGACCATGATGACTATGTTCTTGAGGTGTTTGTTGCTGTATATAAGCCCTTATATGTTCTTCCCCGCGGACATACTGCGGAACCACGCTAAAAACAAGTTCATGGAAAGGTTTCTCGCTTTGATGCTCTGCGTGAATGTCGTGAGACAAATCCCCCACGGGCAATGGCGCGATACTTTGCTCCGAATAGTGAGATGCTTGAACCGGGTTATGTGAAGCTTCTTCTGGGGGATGGTTATTTGGCCGTTGATCTGATGGCACCTCATGCCCAGATAATTGGTGACGCGACGTAGTTTCTGATTCTGGAAAAAAGGGTGTCTGTCGCTCAATATGCTGCGGTGGTGCTGTATCTGAGAACTGTTGGACGTGCATGTCCGACATAGGCTCATCTGCATAGTGAACATGTGGCGGAACCGGACGACTAATCGGCTCTATTGTTTCCTATAGATAGGGTTAGTCTCACTCACACATTTATTTTCCTAAAGCCCAAACGTTATCAGAACCGAAAGACTCACATTGGCTACAGAGCGGTAATGCCGGTCGTAGACTTTCCACCATCTTCCCAGTAACTGATTATACGGTGAATCAAAAGGAGATACTTGTCTCGACATATTCCAAGGTTTCTGGGATCCTATAAAATGTATCAAGCTAATTGTACTTTGGAAATGCTTGTAGGCCGGGATATATTGATAATTCGCGCTAGGGGTGCAGTTGTACGTAAAACTGAGTCGATGCCAGTCTCGAAAGTGCATGTTCAGCAAGCCCTGGTCGGCCCCGTCAAAGCTGGTGCCTCGTTCCGCAAGAGCTTTCAGCGCAAAGTAGTCTTGCATATTGGGCCGCAGTACCATAACACCGCTGTTAAAGCAATCGGGCCAGCCGACATCGGGTGCGGCGGCGAAATCTACGTCCATGTCCAGGAGCTCGTCGGGGGCTCTGATGGCCACCACGTCCGAGTCAATGTATACGATGCGCTTGAACTTTGTTTGTCGCCACAACTCGATCTTTGTGAAGGTTGCTATCAAGTCAGGACGCTCCATGAGCCAGAGGTTCGCCGGCGTATGGTTCGTTATCCGATAGACAGGTATGAGCTCATCGTAAACAGTCTAGACACCCCGAGTTAGGAAATTTTGCGATGTAGCCTTTTTTTTACGTATATTAGCAAGCGAAGCTCGCACCTGAAGCTCATTTATCGTGGCAGTCTGCAACGTTTCGGGCGTATACAGAGCGACCAGCTTGGCCTTGGTGCCATTGTCGCGCAATGAGTGGGCGAGAACCACGGCACCTGGATCGAGAAGCAGCGGGTCAGTATCAGAAGATGACAGAAGTGGAACAATCATTGGTATACCAGGCAGGTAATTATCACTCAACAACAGCTGTAACCGGTTAAAAACCTGCAATGGATACGGAAGCTCAAAATCAGGATACCTACAGTGCAATAGACTGCACCTTCTTGGGTGACCATCCCGCGAGCGAATTACAGCACAGAAGTGCCCAAAATTCAGCCAACCGGTGCAGGCAGAAAGCAAAACGAGAGGAACGGAGGCAGCGACCCCCAAATTGATGAAGCTGGGGAAGAAAGGAGGAAGGAAGGAGGATTGCCGCTGGCGGCTGTACGCCGTAGAGCTGGAGCTAGAGGCCGTTTCCCCTCACGGAAGTCGCGTTATGACGGGAGCAACCCCGCCCGCCACCAGCAGGGATTTCTCAGGGGACAGTGCTATGATGTGTTGAAAGCGTTATCCTGTGTCATCACAGCGTGTCATTCACGAGTTAGAGACACTCCTCCGCAATATGATGGGCGACTAAAGACCGCTGGAGTCTGGAAGGGGGTGGTTGAAGACGGAAAGGGAAAATGACACACCCGCCTTGGTCTTTGGACAGCCTTCATTGTCTGCCCATGCCTGCTTTGAAAGCTTTGACCTCTGTTTTAATATGCATCAGACCCGAAAAGTCCCACCATTTCAATATTTCGAAAAGCTTCTCCTGGGCCATGGAGTCATTACAAAGTTATCAGTGTTTCCCTCCATGCGGGGAAATAATTACATAGCAAAGACAGTTTGTTAAATAAGTATATTGGGACGGTCGCCAGCTACTCTTCCGGCTAGCTCAACAAATGTCTATCAGGTCACCACCTATGTAACACGAAACGAAGAAAGGAATAGTCCTTGGGCTCCCAGCCGGATCGACCGCAAGGATTAAGGCTGGTATTTTAAAATAGGCCCAATGTCGCAATATCAACCTGAAAAGAAGCATTAGAAGGGCGTCAATGGAACCTAGACACAGCTGATTCACACAGCTCATTTTTGAACCGTCACCGTTGCCTCGGGATAGCAGGCCTCAATAACCGCTCCAATGTCTTCACGCTCGCTGTTCACAGCCCACTCGGCCACTTTGACCAAAGCAACGCGACCCTCTTTCTCTAGCGGCGTCCAATGTGCGCTGACTGGAAGCTCAACAACTTGACTACGCTGAGGGAGGTAGTCCGAGATACCATCTAGGCACAGCTCCCGAGTGAGCGCATGGTCCTTCTGACCCCAGACAACGGTCGTACTGGCTTTCAAGGCGCCTGACGGTCCGTCGTCGAGTAACCCCGCGTCACTACCGATACACCGAGCTCCGTTCTCTTCTGCAATGCCATAGAGGCTTGTTTTTGTCTCAGTGGACTTTCTCCAGGGGGCGGTAGCAGTGCCATCTCGGTAGTAGCTGCACATTTCGACGAATTTTGAGATCGCCGGCCTGGTCACCGCGGATTCCGCATATGCCTGGCCATCGGCGGTTTGTGTCTTGCCTTCGTAAATAGATGGACCAAGTGTGCTTGCCATGCACTCTGCGGCGTCAGTAGGAGTGTAGCTCTGGTTGCCGTAGGACATTTTATGAATGTGCTTTAGGGTTGCTTGATTTGCTCCACTGCCAATGTAGGCAATCAATAGCGGAGGAAGCTGGAAGGCGAATATATATCCTGAACGCCACAATTGAATTAATATAGGCTTTAGTGACTTCGCAGCACTGAACAATAATGACCGCTCTCGAATGGGTGAGCGCAGGAAGCACTTGAGCATGTTCACTGAGGACGACAGCCGGATACTGATGTTGGAAACTGCCAGGGGAACCTAGGGACTTGTGTCAGTAAAACCTAGCAGCAGTTTGATGTTGGCAAGATAACACGTACAAGTGGGCCGTTTGTCAGAATGAACCTATCAGCTAGTTGGGGAGCATCAGCTGCCAGTCGCATAGCAAGCACACAACCCCAATCATGCCCGACAATAATGGTCCTCTGCTGACGAGTAGCTGTAGGCCCATCAATGCCATACTTCTTTCTCATAGCAATAATGAACTCGGTAAGATTCTCAAGAACCGCAGTAGCCGAATATCTATCTAAGCTCTCGGAGCCTCCATAACCAGGTAAATCAACGGCTACCAGCGTCGCTGAATTTTGAAGAGACTCCTCACTGAGGATATGACGCCATACTCCCCAGCTATCAGGAAAGCCGTGAATGAAGATAACCAAGGGTCTGCTAGCGCTGGTTGTAGAGTCGATATCATTGGAGACGTAGTGGAATTTGAACCCACTTCTTAGAATGTGAAATTGATGTACGAAAACTGACCATTTCCTCGACAGGTCCCATAGTCGGTTGTGGGCTTATTGAACGAATGTCAGTCTAATGGTTTTAAGGTGTTGTGCTTCGAAAGACAGCATTACATGAGTACTTACCGAGCTGCAGCTCCATTTTCTCTTTCTCAGTGATCCTCCTGAATTGGTAGCCATAGTAGAGTGCGACAACGAAATACACCCCCATAGTGAATAGGCCATAGCCCAATACAAAGGCTGATTTTAGTGGCGTGAGTAGCGGAGACGTCATGTTGCGTTAGTGGATGCACTCAACCCTCCAGATAGGGTTTCCTGACTTTGCCAGGACAATGTAGTTCCGTAATAAAATCAGATCAAGGCCAGATACAATCCCAGCAAGTGAGGACTTTGATTAGAGGGAAAGACCTTGAGAGGGGTAGCAGAGTAAATGCTTCCCGGGCTACGCAGTACTAGTAGTATAATGTGGGCACTCACGTGCGAACGGACCCAGTCCAGATCATTTAGTGATAGTTAACTATGTCGGCGTCGCTGACTACGTCCCCCACTATACGTTGAAACATGGTCCCATAGGTTGAAAGAAGACTTGTAGGAAAATTGCCACTAGCTCGTATCGAACTAGGTGGATAAGTATAACTGCAGAGGAAGAACTGTAAAATGGAACACTACCTGAAGGTTTATATCGTTGAATGATCTCCTTGCTTGTCTAGCAGCATAACAAAGCATCTTTGTTAGAGCTTCGAAAAGAGGCATTCTCGATGAGCAGGCAAGCGTCTTCATATATAAGCTTCCGAGGATGGCTGAAAATGAGGTGACATGAGGCATAACTCATAAGAGGCCGTGCAACTGTGAAGTTGCTATATACAAAGCCAAATCATCATGTGTATCCTAAATTCTCTCTATTGTCGTCGATTAAGCGCCCGTACCTGTAGAAATCATGGTTAGAAACCGCACGCGCCGACTCATGGGCACACTATGAGAGGCTTACTCCAATAACAGTCTAAAAAACCAAACCTCCATATCCTCGTTGCGCAAGGTACTTCGCGCCCAGTCTTTCCCGTTCTGGGCAATTCGAGAAGCCAGGACCCTACCCTCTTCTTCAGAGGAAAAATAACGCATGGTCTCTACAACTTCGTTGCCTTTCAGGCTCATTGGGACGTAATGGACCCAAGGCTTGAGCCTCTCATCGTGCCATTCGCGAAACAAAGCAGCCTTACAGACCAAGCTGTTGCTTTTGAGGAACGCGTGGTACCGGCCACTGAATGCGTTTCCATCGATATCAATCAGGTACTTATAAGCCCAAGCCTCTTGTTGCTCCACTGGCTCTGTTATGTTGAAGAACTCTAATTGAGCGGCACAGTCATTACGATCGCATTGCCCGACCGAGGTAAACTGAACGTCAAAGAGGTCACGAAAGTCGCTGCGATCGGTATCTTTGACTTCCCATTGTCCGCCATCGGTCTTAGTGAGAATCTTGGCATTATCGAGAGCATTGATATTGCTGACCATTAACTGTCGATGGTGTCGTCGCCACCCTCCGCCTTTAGAGAAGCCACCTGTTGTCGAACCCCTCCAGTAGAGCTTGTCAATCTTTTCCTCCCAATTAAAGTCCTTCTGCATGTTATATGGTACTTTATCAGCCCAGTACCAGGGGCTGGGATAGACGATATCTTGAAACGTTGAGACCTTGCTCTGGGAGAAAACTGGGAAGAGGTCGTGGACAACTGCAAACACATTCGGCCGGTCGAAAAAGCCGTAGGTATACCGTAACGAAGGAGTGCTGCATACGTCGGAGAACGCGGTTGTATTGTGGATGAAACCTAGCTCTGAAAGAGCATATCCAGTTGTGTCATCCGGCGGATTCTCGTCTAGGGATCGAACTGGGCTATCAACGGGACATGATATCCTTGAGCTAGTCCAAGCGGGCTGATGAGAGATTTTGTTGAAACGAGTTGTACGCACTTCATCAATGCGGTCTCCTTTGTTCAGGTCCTCGGGCCGAGCCGACCACTCGTTCACCAACGATTCTGCCTGGAAAGCATTCGGAATGGCGCTATTCTTGGCTCTCACCACGAGCCTCTGAAGGTCCTCGCTCGGCACAATGACCCTTGGTTCATCATGCACGTTGAAGACCAGGTCCATGTCTGGCAAATATTGAATAAAGTTCTTGATCATACCAAGCGTCGCCTCACGCTGCCACTCATGTTCTCCATCTAGCCCTTCAGCCAGCGATACCTTGCCATCTCTGATGAGAACCCCAAACAAACCATTGTCATATCCCAGAGCCTCCCGGGCGCGAGCGCGAATAGTCTGCGGCGTGAGAGCCCAGAACGGCAGCAAAGAGTGGTAGATGGTGTCATACTCATCAATTAGTTCCACGCCTTTTGATCGAGCAAAGTTGAACCATTTATCAAAATGAGGTGGAGGGTTCATGTTGTAGCGCTGGCGATATTCCTTAACGGCATCGCTTAAGGTTCTGGATTGGCGCTCCAGGAGCTCGTTGAATCGTTGCTCTGCATCTTCAACAAGGGCAGTTACCGGGTGGACATCGCTCGGAAAGCGGTCACTAGTATTGTCCGAAGGCTTGTTCGGCTGTAGGAAAGGGGTAAAAGAGGTAGATGGAGGGGGAGGAGCGATATTCCGATTGCTGAAGGAGCTGGGGCTGTCTAAGAAAATGAGTGAGAGGCACACGAGAAGACTCGTCACCAGCACACCCAGCAGCCGGTGAGATCGCGTTGCCATAGGTATTTAGACCGATGGAATAGCCTCATAGTCCTGTTATAAAATGTATGAAAACCCGACATGCTCTTTTAAGAGCTCACGAACCGTGGAGGGTGTGATGAGACGGTTGCCAGGCCAAACGTCAACAATGAGATAAAGTCCAAAACAGTTCCCCACGTGTGATGCAATTTCATTCGCACTAAGCGCCTCAGTTTCAATTACCAACCAATCCCTTGGTTTTTTTTTTTTTTTTTTTTTTTTTTTTTTTTTTTTTTTTTTTTTTTTTTTTTTTTTTTTTTTTTTTTTTTTTTTTTTTTTTTTTTTTTTTTT
>QPHH01000013.1:51645-182785 GCA_003574815.1 Aspergillus spinulosporus | reverse complement strand
TTTTTTTTTTTTTTTTTTTTTTTTTTTTTTTTTTTTTTTTTTATACTATTTCCATATTTAGCTAATTGGATTGAGTTTCTCTATTTCAACCTTGTCATTGTGGGCTAGGCTTCGGGGTTTGTGAAGTCTGCCTCAGAATAACCAACAGCGGGCTTAGACCTCGGTCTATAAACACTTCATAATGCCTCTTCTCAGCCGCGTTTTTGACGTCTATCTTGCCGTGCTATAACAGCATCCCAGGTTAACAACGAAAATCACCGATGATTCAAGTATAAATGCTTTCGCCTGCGCAACATGGAAATACGCCGCAAGGCACAGCAAGACCACCAACAGAAGATGCACAGCGTAGAAAGCACGTCGCCTATTTATAACGGTACCCTGCCATATCCCGCCCGATTTCCCCTGCGGTCGCGCAAGCACTGTAATAGTGACAGCGGCAGTTATTGCAACGATACCCAACTGGACATCCAAGTCTAAAATACGCTTGAAGAATAAAGAGCTGAATTCAGGATGGCTCGACTGCAAGAAGAACGCGCAATACAAGATTGCGTGGCCGACGAGTAGTGGGGAGATGACCACGCGAGCAAAAGTACGATGGTAAGCTGTCACAGTTGGTTGCGGGATAGCAGTCAAAACGGACAGCAGAGATGAAGCTCTTGGTGTTGATGACACGTAAAAGGCAGGTGACATAGCCACTTGTAGTGGCAGCTGGGACAGACCGACATGACCTAACGCTTTGGTGAGATGCAGATAATCTGATGAAAGCAGTCAGTTCATGAGTCTTCAAAGTCATTTCAACCTCCCTACCGTCGCCGGTCCTCCATACAGAGAGGCAGAGCAGCCAAGTAAGCCAAAACAAGCAGACTGAGTACTGTCTCCGCGTCTCAACCCATCCACTAAACAACGGCGCGTCCAGCCAAGCGTTCCGTCGAGAGCGTCCGTTAGATCTCTGGTATTGTTGGTCAGACGGAAGCAGCGCAATGTAGACTCGAAAAAGAACAATCGCAAGCAAAATGGAGAGCTGAGCGTAATTTCCTCGGAGACTGAGAAGCTCGCGGCGGTGTTGCTTTTCTGAATCCGAGAGCGCGACAAAATGCCAAGGCCACAAAGAAGACATATCGCAGAAAAGCGTTGCTTAGCCAGCGCTCTGCACTCAGGAAAGGTTGAGATGATCACAACTATCCGGTGGAATGAGATATCGAATTGGCCGAATGGAATTAATAATCTTGGAATTGTAGCGCAAATCACATGATATCATTCGCGGTTAAGCATGTTAAGTGTGGTTTATCCATGGGACTAATCGGACGGGCCAAAATCTACATTGAGAACGCCATGAGAATCTCATCCTAGCCAGTTGTCCTGACTACTTCTAAGTTGACTAAATTGACAATCCTCCCCAAGGTATGAGCGCCCCATGTGTTTTTTTTCCGCTCATACTTAGTAAGGTGCTTTACATAACTGCAGAATGGGCTTCAAGCCCTGGTGAGTCAACCTACGGTGAGGTTTGCATAACCTCCTCGTGGCCGCCAGCGGCAGTTGTCGCAAAGTACCGAACATCAACATCATCATCGCCTTGGAGTTTCTCCAGACTTGGAAGGACACTCTGCTGGATGAGTTCTTGACCTCTTGG
The DNA here is from genome assembly GCA_003574815.1 of Aspergillus spinulosporus. Classification (NCBI taxonomy): domain Eukaryota; kingdom Fungi; phylum Ascomycota; class Eurotiomycetes; order Eurotiales; family Aspergillaceae; genus Aspergillus; species Aspergillus spinulosporus. Next base: position 181,155 of record QPHH01000013.1, on the reverse strand, counting down.
CGAAGGAGCCTCGGTCTTGCCTTCCTTCTCGAGGTCAGTCAGAGTGCCATGAGCCGGAAGACGTCGCAACGTGTCGATCAAGACGGCATAAGACTTTGCGACATTGAAGCGAATGTTGGGGATATCGTCTGAAGTGAGTCTTTCAAGGATTGGGAGCACTGAATTTTCGATAATTTCCAGGGTAACAACGGGCGCAAGAGTCTGGAAGGAAAATAATTAGCAAAGTTTTCACCAACAAAATCTTAGGCTGCATACAGAGATCGCGAAACACGTTGTCATTCTGTAGAGGTAGTTGGGATGTTGGCCCATTGCCATAACTTTCGGAATAATGGACCCCTTGGCCCAATCGACCCCAAACACTTCGGTTAACTTCCTTAGGTTCTGCGTGGCAGCCTCACGAATAGAGAAAACAGTGTCACCAAGCCAGCCCATGCAAAGGTCGCTGAGCTGTTCGTCAAAGAATTTCACTCCAAGCTGGCTCGCAAGGAGGGGGATGTACTCGATAATGGCTAGACGAACTCTCCATTGCTTATCTTCGGCCAATTGTACAATGGCAGGGAGAAGGGACTGAGATAGGAGTTCGATACCAATAACTGTGATGGTTAGAATGTAGATGAACTGTTATAAATTTGCTGGTAACTTACCATTGTTAACTAACTCCAGTTTGGAAATGATATGCAGTCGCACGTCTGGGAACTCGTCTTTGAGCATCTGTAGGAACATGGGTAGAAGATGAGAGATGGTCCTGAAACGACATTGTTAGCACCCTCCGCTCAACGCGTAGCTTAGTAAAAATAGGAAGACACTTACTCCTCCTTCCCAAGAATAGGAGCAAGCCCGCTGATTTGTGTTCCCAAGGCTGCGCGCACATGTTGAGAGGGGTCTGAAACGAGATCCTCAACGCTGGTCATGATCTCATTAAGCAGAGTTTCCCGGTCAATCAAAGAACAGAAGCCTATTTAGCGGTTTAGTAAACTTGGTCTGTGGCTGTAATAGGATGCTTGGCGTGGATATACCTGGTATCTGCCCGGCTACAGCAGTGCGGACTTCGGCCTCAGTGTCTTTCAAAAGTTTAACGAATGATGGCACCATATCCCGAGTGACAACCTCTTCATGCACTGCCTTCGCAATCTATGGGATTCGTTAGACAGTTTAAGAAACGACTCGAAAAGAAATCCGTAAGATACCTTTTCATATCTGTCGGCAACCATGTATCTGACCCTCCAGCTTTTATCTTCGAACAAACTCCGCAGGGATGTCAGCAACACGCCATGGCTAGGTTGCTGCTCCTTGGGTATCTCTTCGGCAATGGCAATGAGGATGTCCACAGTAAGTAGACGCACGCTGTCCTGATCGTCGCTAGCTAAGTACTGAAAAAGGGGTATCATTTCGTCGATGACAATCGGAGTCGTCATCTCTTTCACAAATTTCGCTAGATTGTTGCCTGCTGAGCGTCTGACCATTGGGGTCTCATCGCGAACGAGGCCGGCAAAAAATTGGCGCAAGGTCTGTTGCAGGGAAGAGGAGGACTTCCTGTAGGGAACGCAGTAGAGGCCAGTGGCCGACACTTTGGAGGTAAACCAGTCAGCTTTCGATAAGCGCTGTACCATTGGGACGAAATATTCTTCGATCTGCTTTTCGGAGAGCTGCTCGCCGATTTTGTTTAGTGATTCAACAGCCTAAAGGACGTTAGACTGAACACGTAAAAAGTTATATAGCTTGGCCTCGGCTTGCCTTTTCTCTCACCAGCGGCTCCTCAATGGCCGCTAGATTTTCCAAGGGGGAGAGCAGTACGTGGCCATATTCCGGGCCACCAACATACTCTATGAAAGAACCGAGTTCTTCGCTTAATGCAGTCAAAACTTCATCCTCATCTTCGACAGAATCTGAATCGCAAAAGTCAATATTGAGCTTTTAACCACAATTTCGGTTCTCGTCTGTATAAAGATACTAACCATCGAGGAAAGGGACCAACTCATCACGAGTCCTTTCAGGCCCCAGAGCTAACGCAATAGTTGAAAGACGGTGGATTGCATTGAGTCGGAGGAGGACATCATCGTGCTGAAAGTGCGGTAAGTCAGGACTGACGGTTCTTGAGCGAAGGAGATGCCGTAACCAAGAGGAATGTTGATACCTTCAGCTCATCAATGAGAACAGCGATAGGATAGAGCTCATCATTTTCACCCTGGCCCTCCATCGCGGCTGTGGTGTATAGTGTAATGTATTTTTCAATTAAAAGATAACCAGAGGGCAAGGATGTGACCGGTCCGAGTCCTCCCTGAGACAATTGATATCACGCGAACAGAGCGATCAACTTTTCCTCCCGGACGAATTAAGGAACGAAGGTCTACCGCACAAACGAATGCAAGTCAAGGACCTGCATAGAGTCGAATTAGCCTGGGTTATCAAACCTTGAAGTTGTGGCAGTATATGGGATAGTGGACTGTGGACTAGGTCCCCGGGGCGAGGCTTCGTGGGGTTTGGGCCGCCGCAGCGTCGAGGAACCAGGAGCACACCTCGATGGCGGGATTGAGCGTGACAGAAACCAACCTCAGTTATTATCAAATTAGAAATTCTCTAGGTTAGAGGGGATTGGGAGCGGGGTCGCCAAGGGTGGAATATGGAGAGCGAAGAGCGGGATACTGGATGGGATATTGTTGTGAGAGTGACGACGGGGCTGTTGGTCGTTTCCCAGCTTTGCAGAGCATTGGTTAGCTGTGGCTGGTGACCGACCGCCTTTTGGTGGTTGATGAGGGGTGCTTATCGTGGCGGTGCATGTGGCTGTCCTCCCGCTTTTGCTCCTCAAATTTGTATGACTCCGTCCGCCGACTGTCCTGCGACCCCGAACTGAACCCAACTGCGGGCCGACCACAGAAAAGTTTAGCCTGTCGAAGCGTGGCTTATATTTCGCTGGCATCACCGATACCATAGCCAAGTTTTAGGAGAAAACCTGATCTCACACCAAGGGTATCTGACTCATCGGCTGCGATTTTAACCCCTCCATCATGCCTACCATCTCGGTCGACAAGGCCGCGCTTTTCAAGGAGCTCGGCAGAGAGTATGTTTTTATGCAGATTTGGGAACTAGCATTGTGCATGACTAAAAGCTCTCAGGTATACCACTGAGGAATTCGATGAACTGTGCTTCGAGTTCGGTAGGTACCCCTCCGAGATATCTTCGAATCTGGTGCGGGTTCCACTGACCATATCAAATTATAGGCATTGAGCTCGACGAAGATGTATTCATCCGCTTTTCATTTACAAATTCTAGAATACACTCGCTAATTCAACCTAGACAACAAATTCGGAACGTCCGATTGTCGATGGCGTGCAGGAACCACCCCAACTCAAAATTGAAATCCCCGCCAACCGGTACGCACCATATTTTGAAACTTCGGGCGGAATATGCTAAGCAGTTATATCCAGATATGACTTGCTGTGTTTTGAGGGTATATCCCTCATGCTCAACATCTTCCTGGGACGAAAGCCTCTCCCTAAATACAGATTGGTCGAGCCTCCAAGCGGAGAGCTTCAAAAGATCATCGTGAAGGAGGACGTAGGTTGACTTTTGCATCGCCGGTCTCAAGAGGGCACCACTTTGCTGACTAGCCAAATCTAGACCTCGAAGATCAGACCCTTGGTGTCGGGTGCCATCCTCCGAAATGTCACCTTTGACAAGGCTCGTTACGAATCTTTCATCGCTCTGCAAGACAAGCTCCACCAGAATTTGGCGCGGCAAAGGACACTCGTCTCCATCGGTACTCACGATTTGGACACTATTAAGGGACCGTTTACCTATGAGGCACTGCCGCCTAAGGACATTCGCTTTGTGCCTCTTAACCAGACAAAGGAGATGGACGGCGAGGAGCTCATGGCCTTTTACGATGTATGGTCCACTGCGTACGTGAGCTTGCCCGGATGCTGATATTGCTACAGAAAGACAAGCATCTAGGCAGATATCTCCACATTATCCGCGACTCCCCCGTTTACCCAGTCATTTACGACGCCAACAGAACCGTCTGCTCTCTCCCCCCCATAATCAACGGAGAGCACTCGAAGATCACGTTGAACACCAAGAATGTCTTCATTGAGATTACAGCTCTCGATAAGACAAAAGTGGAAATTGTGAACAAAATTATGGTTTCCATGTTCTCGCAGTACACATCCGAGCCCTTCACGTAAGAGCCCTATCCATTCCTGTGCTCAATATAAATATATCGGGAGCTGATTTCGCAATAAACAGGATCGAGCCTGTCCAGATCATCTCTGAGCACAACAATGAGACGAGAGTCACTCCCGACATTGCGCCTCGAACTACACAGGCCGAAGTCTCTTATATCAACCAGTGTTGCGGCTTGCAGCTTTCTGCGGAGGAGATTTGCAGACTGCTGACGAAGATGGCGTATGAAGCGACACCGTCTAGTACTTCTCCTGACTTAATCGATGTTCACGTCCCCCCAACACGGGCAGATATCCTTCATCAAGCAGATATTATGGAGGATGTTGCGATTGCCTACGGCTTTAACAATCTCCCCCGTTCCTTCCCAAGCAAGTCAGGCACGGTTGCCCAGCCCTTACCGATCAATAAGCTTTCCGACATTATCCGCACAGAGGCCGCAATGGCAGGTTGGTCCGAGGTGCTGCCTCTGATCTTGTGTTCCCACGACGAGAACTTTGCCTGGCTTAACCGCAAGGACGACGGCAACACCGCCGTCAAGCTGGCTAACCCCAAGACACAGGAGTTCCAGGTCGTGCGCACTAGTCTTCTCCCCGGTCTTCTGAAGACTATCCGCGAGAACAAGTCTCACTCAGTGCCCATGAAGATTTTTGAGGTCAGCGATGTCGCCTTCAAAGATCTCTCGATGGAGCGTAAGAGCCGAAATGAAAGGCACTTTGCTGCCGCATGGTACAGCAAGACTAGCGGCTTCGAAGTCGTACACGGTTTGCTTGACCGCATCATGTCAATGCTGAAGTCCGCTTTCATCATCGGCGAAGAGGGCCTGGAGAATGCCGCAGTCAAGGACTCGCAGTACTGGATCGAAGAGCTGGACGGTAAGTCTCTTATGATTTCCAAGACTCAAAGGTCCCTCTAACCACTAACATGACGATACAGACCCAACCTATTTCCACGGTCACTCGGCCTCCATCCACGTTCGCATTGCCGGCAAAGACCACACCATCGGTACTTTTGGTATTCTGCACCCAACTGTGCTGGAGAATTACGGTCTGAAATACCCCGTCAGCACGCTTGAAATCAATATCGAAACGTTCCTATGAGATTATAGGTTTGAAGAGTAAATCTGCGGGAAATGGTGATTTAGACTTGCATAGATAACATACACCTTATCTCATGACACTCGATATTCTGTAGATGCTTGGTTTTGATCTAACCTTGTTATGAGCTTGATAAAAGAGATGAATAAAAACAAAGTAAAACATTATCTGCCTGATCTATTTGCTTTACGTGAAGTAGAGTTAGTTTAGACAGATCCGCGTTCAATTCTCTGCCGCTTCTAATTGGAAAAAGTCCGATCTACAATACAAATAGCAGGAGGTGGTGTAGCAGTATTCACGAAGAAATTGTTCTAGAACAAAGGGGCTGGTGCTCCTTCTATCCCGCGAGTCCGTATTTAGCTCTTAAGCATTTCTCGAAGTAACTTAGTTGTACTTATTCCTCTAATTGTCCTTATACTATGATCAATCTTTCGAATCTCTTCGAAGCTGTAATTTTACAAAGTCTAATTGCTTCCCAGCGCAGCGAAGACCGTGAAGGTTCATAGAGTCTTTATTTTTGGTTCATGGAAATAGGTAGATGACAGGAACGAAGAAATGACCAAATTACTCCTGCGCGTAAGTCTCAGCTGCACCGCCCTCCTGACCTTCCGCGGCCTGTTGTTCAGCCAGGCGCTGCTGCTCAGCCGCCTGCTGGGCGGCGATAGCCTTGGCACCGTAGTCCTGGCTAATGGGCTGAAGAACAGGCTGCTCCTCCTTAGGCTCAATAATGGTAACAGAGTCAGGAAGAGTCTTCTGAGGACCGGCCTTGCCCTCGGGGTCGGAGCCGCGCATGATCTTGACCTTGATACCAAGGACACCCTGGCGGAGGAGAACGTGACGAGTGGCCGAGTCGATGAACTCCTTAGCGGGTTGACCGGAGTGAATCATGAAACCGTCCTAAACAGAGAAAGGAATGTTAGTGAGCTGTTCCCCACACGAAAAGGCCAGTGGAAACCGCAATTCCGAATGTCTCCTCCACACTTGCGCATCATATCGCCATATTATCAATCCTTCATTCGAAAGCTGCATTTCCACTGGTACCCTCAGAGGCCGTATCAAACGTACAGTGAACTTCATGGACTTGGCACGGGCAGCACGGAGCTTTCCGGAAACGACAACCTCACAACCCTTAGCACCGCTCTCCATGATAAAGCGGAGAACACCGTAGCAGGCACGACGGACGGCCAGACCGTTGAGGAGCTTGTAGCGGAGGGATTCGCACTGAGCGACAGCGGAGAGACCGCGGTTCTGAACCTTGGCGGCATAGAGGGAAACGGAGTTCTCGGGGAACTTGAAGCGCTTCTGAATCAGGGAGGTGAGCTCACGGATGCGGCGACCCTGCTCTCCAAGAACCTCCTGAGTGTGGGTGGCACGGATGACTATGAGCAAAGAGCCTCCGTTAGCAATCACGAATCTCTCTCTTGGCAATTTGCTATTATTCCATCGCTCCTTCATGGTCCTCCGCCCCTATCACTTGCTCTCGCTCTCTCCAAGAACACCTCGGGAAAATCAACATAGATTCGGGCGAACGTACTGATGTCGGTGACGGTGGGAGTGACACGGACTTCGACACCGGAGTAGCCCTCCTCAGCCAGCTCGCGCTGGAAGAACTCGTTCAACTCGGCATAGAAGACACCGTCGGCGACGAACTTTCTGCGCTTCGAAATAGCTCCCTGGACAGCAGCCATATTTGCGATTCTGCTGATTTATTAGTTGTCGAAGAAACGGCCGAGGACGCGGTGATAGGCGGTGCACCAAGGTTGGAAGTCGCTCGAGGTTCAAAGTCAGTTTTGAGAAGTTTGGCGTTAGTGGGGAATTTTGGGTGTAGGGCTTTGCCTTCCTATTCTGGTCAGGGCAAACCCTCGCTTGCTCTCCGCTTACGCTTTCCCTGTTTAGGATATGCCAAGACTTCAAGCCCAACGACCACGACCAGGCAGTAAGGCATTAATTGTATGCTTCGAACTCACCTTATCAAACCTGATCAATAAGATTATAGGAGTGCCAAGTACTAAAATGTTATGCAGCTACTCTCACTTCTATACCCATTAACGCGATAATTACGTTTCATTCATCACAGACAATTGGCCGTGGCTGATAGTATCACGTAGATCTACACAACAGTAAACATAACGTAATTTAGAAGCGTAGACAAGACAGAAATCCTATACTGAGAGTCGCTGAAAAAAAAGACTCCTCCCATGATACCTTGATACCGGTTTCCAGCAGACCTGCGTAGGCGTGTTACACCATGGAGCCGTTCCGGAGTGAACTTTGGACCTATGCATGGCCCTTCACCGAAGCTCGACTCCCATCTGGCTTATACCCTCCCGGCTGTGGTTATTCTTGTTTGCAGACAATGATATGTTCGAAATTCCCGAAGCAACTGTAGTAGACTTACTTAATGGTGAGGGGCTCCGGTTTGCAGGAACACTGCTGCCAATAGCACGATTGGCCGATTCAAGACCTGCTAAAACTGGGGTGTGCGCTGTTTCTGAGGTCTCGCGAGTCCTGGGCTGAAAACTGCTAGACATGCGGCCCCCATTCATTTCCGCGTCTGTCCGACCAAAGGCTTCACTCCACCATCTAACTTCATCAATGCGTGGGAAGATCAACCGTTCTTTGCCTCGCTTATTGTCGTCAATGTTAGCATCGTATTTGGGATTCAAGAACTGCTCTCGCCGGGCAAGGAAATAGTCCCAGACACTGCGTGTACGATCCTTGGCCTTGGTTTCCACTCGCTCCTTCTCGCTATTGAAGAGGAATGTGCCATACTGGCACGAGTACAGATGATAGAGTAAACGCCGCAGAAACCGCTCATTGAACTCAAAACGAGACGGATACTGATAGAGCAACTGGTATGTTGCATCAAGAAATTGGTGGAACACAGGACTCGTCTCTTTGGGTTTGGTGACTTCCTTCTCGGCGACAACGCTCCTTGGTGCGGAACTTGTTTTCCTGGAACCTGGATTATCGGAATCGTATTCTCGAAATTCGCCATCTGACTCGCCAAGGGAATCACGGCTAGTGTTCTCCCGGTTAAAGAAGCCTTTTGCACTGAGGAATGCATTTTCGATAGCCTTGCCAGCGCTACCACTTTCGCCGAAACTCCGTCCAGAATCACCCCCGATCCTTTCGTTCTCGATTTGGAACCATTTCTCGCTGTTGAGATGCCCAGCCCTATGGCGAAACATGTGCCCAAAGGAAAGCCAATCCTTTTCTACTAAGACCATGAATCCCTCTAAAGTGCGGTAATATGGGTCCAGGCAAAGCTGGCTTAATGCACTGAGCTGGCTCGTGCGGTCCCATCCGTCAGAACAATGAATTAGAACATGCGAGTGTTGAAGTCCGACTTGACGGGCGATCAGACCAGCACCATCCAGAATACCCGCAATATGCTTCAGCCAGCCGCTTTTTGCGAGCTGGTCCCTGTTTGGACCTAGCGGAGTAAGGTCAGAATCCTTAAGCGTCTCTATCACCTTATTTAATGAGTCCCTCATCACGTGAATGTTGTCAATCCCAAGATAGGCCTTCGTTGCGAATGGGTAATTGTCCATGTTTTCAGAGCCAAGGCCAACAGCCTGCATGGCAAGTGCATTGACTGTCGGTCTCGCATCAACGATCAGGTTATGTTGTTGCGCGCCGTATATATGAGGTTTCCCTTGCGCCTCTTCATCAAACGATGATACCAGCTCGGCTTCTAACTCTTCGGCATTTGTAAAGTCGGGCCAGCTTTGGCTACCAGAAATTTCACATTGAGTAGATGTTGAGGCTTCATGTTCTAAGTTCGGCGGTGTGACATTCGCAAGTGGTCTTTCTGACCTTGTCGTTGCAAAAATCGCAGCCAGCAGCTTCTCATCTTGAATGCTTCGATTCCCGCGGAAACCCACGAGCGGCTGGGAGCTTCTCGTTATTGAACAATTATTGACAGGGTGGAGATATGTCAACACCGGTATCCGCGCGCGAGATCGATATCTTCCGGCGTAATTGATCGTATTGTCCGAAATGCTAGAAGGCACAGCAAACAGAGCGGGGTAGGTCGGAGAGAACTAAAGAACAGCTGAGCCAGTGACGCATCAATGGCCGTGATGCACGTACCCCGTAATCAGAATTTATTTGCGAAATGCGCCAGCCGTGGCTGTCGCGGTTGATGCCTTGCCGCGCCAGCTCTTTGACCGCATCGTAAAGCTCCCAACCATTAAATTCCCGCTCAGGAGGGGGCGGCTGGTAAGTAAAGGCATAGAGCCTGTCCACGCGTCCGATCTTGCAGGTCCACGTTTTTATGCTCTCATACACGTCCCTGGCCTTGCCCTCGTTTGCAAAATAGAAGCAGATAAAGTTGAAATCTCGGCATCGCAGACGAATTGACGATGGTTGGCGGGATACGGCGGGTGCTGGGCGATACGTGCAAAAAGAAATGATAGGATATGTTATCCAAATCTCCTTGGGTTTTACAGGTGCACCCTGCGCCTGCACATTGTCGAGCTGTGGAGGGATGGCGGAGAAGATGATATGGTGCGGGGTTAGGTGAAGGGTGCCGACGACTTGTTCACCACGGCGTGCTAAGGTAACATCTTCAACCTGGACACGTGGAAAAGACGTTAGAGCCCTGAAAAAATAACTAATATCTCTGTTCTTGCGGATGGTGTATTGGGATACCTTAGCAACCCGTGTTTTCTCCATGCCTTATCACTAACGTGTTGGCCTAGCTTTCATGGCTGGTGTGTGGGAGCCGGATTAGCCACTTCTGCTCAGGAAAGAAAAGCTAAGGTGTTGGAATAAGTTTTATAAGAATAATAGAGCACGCTCAAACAAAGGTATGTCAACACAAGATAGAATTTGTTTTCGGCGTAAGATCAGATCAGGACAAGAAGCACGGACTCGGTCAAATGCGGGCCGGGGGACTCGCTAATAGAAGGCGCGGCTACGTCAACACCTCACTTCTTACTATCCCGGCTCTACTCTACCAAGAAACTAACATTGTTGGAATTTCACCTCCATGTTATCAGTGAAGTAAGTCTTGCTTGGTTAGACTACTGTTAATTATCTTCGAACGACTAGACCGCATGATTCTAGTAGAGCGGACGAACCCAGTTTATATTTCAGACCCAATCGTAGACGTTCCCAGCATACCCCATATGTAATGTACAAATCTATATACAGAATACAGTAGCTTATTATGTTAGCCCAAAGGATTGCGACACATCAATCTCAGGCTCCCAGGGATCCAATAGAGACACCACCTTGCAGGCCGTGGTGCAGAAAGAGTGGAACTCCTCTCGACCAAGCTGAGGCAAGATAACAGAGTGTGGAGCGCTAGTGCTGCTGGCGCTGCGATCGTTCGAGTTGATCTCTAAGAAGAGATCTGCCGTCGTATTCGCGCCGTACAGCCCGCTTTCGTAAGGAGCGTAGAAGAGTTGTTGACCGTAGGCATCATATTCGCTGACATGAGTCATTTGAATATCATTCACTGGGGGGTACATATATTCCCCCGTGGTCCATCCTTCTAACTCTGATTCAGTGCCGCAGCGCCGTAATAGGTTGTTTGGTAGCGTTATTGACGTGAAAACAGGCAGAGGAACCTCACTGTTGCTGGTCATGCTCTTATGGAAGCAAGCTTGCAAGTCAGCAAGAAGTGTGTCAAGACAAGGGATCTTCTGGGACCGGGTCAGAAGCTCGTGGGTCAGCTTCCTAGTAAAACGAAGGTCGGCAGCGCTTTCCGGGAGTAAATAGTCGACCTTGCTCTCCCCCAAGACAGCTTTGGCACTACGGAGGTTACAATCACCTCCATGCGTGCTCACGAGCTCCAACTCGAGAGTGGGAAATATATTCGCGTGGAGAGCAGATGGCACGAGTCGGATACGATGGGAGCGCGAGCCTTCATCTATGTTTAGGGGCATCCTCTTGCGAAGGAGACGAGTGGCGCGGGGAAACTCATGAACAAAAGTCCTTGCAGGAAACATCTGTCCTAACTGAGAAGCGCTAGCCTGTATTTCCTCACTAGATGGCTCATGTGCAAAGACGCATTTTCCTAGTGTTGCTGTTATGGATTCGCGGACCTCGAGACCTGAACCCAAACTCGTAGTTGCAGGTTCTTGTCGAAGGACTTTGAGAAGTTCATTCGAGAGCGTGGAATTATGCTTCTCCATCAGATGCCCAGTATTGCGCACCAACCTTACTTCTTCGTGTGGCAATTTCCATCGAAACCATAAGCGTTGGCGATCGTGCCATGGAGCAACTTTTTCAACTTGGATTGGTTTCATGTACGTGACGTAAGATGCAGGCTTATATGTGCTGAATGGAACAGATGGCGAGGTGGCTTTGTTGAGTGCTAGGTTCAAAGTTCTTCGCGCATTGTCTGCATTTGCATAATTCTCGGCAAGGACATATAACCGGTTTGGTATTTGTGATGCGCCTCGTTCAAACGAGACCTTATACGTCGCTTCAACCCAGGATAGGAATCCAAGGCTCAGTGTTTGCGCGGCAGCTTTGGTTCTCGGATCACCCGGAGGGAGAAGATTAAGTTCCTCTGATCGTATCCGGTTGGTGTAGTCATGTATAATCTCACGGACGGATTCACATGACCGTTGTTTTCCAGTGACCCTTATAAGTCCCAGGGAATGTGTAACGTCGATCCCAGTCCCGTGCAGACTAGCCAGTTCTTCAAACGAGAAAAATTCTGAACCTATTAATAAGGACAACAAATGAGCAGGAAGGCGGATATCTAGCTGTCCAATGTCATTCACGAGCCCAAGCTGCCAGCAGTCTCGGAGGATGCGCTCAATAAGAAGATCTTTGCCTTTAATATTCTGGGTCGCAGCAACCCTATCTGCAACACTTTGGAGGCGTCCCTGGCCCGTCTCTAGGAAAGGCGAAGTCCCCGGCCTCCATTTCGCTAATTTCGCCTGACTGCCATCCGTAGAACCTTCTTCAAGAGCGCCAGGCTTTCCCTTCAATCTGCGAGAAAGATACTCGGATAGCTGTGGGACGGTGAAGGATTTGCGCAGGCTGGTCCGGAGATCATCCCAAGCTCCAGGGGCAAGTCTGTCTTGTGGCTGATAAGATTGGCGGAAGCTATCAATCCGGTCGCTGACCACCGCGCTATCAATATGACCAGTATCTTGTTCGATCCCGTGTAACATAAGCGGCAGGTCGCTTGGATCTTCCGTGGGAGGCCGCCCACTAGGTGCAAAGCGTCGTTTTCCTCTCTCCCGCACGACAAGGACCTCACCCGGCTGGCCTAGAGTGGTAACATCAAGCTCAAATTTTAGCTTCTTCAGTCCAGAATGATTTCTCCACTTATTTCTTCTGAGTCGTGTATTGACATTGGAAGTGGTATGGTCTTTGTGGTGGTCTCTAAGGTGGTCGTTGGGGTGGTCGCTGGGGTGGTTATTTGGGTCACCAGGGTCGCTGGAGTCGCGGGAGTTGCTGGAAGTATTCTGGTATCTGACCAGAACTCTACGCTGAGGCGGCGAGACACGAGTTATATTTCGGCGGCATGCTGAGAGTAACTGACAGTTCAAGAGACTTCCCGTTTGTTTGGATGAATATGGAAGCATTGCGGCAGCCGGTCTGTCGATAGAAGTCGTAATTTCTTCGATAGCCTGAAGCTCTTGGAAATATATTTGAACTAAGCCTAAATAGGAATAGCCTACTTAGTTATCGATAACGACCTTATAATCATATTGTAAGTTAGGAAGTCTAACTGGAGTAGTTCGGGGTAATGGTAGGTCTAAGATCCGAGAAAATAAGACATTTTTCATAGCAGAATGGTCAGTAACTAGTCAATATTTATTGCTGAGGATTAATCTCCCAGCTCCGCAAGTCCTCACGGACATCAAATTCTGATAGCTCATGCTCTGTAGTACGACTTCTCCAACTCTTCCCCTTGATATTGTCATAGAGCTGCCGTTCGATACTTCCACTCTTGCCATGCTCGATTGTTGGGGAGAAATCCAGCGCTTTGCTTGCATTTGAGTGTCGACTTGAACTCTTAGTGCGCCGTTCAGAAGTCGGAGACAGAAGGTTGCGTGACCTGCTTTGCCCAACGGTGCCTGCACCGCTAGTTGAACGCCCATCATGATAACCCTCAATTGCCTGCCCTGGATCAAGATCGCGTTGGTCAGTTCTGCCATAGCTTCCAGAAAATAAGCCTTCAATCAATTTATCCGCAGGTATATCGTCCGCGCGAGAAGTCCAAGAAGCCGCCAGGGTCCGTCGGTACATTTCTTGCAAATCAGCAACCTCCCTGCTTTGAGTGTTCATCAAGGGTATCTGGCCCGAGTCATCAGCCTCAGCTTGCTCCGAAGCCACGACTCCCGCAATGCCGCCGAAAGCCATTGCAGATCTCAAAGGCGGACTATCGAACATCAGTAACAGCATCCAAGATAAGCGGCCAGCAGTCAAGTGACGCACGTTGTAAAGTTCCTATCTCCTTCCACCTGTTGCAGCGCTATTCCAATCTTCAGCGTGCTATTTATTTTGCTATCCTGCAACAAGTACCGTCGGATGATACCCTCGTCGTCATCGCTTTTGTCTACATACTCGGCGAGGTTAAGTTTCACCCTCCCTAGCAAGTTCTTCTCTGCGTGACCTCCAGATAAGAGTTCCTGCACAACATCAAATTGAATTTCGCATTCGTGGAGGGTCTGGTCGCGATCAATAGTGATCCTAACTTGCAGAACCTTTTCGTAATTCCAGGACGCTTTGTGGTCGAGGATGAGGGCTTTATCAGTCACCCCATGATGATCGTTCGCATTCGCTGAGGGCAGTCGCCATTTAATGTATGCTGTGCCGCTAACGAGAGGGATATTATTGAGGTCGATGATCTTGATTTCAGAAATAGTCAGTGTTGGACAGGTCACGATCAGGAGGTAGTGAGGCTCACTCGAAGGATCAGCTCAAACCTAGGCTACAAAATAGGTTATCATCTCTCTGACCTAAGCAGGTAGCAAGACTTGCCCTTCTGTTTTTAGGGACTGCGCATGTCTTGGTTAGCTGCGCCAGACAATGAGGTCATTGCAGGGGGAAGGTGATTGCAGCTAATTCCAGAGAGCAGAGCATACCGAATGCCTGCATCCTTGTCAAGTCTCAAAAATCAGAATACACAACAAATCAACCTGTAAGAATCCAGGCATATACTCGGGATTGTTTTGCGCGATGCACGCGGCTTTCATGGCATCCCCTACAGAGATGAATCCCCACAAGCACGATAACAATCACGTGAGAGTATCTAGCTTCACAATCGCTAAATTTCTCGGGCCAAGTTGAATGTTCATGGGCCAGATATATTTCAACAAGAAGCACAACCGCCAAAGAATCATGGACCAGCTACCTCTTTCCCCTCCTGCTGAGTCGGCTTCTTCCGCCGACACCGGCCCTGTTCCGCTAGACTCTCCCATCCGCACAACTCCAATCCACGAGCTCCTCCCGGACATCCGCGTTCCCAACTCGCCCCTCCAACCACACCGATACAACCCCATAACCTGCACACCGATTGATGCAGATGATAAGCGCGTGAGCTCTGAGCTCGACCAACTGCGAAAGGAATTTCCAACACCAGATGCTGCGCAGCAGGCCCAGGAACAGGCTGCGCGCGAGTTGAGACAGAAACTGGACGATGCGGAGAAGAAGCGCGAGGAGGTGCAGAGGGCTATGGATAAGAAGATCAAGGAAAGGAATACAGAGTTGAAGGTTCTAGAGAAGTTCCAAGACGGGAAGGGACCAGCGCTTACTGCTACTTAACCGGAGGATATTGATTCTTCTCGTGTTTGGGATATGCCAAACAGCTTCCGGGACATCTTACAGGAAACTGCGATGCTAGTGAGACCGCTGTGTAGTGTCTTTATTGCGGAACCATGTCTGCATCTTGCGATGATGATCCTTTTAGCTTCGGGCTTGGGATATCACAGTAACTCGACTATCCTGGAAATCGATACTCACAGAACGAACTGCTGGACGATAACGTGCCTGCCTCATAAGAGCAACCAGTTTTGACGACCCCAATGACCCTTCTATCGAGGATACTCGAGAATCCGAATTACGAACCGTCAATATAGGAAAAGAACCGTCCAGTGCATATGATCTCCCGGATCCATCCATACTCAGCGCGGAGATAGACTGATATTGGTGCCACGAAATACCGACATTTAAATTTCTGCGTTTGCTTGCGCGCCTTTAAGCGCTGGGTGACGGCTATTCCAAACATGCAGAGCTGATGGCTACGCTTGGTTCAGAGGGTGCTCATGAACATTGTAGCAAATCCCGCACCCCAAGCCTACGTGGCCGGTACGCTGTACGCTAGTCCTCGAGTGTAGCAAGGCGGCCGAAGCTGAAGTTGATCCGTCGCTCAGTCCATTCTATATCATTGTACAAACCGCGGGCTCCAGTGAACGGCGACCAGTATTGTTCTGGTATGGTGCTTTGAGTTCAAATTCAACAATTCATATGATTTCAATACCATAAACTACGAGTTCAACCCAGTACAGTCTTCCTGTCTCTGTGCGACAATTTAACGCAATAGACATGCAAGCACGCCGTTGTGACACCAAGTCTTCAATATGGAACAAACCAAGACAAAAGTTGGATATAGATTCATTCATTATTATTATGGCGCATAAATCTTGAAAATTCATCACGTCGGAAACATGTGTCCATATACGCATGTAATGAAAGTCGTCGCCCATTATTCATGGCCTAACAGAAGGAACAAGAAGATTCAACCGATTTAAAGGCTACCCAGGATCTGAACCAAAGCGGGGAGCAACTGGAAGAAAGATTAGCAATTGTTTTTCTGTATGTTCAGGGGCTGTTCAAGGGTTAATTCTTACCTCCGAAACGTCCTCAATCAAAGTTTGCGTCTCGTTGACGAACTTCCTGGACAACAAGTCGTTGGCATTGCTAAGCAGACCGCCGACCTGGGCTAGAAGTTCAGGCGTGATAACAGGCCCAACCTCGTCAATCAGATTCTTTGTCTCATTGACGAAGGTAGGCGTCAAGAGACCTGTGGCGTTTCCAACCAAGAAGGACACATTGTGAAGGAGGCTAGGGGTGATTGCGGGGCCAACGTTGTTGATCAAATTCTGAGTTTCCTGGACGAACTTCTCAGTGAGCAGCTTGTTGGCGTTGTCCAAGACGTCGCCAACTTCGGCAAGAAGATCGGGCGTAATGACCGGCGAGATATCGCTGATCAATCCTGACGTCTCGTTGACGAACTTGGGCGTTAGGAGGTTGTTGGCGTTGGTGAGCAGGCTGCTAATGGCGCCGTCCTCAACAATGGGGCCGATTTCGGAAATCAGACCGCGGGTGTCTTTGACGAAGTCGGCTGTTAGGAGATCGTTGGCGTTGTTCAGCAAGCCGCCGACTTCCTTGAGAAGCTCGGGCGTGATAACAGGAGCGACCGCTCCAATGAGACCTTGAGTATCATCCACGAATTCCTTGGTGAGGAGGTCGTTGGCGTTGCCTAGCAAAGTGGCAACCTCCTTAAGGACATTGGGAGTAAGGACAGGGGCAACGGCACCAATGAGGCTGCGAGTCTCTTTGACGAAGTCTGGTGTCAGCAGGTCGCCGGCGTTGCCCAAGAGTCCGCTGATCTGCTTGAACAGCGATGGGCTGAGTAGAGGACCGACGGCCTCAATTAATCCCTGGGTGTCGTTCACGAATTCTGGCGTCAAGAGGTCGCCGGCGTTGCCCACCAAGCCACCAACCTCGGCAAGGAAATCCTTCGTGATCACCGGTGAGACTGTATTGATCAATCCCTTAGTGTTCTTCACGAAGTCTGCGCTCAGCAGGTTTATAGCGTTCTTAACTAGAGTGCTGAGTTCGTGCACCAAATCGGGAGTCAGGAGAGGACCAGCAGCCTCAAGCAATGATCGGAGCTCCTTCACGGTCTCGGGTGTCAACAACTTGTTGGCGTTTACAATCAGCGCGTTGACCTCCTTGACAAATTCGGCTGTCAGAAGATCGTTGCCGTGCTCCAACAGTGCAGAGATTTGCTTGAACAGATCCGGCGTCAACAAAGGAAGGACGTTGTTGAGCAGTTGCTTCAGCTCCTTAACCATCTCCGGCGTCAATAGTTCGCTTGCGCTGTCAAGGAGGCTCTCGAGCTTGTTGATCAGATTCTTGGTCAGCAAGCCAGATGCAAGGTCAATCAGAGACTTGGCCTGTTCGGTGGTCTTGTCATCAAGCAAGTAAGCGATGTGATGGAAGAAAGATTCAATATCCTTGATCAATGTGGGCGAGAGCAAGCCAGTGATGCCGGAAAGAAGATTTCCCAAGTCTTTGATCGGATTTCCAGTGGCGCCATCTGGAATGAGCCCTTCCAATACGTTATCATCGTCTCCTGAGGAAGTAGAGGTCGCGGTGCCCTTTGGATTGCTGGTGCTCGTCGTCGGCTTATCGGTTGCTGTACTTGTTGGAGCCGAGGTTTCGGGAGCAGGAGCGGTGTCGTCAGAGGGGGCAAAGGTCTCATCAGCATTGCCGGTGCTCGAGGAGGGAAGAACGGAGGACAAGACATCGTCTAAGCCACTCCCTTGCTCATCAGTGCTCTCTTGGCTTGCGGTGGCAGCTGTGGCATGTGTCGTTGTTTGTGGTTCATCTGCATTTGTATTCTCCTGCTGCTCAACCTGGCTGTTTGCAGTCGGCTCAGATACCACAGTCGCCGTGGGCTCCGGCGCAGATGCTGTTGATACCTGTGCAACGGTCTGCTCCTTCGCCTGAACGCTTTCCTGCGAGGAGGGGGAGACTTGAGGGGCGGGCTTTGCCAGCGCCGTACTCGATAGCACGAACGCCGAAAGGATTGTTGAGAAACGCATTCTTACTCTCCGTCCACACTTCACAGGGAATTGCAAGCAGTTGACAGCGGGAAAAATCAAGCTCAGGACAGTGACCGAAGAGGAAGCTGTCCTTTATACTGCAAAACCGAATTGGAACTTTTAGGGCCCAAATGTCCCCGCTTGCTCTGAGTCCCCTGACTATCGACTCTCCGGTTACTGAAGACTCTGGAGTAGGTCTAAGGCGGCATTCCCCGCAAGGTGAGGTGATATCCTGCCAATCTCACTATTTCCATTGTCGATGATTCCCTGTTTTGAGCCCCCATTCCTTTTTGTGTACTTAGTTCCGTCTCCGAACTACGTCGACATTTGACGGAGCCGACACCGAACTAGCATAACGGGGCTCATTCCTCTTTAGCATGCGGTTATTAGGATCTTCTACCGATCTAGACGGCCACCATGGGTCCGGGGGTGCGCGACTATTACCCGGTCAGGCAAGGTACGGGATGACGATCGTCGAGTATAGGCTATAGATTAGCAAGAAAGGCTGATTGAAATACGCCATCGTTATCAGGCCAAAATTGCTTAAACGATATCGACTTTGATGCTTTAGAGTCAGGGCTTCTTTACTCCTTCACGAAGGTTGGCATTGACAAAAATGGATTAGGGAATCACTGCGAGTAGTACCTGTTCCAGGGTGCCTGGAAAGCTGCATATTTAGCGGGATCCCGAATCCCGACAGAAATACCAGGCCCCTGTGCCCTAGTTTGGACGCTACCAACAAAAAGGAAAGATTGGCAGTTCCTCGCCCGAGCCCCGAGCCACCTAGCCCAACACCTCACGGTTCGATTTCCAGCTATGGAACCCACCCAGCGTTTAGTGTATCAATGCGTAAAAGTACTGTGGTCATTGGCAGTGGAAACATTGCCCCTGCACTGAAATTATTGTTTTCAGCGTGACTGTTGTTGGCCCTGTGGCTTTCGGTTAAGTCCCTCGGAGTCGGTAACATATCGGAGACACACGTACGGTAAAAGGAAGCTTGTCTCTTGTTCCAATTCCGTAGCTTGACTGACAGGGGTAGTATTTTTGAGCTTGTGGTATCTTGGGTTGTATCGAATTGAATGGGGTCAAAAATCATATATTGTGAAGGCTTGAAGCCTCGGTGGGACCACCAGGTTTCTCACAAATTAGTTCGTAGTTGCTCCACAATGTTGAGCAACTTCAGCTGTCGAGCTCGAACCATCGATGGCGCACTTTTCGGCCGTATGTGAAAGTAATCAAGGGTACCCTCCATGTCAAGCAGCAAACGTTCATCGGAACTTTCTTCTTTGTCGAAAGCTTTTTTTGGTTGCTTCTCAGAGGATCTCAACCGCTCGCGCATTACCTGTCCACCATTGGCAATTGCTGGTCACACTCGCCCTAGTTTGCGATCGGCAGTTGTGATATTCGGTATTGGTTAGATCTCGGCAATTGCCCCACAGAAACTCTTGTTTTCGCCCCATTGGAGAAGCCGAAGAAGACGGCGATTGGGGTATGATGCCGAAAATGCGAGGTGATCTTCGCCCTCGCTAAACGTGACCCGCCCCCGACACCCCGGAACACGAATCTCGAAGATGACGAGCGGAAAAGACCGCAAACTCGGGGGAACATGGAGAACCTTGATACAACACCCCAAGCAGTCTCGGATTGGTGAATTCAGGACACAACTCTGTTATCACTTCCTTAAGCCTCAGCCGTAGCAGACGACCCTCTAGGCCAAAGGGAATGTTAGTGCAGAGGTTCCTGATTTATCTTGTCCGTGCATAAGCCATGAGCCGCCACCACATTGCTTGGGCATTTCACCGAGGTTCACCGCACGTCCACAGCTGCGCAGCATCCTTGCAAGCCTCTAGCCTGAGAGGTGAGGGAGCACCAATGGGGAGAGGAAGCGGGGAAATGGGACTAACAATGCCGAACATAGTATCGTTTAAGCAATTGCTTAGCATAATGATCTCATCGCCGGCCAATTTTGCCAATAGTCGCTCCTTGGCTGATTCAATCAATTAAGGCCTCAAGTCGCTAGACATAGAGGCAGTAAAAAACCGGCCGAGGATCAACGAGACTATGCCAACACTTTCTCGAGATGATATATGCCAAGTTTTGGAGAGCATGCGGAGGTGTGGGTTGTAGTGGGACCCCCCAATCTGGGGACTCACAAACGCTTCTATAAACCGAGGAGAAGGACATTGATGCAAAGGTCGAGCTCGACATGCTGAGACGCGTTGTCAGAACAGATCGAAATTAAAATCTAGAAGAGCTGGTCCTCTCATTGGTGGTCCTAATAGGACTAGATGGCGTGGATCCTTGTTGATGGTTGAGAAGGAGAACCTTGGAACTCATCTCCCCGGTCCAGGTACTAGGTCATGTGACGAAACTGCATCCGGGGCCAAGGCACGTCTTGGTGGTGACGGGTCGAGAACAGGACCCTGCCCAGACAAGCCTCCTACGTAATAAAAAACGCACAATCGGGACTCCCGACGATGAGCTGCAAAGAGCCACGCAGTCAGACCTCATGTGATTGAAGCACGAATCGATTCCTGGGATCTGCTGCCGGGTATGACTGCTTCGAGGGCTGTACGTAGGTAGTCGGCATGTCCATCCCCTTGACTGGTAATGATAAGCACTCAGTCTTCTTGTCTCTTCTGCGCTGACTTCTCTAGCGACTCTAGAGTGTGTAGCAGGCCTCCAAGCTTCTGAAGACATACCTGAAGTGTATGCGAATCAATTCGTCCTATTCAAGAACGTCAGGTCGGATGTGTCTATTTCTGGCTGGCGTCAGGCATATATCTTCTATTCCGAGGTGCAGCCGTTCAGCATGAGGCAAGTAGTTGGCTACCTTGCAATTTTCTGGTGCTGCTGTTACTACAACATCTTGGAGGACTCGAAGTCCACACTTCTGAACCAGGAGACCATCACTTCGCTTCCGGTGCCATGATCACTCTATGCCCTTTGCATCTGCATACCAACATGACGCAAAGCAGCTACCGTACATCGTCTGATCAGGGCATTGTTGACTGATGGGAATACTGTCCCTAAAGCGAAGAACGGGTAGCGTGCAAGGGAAGGACACCCCGCGAGCAGGGTCCGCCGCACTGCCTGTCACTTGTTCCCCGTTCAACGTACTGTGGTCAGGCCTACGGAGCTGGAAATTAGGCCATAGGGAAGGATGCTTCAAGGAGGCTCTAATCAAAATGGCAGTGCTGAGACGTGTATGATGAGTGCATATTGGGCCCCTATCGAAGCTGTCACGATAGACACTGACCTATTTTGAAGACCCGTGGGTTGGATTGCCTAGATATGCGGTCCGTTGAACAACTCATACCACCGGGGGTGCCTCCAGACGCGTTCCGGGCCTCAGTGGATTAATAGTACCCTGAGTTAGAGCACCAGCTACACTATAGTAACCCATTTGGAGATATTATGGAGCAACGCAGCAGCTCTTCAACACTGCCGAAGCGAACATGGGTTGATGGCTGTGTATTCAACTGCCTGAGATGTTCGTTACTGAGGAAAAGAATCTGAGCCTGCTGAAAATTTTCACGTTAAGCATCCTGCTCCAGAGCCGAGATTACTGAAGTACTTGTTTAGATGCGTGTGCCTCATATACTGGTGTGAAGCTTCAATGCATTCCACGAAGGTATTTTCGAATAACACATTACATTATCTTTACTACAGGCCCCGCATTGAAACTCGGAAAACAGGACAACGAACTTATCAAATGACTTCGACACACATACAGACCAGGCCTCTCACACAAGCTATTGCCAGTAGAGAACACCTGTCTTGCCATCAACTCCATGCCCCATAGCCCCTTCCGCATATATGTTGACATATCCCTTCTCCTTAACCAGGTTTCTCTATGTTTACTCGTGTATTCTATAACATCCACAGTCATTCGTGGATTTCAGCTCGGCCGCCTGCATGATATCTCACCATTTTGACGAAATCGCTGATCTCTCAGTCCCATCTACAGGCAGTGCTTACCGCAGATTGATACCGGGTAACGACCTCATTACAGGAAAAGTTATTCGAAGGACGAAATCTCGAAAGGTTCTTTGGTTCTTGAACAGAGCCCCATCTATATAATACTAAGCAAACGTCTCAATTATATATGACACCAGCAAGGCTCTTCCGCGCCTCAAAGTATTAGCCTCAGGGTGTCAGTAAACGAACAGTGGATACACCATCTACGGTAATATATGGCTAGACTATCGCCCTTCGTCCACGAGACTCGTTCGACAGTGTAGGTCGCTGAGTACGCTGTCAATATCCCATGATTTTACCGGCGAAGACCAAAGGCCATGAGATTGCGAGCCCAGCTTCTTGCAAAAAGCCTCTAATATCACTTATGGCGAAAGATAACCCAGTCCAAGCAAAATAAAGTTGAGGCTTGCACGAAACTGCAAGAACCGTTTTCCTGATATCTGGTGTCGGAGTATGGATCTACCTCACCCGAAGCAAACCGTTCGTCAATAACTAAATGCTTGGCGGTAGTCACATATAATCGTGCCTACATGACCTCTCCAGCGCTTGGGTAAGCATGTTTGTGAGTCTCTAGTCCAATGTCACCACCGGGCATCTCAGGGCCTTCTCAAATGGTCTCGCGGCAGACGTAGGTTAGGTAGTAATTAGCTGTAATAAATAATTCAAATCAGCTTTCTTATTCTCTAAAGACGCATACGGTAGCACCTACTCAGTAACGTAAAAGATGTAGGCAAAGGCAAGTTGTTGCGGCTATGAAGGCAACGTTGAATATCACCATATTGAGGCTGCGTTCTTGCCAGTCGAACAACTTTACAGAGTCAACCCCCCCTAGTGGTCTAAAACCTGCTGCCGTTGAGCAGGCGACGGATAAAGTCGGGATAATAAATATATCTAAACGTACGATTTGTACAAAGCCGATATGTCCCCATCGAAGTATGAACTCAGATATAGGTATGGAATAGATATATTTAATCTACAGCAAGTTTACTTGTTCTTAAGCTAAATGAAGGCACAAGTATGCCTGTTCCATTTATCAACGAGAAGACGTTCAGCCATGCTTAAACCTGATTAGCAATTTCATCGTCCCCTTAAAGGACGCCGTCCATTGTATAATGCCGTTCTCCTAGATTGTAAAGGGAGGTTCCGACGTGACAAGGCGACGTTGCATGCCTTACTGCTAGTACGCGGTCCAGGTGACGAGACGCTTTTTTCGGCTAGAATATTCTTGTAAAAGGTGCAAAGATGTAGAGGGAATATGTACAGGCAGGTAGGCGCCAGGTACAGGGTCTCATCGGTGGTGGTAGGATGATAGGAGTCCGGGGATCCGACGAATGTTCGCAACGTACTTTAATGCTGAGCGCGAATTTTATAGATTCCGATATCGTTGTCGCGAACAATTTCTACCCTCCACCAAGAGGTACGTAGTATATCAGATCGCGGGCCAAGACCAGTGCCACTATGGATGCCCGGGCCTGTGGTGTATAGACTGCAAATACGGTTGGGCTGTCTTCGGTACGCAAAATCATCGAGTAAGCGTATGCAACTCTATCGAAGTGTCAAGATGCAAGTTTGCAGTCAGGAATGACTCTTGATATCCAGACTGGTACTTCTGGTTGATATTGAAGGTGTGATATTGCCCAGTATTCGCAACCCTTTATAGATATGACACTGACGGGTGCCAATAAGGTTGGAAATTGAAACTAAGACCCTCTGCACGAACCACAGACGAGCCCAGAATCTCCACAGACACGCAATGACAGGGAACTTAGACCCTCTTCGATCAGAGATACGACACCCGCAGAATCTAGGTCTGTCGGTTCATTGCCACGAGAACCGGTATTCCCAACTCTGCCAGGCCGCTATGTCAGGAATTGGAAAAAGAACCGAGTTAAGGGATGATCCCTCTGGTCGAGGCTTTTCGCAACCCTGCACCCCTGGTCTTCCATACCTTGCACACGCGGAACAGCAAGGGTTTGTGCGCAAACTGATCAGTCGAGAGATCGCGGGACACCCTTATGCCCAGCCGGCCGCAAGCTCCTCATATAGGCAATGACCAGGGGGTGGTCAGCGCAAACCAGGCCCAAATGCGATATCCCCAACAGAGTCCAGGCCCATCTGTCAAGGCCCAAAGCGGCTAGCCGAGCAGGTGACTGAATCTGTATGCACTGTCAGCACGACTAGCGCATGAAGGCGCCACCATCAAACCGGAGGTGTGGTCGCACGGTTCCTCGGCGATATTAATATTGACTTGAAGTGGGACTCAGATGTCCCGGGAACACGCATGGTGTGACGGTGCTTACTCTCTCGTCACCAGTCGCATCTAGGGTAGTGGCGCCGTCTGAGACATATGTAGCGATCAGCGTCTGAAAAAAGGGTATCAGTACACGTATTGGCTTTCTGTTCTGATGCTACTCTGCGACTCGAGCACCGTCAGGCAACACGCCGTAATGCGAGCGGATGAGAAAGGAAAGATACAAGAACTTCCCCAGGCCAGCACCGTCTTTTGGCTTGGATCTTGAATAATCGAGTTATCCAGAAACGTGCAACTCTAGGAAAGTTACCGCCAGGTTGGCTGCATTGGGGACGGGTGTTACTGGCGCCCAAAGGGAGGCAGGATTCCGGGCGTCAATACCAAGTTGTACGATGGACATGGAAGCCTTGGAATGCTCGATTTAAGAATTCAGGACACGACGCACGGACGATCATTCTCAGGCCGCCTGCTTTCCGTCGGTTGAGCTCTGCAGTTCTCTTCGACGTTCTGAACATGGCCGAAAATTGACGTTTGAACCTACAGCAAAGCGCTAGGTGTGACCAGTCCGCCTGAGTGTAAGAGTCTGCAGGACCTGGCCTGTTGGTACCTACCTGTCTGACTTTAGTTCGCAATTTTTGGACATCTACAACAGTTTTGCCTATTTAATGAAATGACGCAATGTAACTTGAATGCCCACCAAGTAGATACTTCTAGTTTTTCTTAGATTTTCCCGCCCCACACACCGGTTCTTGTCGTGCTGTCTGCAGTGTGCACACTGCAGAAACTGAAACTTTGCCTCACTGCCCCCAAATGTGGCTGTGCATTGTCAAGGGATGTTCCGACAATACAGTACAGTACGGAGGCGCAGCACCGCCTATCGCTGCCGCCGTCAATACCGCCATCCCTTCGCTGTCGACGAGTCCGATGTTTCCCCTCCTGTCAGCGGCAGTGGCACTGTGCAAGGTCGTCGCCAGACCCTCAGAAGTTCAACGACTGAGCAGTGCGATGTATCAGCGGTCAAGCCCAATCAAGATTTGGGAGAAGAAACTGGAGAATGTCGCTCGCTCGTCCCGTCTGTGGCCCGCCGACTGCAAGCGTTTTGCATATTCTCCTCGTGACTCACAGAGGCTCCCCACAAGCCCACAGACTGCATGTTCTGTATCAACCCAAGCGACTGCGGCTTGGGCGCGTGCTGGTACAACTTTGGCATCACTTTGAAAATCCCTCCGTCTGACCTCATGCTGCGGCACTCAACCCTTCTGCCTACCCGTGCTGTGCTCGTTGAGCTGCGGGCTGCGCCGGGAAAGCAAGTCTTCACATGACCTATTATTGTCCTATTCGGTTGACTGACCTTGGGCACGTTCAACGTTCAGGCAGTCGCGGTGTTCGCCATCAGTTCTCCGTAACCGCTACTTATGACTAGGACTCCCGCGTTGGCTTCACAGATCACGAGGCCGGGTATCTGGAGAAGAGGGGAATCCTTTCCAATGATACTGAAAGCCCCCTCCGCCGACCTCTGATTGCACGCGCATCCTGGAAATGGGAGCTGCGACGTGCGTTAGAAGCGATCTATGGCAACGCAGAAAACGTACGGATGTTGATCAGAGACGGCCAAGGCCTCTCAGAGGCCTTCACCCTTTTTATGTTTACAGTTCTGAGACTCGACCCTGCAACTCGCTGGTGCTTACCCGACGTAACGCCCCAGCATCGGTAGTGACAAAATTACAGAGTGCGTCCCGCCTTCGACGGAGATTCCTGTTCTAGAATGGCTGGAGATGACCATGGACGAGGCTTAGACCAATGGTTGATCATAGCAGGGATGTCGGATGTAGCGTGCAAGCCGGCTTCTTTTGACGTCAGCGAATGAGATGCTAGAAGCGGCATCTTGTCGCCTTTCAAACCCATTTAGCTCAAGAGAACAATGGATACCGTGGGTCCTTTACCCTTTTCTCCGGTTTCCCTGGAATCGTCTTACTTCTCCCTAAACTCATCATCTCTGCCCTGAACAGCGAAACGTAGTTTCGCTTACCAGGGTCGAACCTACTCAGCAGTTTCAGGAGAAAGGAGTATCCCCATCTGGACACGCGTGCATCTTATCTCGACCAGTCAGTCTAAGAGAGAGCTACACGAGGGTTTCGTTGGTAGACAAACCAGATATATGGCGGTACCTTTACAATACCTTGGAGCGCCGAAGCTCGTACAAGCCGGACGCATACACAAATCCGGACTCTTTGTGCTGCGGGAGACATCTGACTAGTGCCCTAGGACTCGTCCAGCGGCGCTCCAATTTCTGAATATGGAGCCTTGAGTTTATCGAGTCCGAGTTCTTCGTGCAGTCAATTACATCTCCTCTCCTCCTCCCTTTTCTGGGCCCTGGCCGATGCGCACATTCCTATTGTGTTCAAGTTTTGTTATGCGAGGGGTCAGAAGGTGAACCATGGAACGGCTCGGATAGGTTTTTGGACACAATCTATACAGCAAGTGTAGCCGGATAAACCGCCCGCTGCATTTGCGACGATCCGATGAGCGAATAGCGGGCCCGCAACTCACTGGATCTTGCTTGATGCAGTGCAATAATGGCTGCAGTAGATAACCGGGAGTACCTCGGGGTGAGAGCCTGCTGTTTAAAACTCAGCCACAAGAATACTGTTGTCAAGAACACTACCAGCTGAATACCGCTCCACAGTGGTGGCAAATCGGGAAAGGCCATCAATAAGATCGAGCGGTTGACGCTCTATTCCCAATGGCGTTAGCGACCTCAAGAACTTTTTAACATCGGATGATCTTCCATGATGTAGTGGGGTGAGGGTAGAACATATTCGACTCGATCAATTCTGCACCTTTGCCTCATCGATTTCCTATACGGAGGAGTGGTGAAACACAATACTCCTTGTATTGAGCCACCAGGTATAGATCATGCAGCACTCTGTGGTCTATACTAAAAAGGAAAAAGAATGCCCAGATGGATGGATGTATCTGCCGTCCTCCACAACCACGAGTCTGACCAAGTGGACCAACGGGGCTTAGCCGTCAAGACTCAGTTGAAGATTTGCCCGTCGACATCATCATTCCTGTTTCACAACTGAAGGTTCTCATGTTACTCTGCATCCACAATGGACTTTTTACTGGAGGTCAAAGCAGGCCATTCAAGTCCAGGGCTGTGACAGTGACGGTGACACTTTGTAAACAGAGTACGGTTCCAAGGTTCCAAGTTCAATCCGGATCCCCCGAATTAGTCCGCGCAAGCCCAGCGATCTAGACGCTCTGGTCGAACCTTCTTGACCTGTGGCCATGGTGTTTATAGATAGACATGTATGTATGTAAGGATGTAAAAGACGTAATTCCAATACGATGTCTCCACCACGATGACCTTTCTGGACACCTGCATCTGCATCTGCTAAGGTCCAACGCTCGTCTCAGCAGAAAAACCGCAGCTGAGATGGTACGGCGAGTCCGGTTTGCGGCCGACCCTTGACCTGTTCCATACGATCGGATTCTCACTGCTTGCACGAAAGTCGCCGGATCCTCACTTAAAAGCATGGATCTATATGCACCAGGCTGGGGTGAAGATAAAAAGACATCATAAATAATAAAATATAGTTGAAGACTGGTTTTTGTTTTCTGACCTAATCATTCCTCGTTTTCGAGTCCGATTATTACCCACTACTACTGTCAGCGCAGGTTTGTTTGGCTCAACTGCAGAGTGCAGAGTGTGTGCATTGGCATCGGCATTGCCCCTCCCGTCTGCCTGACTCTTCTTCGTCTGCTCGTCTCGCTTCGCTACTTCATTTCTCTCTTCTCCCATCATCGGCTTTTTCTCTTCCCTCCTTTTTCGGCCGTCTGGCCTTTTTCGTTCCTTCATACGCTTCGTTCCTTTCTTCTCCAACTATTCTTTTTTTATACGCCTCCGTCTCGCGCACGTTCGCCCACATCCTAATCCAGACACCGTCCCACTGTTACGATTGGATCGACTCTGAGCCTTTTGAAGAGAGATATCTAGGAAATTACCGTGGGCTGTGGAGATTAACCCGGAAGGCAAGATCGCTGTGGGCGGCTGCCGCTTGATGAACGTTCTATGCTATTGACCAACTGCTACTTTTTCATTCCTTCTCGGCCATCTAATCAACAGGAATAATGCCGACCGTCTTACTGCCATCGTCGGCCGCTGCCTTTGCGCCGCGGTCGTCGCCCAACGTGGTGCTGAATTCTCGGATCGAGCCCTGGCTCACGGCGGCCTTGAAACGAGTAAACCGGGTGAAACGACCTTTGAATAACGTGGCGCAGCATACGAGGTGTCTGACCGAGACTCTTTCGTCGGCGAACGCCATCTGGAATCTCTGCTCGTTGATGCTGCCCAAGGCTCCAGAATCTGATCTGCGCAAGGACAAGAACCCCCTCGTAGAGGCCATATTCAACTACCAGATGATTCACATTGAAGCATACGTGGTACATGTTGATATGGTATCTCAGAATGAGGTCGCGTTCAAACTCACGCCAGAGACGATCGAGGCGCTTGTCGAACATCACAAGGAGGTCTACTCGATTGACGCCGCTGCTAATACTTGGGACTGGGCTGAGAAGGATAATCAGCTGAAGAAGCTACAGGAGGAATTTATCCAGGCAGCCAACAAGTTCGTTTACCGCACCAGCGCTCAGGCTCTTGAGGGGCTAGAGGAAGATGGCGCGGGAGAGCTGCTTGGTGGTAGGAGTGAGGATGCGAAGAACGCAATCTCGGCTTTATTTGTCCCCCTACTCCCGCCCCCCCCTCGCGTGGTTGATGTCCTTCGATCTACACCGTTGCTTCCCAGCTCGACAGGACCCGAGACCTGGTGGCATGACTCGATGCAACAGCCGGTATCAATGGACTCATGGAAAGCGCTGCCATCTAGCCCAGCGCCCGTTACGACTGCGGATGCAAACTCGAGTATGTGGACTGGACTGAGTGGTATGTCTGAGATGCAGATGGTCTCCTCGGCTCCTACGACATCGGCCTACAGTCAAGCTTATACCACATCGCCTTACAATACTCTGCAGTACTACAGCGCCGCAGCCACATCGGCTGCGCTGGCAGCGCTCCCACTGCCGAGTATGCTCGTTCAGCCCTGCAGCACAGCGGCGAACATGACGGGCTTGGGATGGGGCGACCGCTGTCAGGATCTTGCGTTGCCATACGGCACGACGATGTAAATGGATTCAAGTCCTAGACACTTGATGTTGACCTCTCCCTGACCTCGCGTGTCTTTGGATTAGATCCCAGGGTTCTTATCGACAAAGCCACGACTGGTCATTCGCCTACCTTCACCACCACCCGAATCCGAGATCATAACCACGAGAATAACAGGGACAAGGTCCCCCACGAAACCAGACCACAGAATAATCGGCATCAGTGCGGCGTTTTCCATGATTTGATTTCAACCCGATGATACTCCACTTCGCTTTGCATTCTGAACCAGAACATAATCTTTCTGTCATTTGCTTTTGTTTCGATTCCAGCAAGTCTGAGCGTTTTTTTTCCCCATCTCTTCTTTTGCATCGAGCAGCAGCGGCGGGACGGCTATCTGTCATTTTTTTGTATTTTCCATCCCACATATATGTCATGAAGACTGGTGAGCCTCGCGGCTAGGGATATGACTTGGATGAGAAACGTTTACCACACCCGTTGGTTTCATTTCGTTCATGATCAGCGGACTTGACAGCACTGGTTCTGAGAGCCAACTCTTGTGTGTCTGCTGAACGTCTGCTTCTTCTGGTACAGGTACCAGACTGGAATCCGAATGCGGGTTGGAGCAGATGCAACATGGTGCTGCGATACATCCCATCTGGGATGGGTATGGACGCAGATTTGCAACTGACACTTGGCTTGGTCAGCTAAGAGGTATTTCGGTCATTAGTCTCAGACCTGTCCGTGGCAGACCTGAGCGGGGTTAAGACTTCGAGTCTGTGACTCGATCGCATTCTTTCCCATTGATTACTATGCCTCTTACTGTTGTCCGTCAACTGTCGGCTGCCTGGTAGGGTCATCTCCTACTGTCCAGGCTGGGTGATTACCTGGATGCTCGCCATTTGTCCCTCCTGGTGAGGGTATAGGTGACGGGAATCAGATGCTGGAGGGCTGTGCCCAAGATACATTCTTTTTCCCATCGATTTGTATGCAGCTTCAGATTGTATTTAGTTTGGAGTCTAATTTAAGACATAAATCAAGTTTGTTATACACACAGATACTGCGGAGCCTGAATGTCTTACTGCGGATAGATTAAAGCGTCGGAGACAGGGCCAGAACAAATTACGTCAGATCCCCAGGCTGCAACGATAGCTCGCTCAGCACTGAGATCTGCTTCATCAATGTGCTTCTATTTTCTATCTTATTCATCTCGCATCAGCAGCAAAATAATTGAGATAAACAATAATCGCTATCTACCCTGGACCTACAACTCCAACATATCGACCTCCCTCTGACCTGCACCTTCACATGCTGCGATGGCATCCCTCCAAGACTCACTCCAATTCTTAGGCGCAACAACCTGGGATGCTATCCCCAGCGACCAATCCTCGCTTCGAAAATACATCATTGACCTCCGAGCCAAAGCCCGTCTGATCATTGACTCCGTCCCTGAGCCCCCACCCTCCGATGCAAGAAGCGCCCTCAACGACATCATTCTAGAGCCCTCACCTGCACGCCTTGGCACAAAGAATGAGTCCACCCTCGCCAACCAAAAACAATGGAGCAAGCCGATCGTCAAACCAACGCCCAACAAAGACAATCCTCTCGGCATACCGGTTTATAAGCTCTCCGGCACAGACGGCCAAGGGCACTGGTTCGGTCGGCGCAGCGTACACAGGGGTTTACCATACAGTGTATGGGAGAAGAAACTATCAAGTGAGATGGCAGAGACATTGAGGACGAACCAGGAACGTGTTGAGAAGGGGCAGGCACCTGACATGGCGGTTCGGGGAATTGGTGCGCAGCGGGGGCTTGAAACGATTGAGGTCAAGGATGAGGATGGGGAGAAGCTTGTAGGGAAGGTGAATGTTTACCATGTAAGTGCATCGTTTCCGAAACCGACGACAAACCGCGACTTCGTGGTTATGATTGTTACATGGGATAAGGATTCTCTGGAGAATAAGATGGTCGATGGGGATGTGATACAGAGGGAGGAGAGAGAGGGCCGCAGTTGGATGATGGTTTCGAAGCCTGTCGAGCATCCGGATGCACCCGAGGGAGACGAGTATATTCGTGGGCAGTATGAGTCTGTTGAGATGATCAGGGAAATTTTGATGGACAAGGATGGTTCTGATACAGATGTTGAATATGAGACTAACCCGGTTGAGTGGACCATGGTAACAAGAAGTGACCCTGGGGGTACAATTCCGCGATGGATGGTCGAGAAGGGAACGCCAAAGAGCATTTGCACAGATGCAGCCAAATTCCTAGAGTGGGCGAGCCAGGATCCCGAGGCCGCAACAAACGCGCGGGAGCAGGCACGAAGCCCTGCTGGATCTAAGACCAGCCAGGTAGATGGGACGGCGTCAAGTGCGGTTGTTGGTGATTCATCAGACAGTGATAGCAGTCTGGACTCCGAGTATGAGCAGGAGGAGCATCACGGCCTCATCGCGAGCGTGGTGCATCTTCTCAACGCCGTTTTAGAGCGCTATGCACCGCAAGCTGTCCTAGATTACGTACCTACGCAGTCACGGCAATCATCATCAAGCCATGCCACGCCAAACTCGAAATCAAAGATAATCAACGAACAAACCCCTGAACCTCAACCAGCAGAAGACGAAGATACCCGTAGCCACGATGAGCCCCTCTCACAAGCATCCATCACCTCCTCCATCCGCGCAGAAGAAACAACTCCAGGCGACATGATCGACATCTCCGCAGCCGAAATCCTTCAACGAAGCCGCAAGGGCAAGCTCTCCTCGCACGAGCGGCAGCTCATCAAACTGGCCCAGGAGAAACGCAGCGTCGAGGCCCAGATTCAACTTGTTCGATCAGACATTCACGCTCTCGGCCTGCGTGCCCCAGACGAGCAAGAAATCAAGAAAGAGACAACATCTGCCCGGGCCTCAGCAGACAAGCTTGGCAGTACAATAAGTCCCAACAGCAGCACCAACAAACTTACCTCCGACTGCACATCAAGCAGCAGCACCACCAAGAACCGTAGCCGCTCTGGAACGCCGGCCTCCGCCTCCGATACACCAGAGATGCATAAAGTCGCCTCCGGCCTCTTCCGGGAGGAAGCCAAGCTCGTCCGTCGCCTTTCCAAGATCGAGCGGCACCAGATCAAAGAGGCAGCTAAGATTGAGGCGAGGCATCGGAAAGAAGCGGAGAAAGAGGATAAGGCACGATCGCGCGATGAGACAGAGGTTCTGAAGAGGGAGGTTGAGCACTTGAAGAAAGAGTGCGAGAGATTGAAGGGGGAGCGGAAGCAGTGGCTTAGCCTTATCAAGGCGTTGCAGGCGGAGAACACGAAGTTGGCGAGGCAGGGAAATGCGGCCGCGATAGATGGGAATACGAAGTAATAAACTGCACTAAATATGGATATGATCAGGGTTGAACTGAGCGTACATACTGTATATAATAATGATAGGAACGAACTCAGAACCTCTGGGAGGTTTATCTAACGATATTTTGTCCGTCCAGGTTACGCTCGTTGAATAACGCCATAGACGCCGCGTAACGTGCATGCCTCATATCATCTATTATCACAACTGACCCCTTACGGCCCCAGATAATGTCCGTTGCACGTGTCGTAGCATATCTGACGCCTCACAGATAGTGCTGTGTATTATAGCGACTATCATTGTAATCGAATCGAAGCAGCCGCTCCAAACCTTGCCTGCGCCGAGCCCAGACCAAGTGCATTAGTCGACCCAACATTTCGCCTCTCTCTTTCTGGCAAAGCACACGCGTATCCAACCGCGTCAACACCTCGTTAGTCTCATCGATCGGACCGACTCGCATCGCTTCTCACCGAGCCGGAAAGAATCCTGCCGGGTATTAAAACCCTTCGTTTCACGTCGCAGTACGCTACTCTTGCGTCTACGATTTAAAACGTCAGCCCCATCAAGATTCGCGATATCTTCCCTGATAAAGAGAGGGGGGGAAATGTTATACTAACCTCCGGCGGAGCCCCAACCCCCCTGACCATCTTCTCGACCATCATAGCACGCACCTTCTCGCGGCTCTCGCCCATCCCAAGCGCCATGTACCCTAGCAGCGGCGGGTGCCCGATATAGCTAGCATAGCTATCGCGCACGATGTTGTTCAGAAACTCGTGCTTGGTTGTGTCGGCATGTCCAGTGCCAATGTAGCGCGCTTGTTGCGCTTCAAGATTTTGAAGGGTGCGGAGCTTGTCGGCCATCTTGGATAAATTTGGGTAGCTTTATGTCCTGATGAAGGAGAGCCGGTTTGGTGAAACGGAGCGTCAACGTTGTGGAGGGAAGGGAATGAGAATAGAAAGGGAAATGCTTGCGGTCCACCCTCCACTGATAAGGATGGCACGTGACTAGTACTAAGTATAACTGCAAGGTCAAGAAGTAGCTTATAGCAACGGCTGGGTCAAAGGTTCCATGTGTTTCCAAGTGATATATAGAAGAAGGAATAATTACCGTACAGTATGTACTGTCAAGTACCATGTATCAAAGAATAAACCTAACTTCGCCTTACTCGAGTCAAGTGCAGCCGTGGCTACAAAGTTTAGTATATATAAAAGCTGGCCAATATCCCAACACATTTACCAGTATGTCGCTCATGGAAGGTAATCCAATCTTTAGATTGTGCTTAAAGACCCAATTTCCTTACTCAGTATTCGACGCTCGCAACCTTTCGAAAGAGTGGCCCACTCATTTACTCCACGGGAGGAGAGGCGACGCTATTGTTGAAGATCACTCGAGTTACGTGGTGAACAGGAAGAGAAAGTTCAATTGCACTCATTTCCCTTGACTGCTGTGAAGAGAGGATTGGTGGACATGGCGTCGCAGATCGAAAGTAGAGGTTGCAAAGTGAGCGCAAAGTGTTCAAGTAGTGCAACTTATCTGTAAGTAACGATACAGTCGCAGGCGGCAGAAACATGGTTCAACTTATAGTCAGCTTCTGAAGAAAGAACCTTTGTTATCAGTTCTTGACCCTTGTATAAAAGTTGTCATGGACTTGGTTCCCATGACTGATGGCAACCAACTCCAAAAGGTGTGTCCCCGAAAGCCATCATCAAGCCCAGCCTGACTCTTCCCAAACTCTTGAAGAGATATGAGCTGTTCCACTCCTTAGCCAAATCTAACCCCTGCCAGCGCGATCTGACAACCTGTATATTAGTCAGAACTTAGCTCTCCAAGGAGGATTGGCCCTTTCTGGCTGAGTAGGAAGTTCAATACGATCCATACCTGTGACGACTCCGCCATCGGCAGTCCAGCACGTCTGCCGAACGGGAGAGACTCCAAAAGCATCATAGACGCAGTAAACTTTAATGATACGTTTTGTCATGGCCAGTGCGTATATCATGATTTTCTTGCTCAGTCGGGTATTCCCCCAAACAGCCACGTTCGCCAATGCGACGGATCTGGAGGAAGTGTCTGTGTATATGCCAGTAGAGCTTGTGAATCACTCTGCTCTAAAGCCGAGAAACCTCTATTCGTCTTGGTCGTTCGGGGAAAGGTTGCAAAGGGGGTAAGAGGGCTGCTAGAGCCTCTCTGACTGGAACGGCATTGATATCCAGCTCGACTAGACGCTTGAAGCTCTCACGAGTCCCGCTGCTCTCAGCTTCCACCAAAACAGCGAAATGGCTATAACTTCCATGCAGATGTAGCTCCGGATGCACAAACAGCGCAGGCTTGTTGGCCTTTAAACAGGCCCGGGACTGGTCGACAACCCGGGCGGATTACCCCCAATACATCCCCATGCCCAGGCTGGCAGCTCGCCTGGTCAATTTGGGGGCCGTACTCTGACTTGTTTCATCAAGCAGAATTGGAGGCTCTCACAAACCAACAGGTCTCAAGATGATTTAGGCGATTCCCTACGCCGGGTAACTGGTGGCTCAACGGTTCGTGGTCGTACATGCACTCCGAGGCCCCTGGGCGCAACGGGTACATTTAAGAATTTGAATGATGCATTTTCGCTTGGAAGAAGTACATATGAGGTAAACTTACGTAGGGAATCCATAGTGAGATAGTGATGCTGAGAGAAAGGGGTTGTAGAGTAATATCTGGGGATTTAGACGGTGTTGTAGGTTGTAAGCTAAGAATGAGCTCTTCGCTCCGTAGCCATCGTTCATCGATCCATCGCTATTTGGACTAGTAGCAACTAGCCCAAGTGGTTTAGAGTAGATTGATAACACAGACTGGGTGCGGAGACGAAGGATGTCCTATAATGCTATCTATGGTTTAAATGAGCGACTCACGAGCCGGCATAGTCAATTGGGGATTTTACGCAAAGCCATTACGAAAATAAATAAGTCCAATTATTACCAGAAACAAGTGGCAGAGTTATACCTTATGGGTTCTTAAATCATCCATCTATAGAAGGCGTACAAGTGTAGCATCTACAACACTTCTAACAGCCATGTCCTCAAGAACGCAGGACACTCTCCTCTCTACAAAGCCCTTTTTTCTCTTTTTTGTGGCTCTTATACGCCCAAAATCCAATACTCGCCTCATAGATTGATCGCGGTCTATTGCTCTATGTATATTTGTATTGTACTACTTCTCAAACATTGTTACGCAGGCCGCAACACACCAGCACACCCAACGTCATCAGGAACATCTACTCCCACCCTCGCTAGAATCATGTTGACACAGTGCCGTTCACATCCAGCTTCTGGGCCTCGCACATGGCAGCATACATTCCACCCTTGCTAAGCAGCTCACTATGCGACCCAAACTCCACAATCCTACCCGCATGGAAGACAAATATGCAATCCGCATCACGGACCGTCGAAAGTCGATGCGCCACCGCAACCGTAATTCTATTCTGCTCCGCTGCCGCTTCGCTCAGCGCACCCTGCACTAGCTTCTCGGATTCCGTGTCCAGCGCGCTCGTCGCCTCGTCGAGAAGAAGCACGTTCGGTTTGCGGATTAGGGCTCGCGCGATCGCAATTCGCTGTCGCTGACCGCCGGAGAGCTGGACACTGGTGCCACTCCCACAGGGCGTGTCGAGGCCCTCGGGGAGCGAGGATATAAAGTCCCATACGTTGGCGGCGCGGCATGCCTCTTCAATTGTCAAGTCCGAGTCTGATGCAATCTCTGTCGGTGATGTGGTGGGGTCGAGGTCTGGTATGCCCTGCAAAATGTTCTCGCGGATTGTACCCAGAAAAAGAGTTGGCTCCTGTTGCACCAGTGATAATTGTCTGCGATAGAGAAGCGGGTTCAGCGCTGGCAGGGGCGTTGACGTGTTGATTTTTATGCTGCCGCTAGTTGGGTCGTAGAAGCGCTCGAGAAGCGAAATCATGGTGCTTTTTCCGCAGCCCGAGGCGCCGACGAGGGCTATGAAGGCGCCGCGTCGGAACTGGATTAGGTAGCGTTAGTGGGCCGGACATTGTTCAACTCAGAAAATCATAGTAGGGCGCACAGGCACTTACCGATAAGGACACACCCTTGAGAACCGGGTTGTCAGGCGCAAGGGGATACGCGAAATGCACGTCTTCGAAGTCAATAGAGCGGCATCCGCTCTCAAGGCCCTCGTTGCGATTGTCGTCAGTCTCACAGATTGTCCCGTCGTTCATGCCAAGCCAGAAGTAGTAGTTAGCAGCTTGATTTGCCTTGGTGAAGCCTGGTCGGAGAAGCTGTCAATGACCCCTATAAACCAAATCGCGCTTGGATAGACTCACTGCTGGCAAAACTGAAGGCCAGCGCGGTGGCTTGGCCGGAAAAGTAAACACCCATGAATGAAACTATAAACTGATACAAGCTGATCTCCCCGTCATTTATCAGCTTTGATCCCCACCTGTTCGTACAAATCGATCAACAAGGCGCCCATTGATATAGGAGGCAAATGAAAACTAACCAAAAACCTAGCGCCAACACAAAATACTCGACGGATTGCGTGAGCGAGAACCAGGTCATCATGTGGAACATGGCCCGGCTCGTCTGCGAAATTGCCAGATCGAGCTCGTGGACATACTTCTTCAACGCCGCGTTCTCGAGTGCAAGAGATGAGACAGTACGGATAGCCAGGGCTGCCTCTGAAGCCACCGACGCACTTGCTGACAGCCTCTGCCCTACCTCCTCGTCCATTTTCGCCTCAATTCTGACCCGCGCGTAGCCTCCTACCATCATGGGCGGCAAGCCGGCAAAGACACCAACTAAACCTAGTTTCCAGGACACGGCAATCGCGAGAACACTCGATGCGACGATGTTGATTGCCGACATGAGGATGATTGCCACAGTGAACCCCATCAGTTCTAATATAGCCTGCGGGTAAGAGTCGAGTTTGCTGATCAGTGCTCCGACTGTGTTCTCGGGTCGGTCGAAAAATTGGAGGTCCTGGCGGAGGAAGGACGAAAAGATCACTCGGCGCAGCTTCCTGCTGAGTGTCTAACATGGTGCACTTGAGTCAGTTTGGCATTGTAACCAAGACGGAATCGGGCATCAAATCCGCCCAAGGTGGCATAATGCTTAGATCTCACCTGCGCGATAGTATTTGTAGACCAGCCCATCACAAAGTATATAACGAGAATGCCGAGCGACATAATGAAGAACATCAGCGCAATGAAGTTACCGCGAGCAATGAAGTTGGGAGAATCAAAGACACTCATAATATTGCCTAGCAAAAGAGCTTGTCCCGGGTTGACGGCAGCTGCGATGAAATTGGTGAGCAAGTGCAAATATACTAGGACTGGAGATGAAAATCTTTCTCTGTTGAGACACTCACCACCTGCGATACACGTGGCTGTGGTGACCGCGAACCAAAGCCATACTTCAGGTGTCCCAGTCAGGAGTTTCCATATATTATGGATGATTCCCTTCTCTCCAAATAATCTGTAGTCTTCTCTGTCCTTTAGTGCCACTAGCTTTTGCGTCTGCACATCGGCCGTCCATGGCCTGAGCAAAGATTGAACGTCTCCCTCCTCTGAATCCTCATCGGACATGCTTCTCCCCCCTGAGTCACCAATCTCCTCGACAATAGCTGGCGCGAGGTCCTGAGCTTTAACAAGAGAGGCATAGACACCGTTCCTAACTACCAACTCCTCGTGCCGTCCCTGTTCCACGATTTTGCCCTTGGACATAACAACAATTTTATCTGCGTTGCGAATGGTCGCGAGTTTGTGCGCGATGATAACGGTCGTCCGGTTCGCAGAGGCACTGTCGAGAGCCTGCTGAACAATTGCCTCAGCATGCGGGTCGAGCGCACTGGTCGCTTCGTCAAGGAGTAAGACTTTGGGCTCCGAGATCACACTGCGGGCGATGGCAATCCGCTGCTTCTGGCCGCCCGAGAGCAGGCCGCCTCGTTCTCCGATCCGTGTGTGGTATCCTTGCGGCAAGCTCTGGATGAAGTCATGTGCAAAAGCTAGTTTCGCGGCTGCCTGGACAAGCCGCATCTGGTCTTCTTGTGATACTGTCTCCCATTGGGTCCCCACCAAGCCGTTTGCGATATTCTCGAACACACTGCCGTTGAAGAGTACCGGCTCCTGGACTCGTTAGAAAGGCCTCAGAGGTTTGCAGAGTCTCGACTTGCCTGTTGAACTAGACGGACATTGGTCCGCAACCACTTGAGATTAAGCTGGCTGATTTCTTTGCCGTCCAAGTAGATGCTACCTGCACAGGGGTTATACCACCGTTCGAGCAGGCCGATAATTGTGCTTTTTCCTGACCCAGATGGCCCCTTATAATTTCGAGTGGTTAGGAACTTCTACGACAGACACGATCGAAAAGTACTCACCACTAATGCTGTGACCTTGCCCGCAGGGATACTTAGGGTAAAGTCTTCTAAGACGGTAATATTTGGACGGGTAGGGTAGCTAAAGTCAATACCGCGCAGATCAATGGTACCGACAATTTTATCAGGTGTGTCCCCCGATTCGTCAAAAGGATTGATTTCTGACTCCCTATCGATGAGGGAGAACAGCTCTGAAGCTGCGGTTGCCGCGCGGCTGAAGGTAACCATGTTCGGTGTTACTTGCATGACCGTATTCGCAGCCATGATAACGGAAAAGAGAACACTGTCTTGGTTAGTCCTGTGGTCACTGGGGTAGAAAAACTGCAGGCTCGCGAGAGTATACTCACACAAAAACAGTTCCTAGGTCAGAGATCTCATTGCGATCGAGCATGGCGAGGCCCTGCCAGAAAGCCAGACCCATGCTGGCGAATACAACAAAATACTGTCCTCCGAACACAATGCCATAGAGCTTATTCTTTCTCATTCCTTGGGCGTATGCATCCTGGAGGTAGGTGCCGTACTTGGCCATCACCCTCGGCTGAAGGCCGAAGGCATGGATGGTTCGTACCCCTCCAAGGATATTCTCAGCATAGCTACTGGCTTGTGCGTATATCTGCAGTACCTTGGTCTCAATCATGGCATCTACGCCACCGGCTGTGCCGAGCACAATGAGCAGAGTTGGCACCATGAAGATGAGTATCAAAGTCAGTTTCCACTGAGAGACAAACGCAACCACGAATGCCGTCACAAAGGTTGCCATGGCCTGAATGACAATGCCGAGTTTCTCTGCTATACCGGATTGGATGAGCTTGCCATTCGTGGTCGCCTGCTGCGCTATTGATCCAGAGGCGTCCCTGTCGTAGTAGGCGATTTCTTGGCTTAGGGCAGCCCGTAGATAGCCTCGTCGGACGTTTCGGGTCAAGTAATAAGCAACGTATGTGAAAAGAGAGGTGTAAACGTACGTAGTCACGAGACGAACAATACCTATGTAAATGAACTGGAGACTTTTATTTAATTAGCATATGACCCGAGCCATAATATTGAAACAAGGCGAGGATGTTGTTCTTACGCAGAGTCCCGGACAGCGGCCATGAAATTCTCAGGCCTCGACTCCCCAGAGAAGCTGAAGTCACTAAGCAAAGAAACAAAGCGGCCCATCACCAGATTGACTAAAGCAGAAGCAACGCCAGACGCAATAGCAGCGACGACAGCAATGCCCTCAAGGGCGTAAAGATGGGGATTGCCGCCGAAGATGAAAACTCGCTGCAACAAAGAGCTGGTCAACCATTGCTCGTATACTTACGACACTGAGAGCTTACCAGTAAGCCATTTGTGCCACTCTTTTTCTCGAAGATCTCGTCATTTTCATTTTCTGAATTGGCCGACTTCGTAGCTTCGTTGGCCGCTTCGGTACTCTTCTCGGCTTCAGCTTCTTGAATGTTCAAAGAAGTTACCATTTTGCACTCTCGTCAGACTGAAGAAAGGAAGAAAGAGAGCTGAAAGGGATTAGAGCAAGTGTTAGCCTTGTTCAAACACTTTATCATGGAAAACAATAAGGAATGAAAAGGGTGAGGAGGAACATCCTGAAGCTTTGCCTGGAAGAGCCATCTTTTATTCTTGCTCCTTTCTTCGTCGGAGCCTGGAGGCTCGCAAGACTGATCATGGCTCCCTGAGGATCCTGACGGTGGCAGGTTTCGTGTGCGAGTGCATCTGATGGAGACAGTGCAGAGAGCGGACCTCGGAGTCTCCGAGCCTCCGGGCAGGCTTGGCGGAGACAAGTGTGACCGTGAGGCCGCATGTCATGATGGCCATCTCTTCCGATAATGTCTCTGCCTGCACTAACACAATTTCTGGTGTCCCTACACTTCACTAGCTTGTAAGGTGAAGACGAGTCCGGCCCCGCTCAACCACTCCCAATGGAGGAGGAACCAGACCCCTTGCTCTCACGGGCAGACGACCACAGCCAAAGTCCTGCCGCGGCAGAGAAGTTAGCAGTGAGCTTACTCTGATGTACTTGCCTGATTATGAGTAACATTGGCTGACTGGACTCACTGAATAGTGTCATCGATGTCGGCAACGCAAGGTGAAGACAAACATACATAGCTCGAGACCTCTGAGTCCATGACTACCATTGATATCTAATCTCTCGCCCAGGTGAAATGCGACCGAGAGAGTCCATGTTCTCAATGTTTGAAGGCTAGGACACAATGCTCATACGTAGCCCGGTTCAAGCCTAGAGAAAGGAGACAGAGGGTCATGGTCTCGCACACATAGTAAGTGAAAGCTTGAATATAGAGCTCCCCGCGCTCTGCGATGCTGAGTATATCGAGTGATTCCAAACTGGATGCAATATCGGAAAAAATCGACGAGCTCATTCAAAAGTTGAATCAGCTGAGTCATGAGCCAGCCAAAACAAGAGGCTCGGGACTTGTTGAGTTTAGAGATCCTCTCAGCATCAGCCAGGAGGAGCCCTGCTCGTCCTCGTCTGTTGGGCCAACACCATCTTCTTCAGTCGTCTCTACAACACACCCAGGGACCGGCCTGTACTACCCAGTTGGTGGAGGCGCTCGTGAAGTGCAGTGCAACTTTTGCAAAGCGGAGTACGAGGGCGAGTCGTCGCTTTTCGCTCACGCCGTCTTCACTACTCGGTTTCTGCAGAATGCCATCAACAACACGACCAATGTTGAATTAGCACATGAGATGGAAATCGTCCTTGACGACCTCACAGCTGCCGTCAATCATGGGCAACAACAGTCTGATGCCCTCGATAGACTGTATCCGCACGCCAGGGCGATTCCGCCGGGCTCGAGTACCCGCAACCTCCCGTTGCCGCCCTTCGACAAAGTGTTCACGTGCTTACGCATGGCCAGGGAATGTCCCCAAGTGACCACGTTATGGCTTGGGGACTATATGACGCCAGCCCAGTTCAACGAGTACTTCATCAAAATCGCATCACCCGGTCCAGCTACCGAAGCCGACTTGATTATCGTCCATTGCGGTCTCTACTGGCTGTTCTGCGAATGCTCCAAAGCCCTCACCAATGAAGAGACTAAGCGGGAATATGAGGCGCAGGCTTTCGTATGCGAGGCAAACCTCCAGAC
Source organism: Aspergillus spinulosporus (assembly GCA_003574815.1). Classification (NCBI taxonomy): domain Eukaryota; kingdom Fungi; phylum Ascomycota; class Eurotiomycetes; order Eurotiales; family Aspergillaceae; genus Aspergillus; species Aspergillus spinulosporus. The sequence goes on along the minus strand of QPHH01000013.1, from coordinate 138,871 downwards.
TGTCCTTGCCAACCTCCGCTTCCATCAGCCAGCAACTATGGACACTACTTATGCAATGGGCATAGCGGTAAGCTGTTTGCTATGTGGATATGGTTTAATCATAACTGACCCTGTCTGTTAGTCGTTGTACTGCCTTCAGAAGAACAAGCCAACCGCCGCGTGGAAATTCATCACTTCGGCCTCGCATATGATACAATCTCTGGGCTTACAACATAGCGCACCTGCAGGCACAGATAGCCCAGAAGAAAGAGCGAAGAAAAGTAACATGTTCTGGACCATATACATGACTGAGAAGACGTTGTCATTACGCCTTGGTCGTTTATCGACATTCCGAGATCAGGACATTACCCTGCCCCGTCCTGGCACAGAGCGTCCTCACGGTTCCTTCTTAGCCGAATTGGTCCCCGGCTGGGTCACCATCGCCAGTATCCAGGGCCGGATATACGACGATATATACAGTCCAGGGTCCCTCATGCAGCCGCCGCATACTCGGGCGTCGCGTGCTCAAGCTCTCGCAAGCGAGCTGAAAACAGCCATCCAGCATCTGCAAGACATTCACGTAAGTCTACATATGCTATCTATCCACTCAGGATCATGAGGGCTCACTGGTTGCAGAACCACTACGGTGCAAGCAAAGCTCAAGCACTAGGACCCGAGTTCCACGAAATAGCAAGACGTTCAGACCGAGTTATTGGCCTTAGCATGCTCACACTTGTATACAGGAGTATTCCTCCTGAGAAATCATCGGCGTCTGCGTCGGCATTCTGTCAAGAGTGCATCGATGCCGCGAGGGAGACACTCGCAGAACACGACCGATGCGTCGCCGCGATCATCAGGGCGCGCGGGAAAACTGTTTTCCTTGAAACATACATCAACTGGTGCGTTTCTAGTTCCTTCTTTGTTCAGGTCAATCTGACGTAGAGGTGCGATACAGGTCTATCATCCAGTCCCCCTTCATCCCCTTCATCATCCTGTTCTGCCACATCATCGAGACATCTAATGCCTCTGACCTAGTGCGCATGGGATCGTTTGTCGAGTCACTCGAGTCGACATCAACCTCCCGCGCACACAGCACATATGACAAGCAACGCCGCCTTTTCAGAGCGTTGCACGACGTTGCAGCCAAGTACGTCGAGGTCAAATCTCGTGCAGGCAATGACCAAAGACGGATGTCAATGTCGCGGCCGACGGTACAGCAATATTCCGGTACAACTGCCGGCAATCCCGGTCCGTTAGACCACGGAGGAATTTCGGGAAGTCCAAGTACCGCAGATGTTTCTCATCCAACGCCGTTACACAGCGAAGTCACTGCAGAGGGAGTGGGGCTATTCGGGGGTGTGGACCTAGAGATGGATTTCTCAGGTGCTGAGCTCTGGGACTGGTTTAACAGGAATCAATCCATGATGAGGATGCTTGAGGATACGTAGCACATCGCAGAAAGAAGCAACTGCAATAGCCGTATCGTCTATGAAGCTGTTTGAGGCATTGCTGTATAACAGGGCTAGACTTCTGCAAGGAAGCGTAGAAATGGGGATAGCTAGTAGACGTAAGAACGGCATCGCAAACTACATTTCGATATTGATAGTTTAGACAATGAGGCTCAATACGAGGAATGGTAGGCTTAGATACAAGCAATCTTCCCAGATTCCTCGACTGGTATTTCCCAGTGCGGATCCAGAACTGCTCTAAAAGCCTTGAATCATATTCGGGGCTCGCAGACTTCTGGACATCAAGGTCAAGGATGCGACGAACCTCGTTAGGATAATGTAAACCTCCGAGCTCGGAAGAGTCGACAATATTGGTGGTTTCCACTGAGGCGGCTGTGCCCTAAGTAGGCGCTGCCGGCCAGGCCGCAACTAGTAGGAATCAACTACAACTGATAAGTGGCTTCACAAACTACTCTTGATAATTATGATTAGAAACTCAAGCTTACAGAGCTGCTAGCTAGGAGCCTCGGTTAGACATTCACTTATGTGTTGAATAGAGTGAGAAATCGTCAGACGTACTATATCATTGTACTCTAGGGCAATCATAGGTACGAGTTACTGCGGTCATGATCATACAGACCAGCCACACTGAACTCCTCTATTGCGCTTAAAGTGCCCTCGCCAAAGCTAAAACTTTCTCGAAGCGGGATAGTGGATCGTAACATGGCACTCGCCGCTGTTGCTGGTGCCGTAGCTCCCCTTATGGTAGCCGCAGTTTCTGGGATAATTCTGGCGGTGTCTAATTCTCTGGCCGCTGAGTTCCTACTCACCAGAGCAGCGGGCATTGTAGACGACATAGAAAGTGGTCAATGGAGAATTCGGTCTGGTCAGCGTAGGTTGCGGACGTGTCAATGCCGCGGATGGCTTCCTGGCAGTCGATGATGCTGAGGATTCGCTGGAGCCTTTACAGCTATAGCAGACGCTGTCAGTCAAACTTGAGGAAAGTAGTTTTCCTTCACTGGGGCCTAGGCGAACATACTTGTTTTACATATAGCAGTAGGCAAGTGCTCTTGCTAAAGGACCTGAGGCTGAGGATCGTGCTGAACTGCATCTTAATACTTTGTTTAGAAGGCTCTGAGTGTTGTGATTCAAGTGTTGCGTGTGTAGAATATTGTGCCCTTATGCGAGTCTGAGGGCCTTTATACAGGTTTTACGCTTTAGCCTCCAGTCCGATTCATCCTCCATAATCAACAAGTGAGCCTTGTTGACGGGTATAGGCGAGACGCTGAAATAACGTCGAACAAAAGGCATATACCTCAAGGAAACCCTACCACTGCAGCTACTCTCCTCACTTCTTTCGAATGAAAATATGATGCTGATCATCTAAGCTTGGTAAAAGTTGCCTAGGGGCGAGGAAGTGGAAGGCTGAGCTGCAATATGAAACCATAGTCACGGCGCCGTATTTTCGACTGCTCATAAGGGTAATTTGCTCTAGTTCCGGTCTCACAGCAACGCTGATCACTTATCTGCAGGCAAGAGCAGGCTAAGCTTTGGGGGCGAAAATACCCTGTAAGGCGAAGCATAGAAGTAGGCACCTGATTAGGCACCTGATTCGCCCGGGCAGGCTTCCGGATACCACGCTGTACGGACTCAATACCGTACCTCAACAATACGTTGACAGAGGCTTACCTAGCAGTAAGCCAATCATCAGGATGTACATCACCTCCTTTTGCTACACCGTGACGCCCAAGATAACAGCAAGATGTATGGCTTCCTTTTTCCTAGCTGTCAGTATGATTCTAAGAGGAATCATGCCATGTTTGACCTACAAGAAGGGGAGGAAGACAGATAATCAGTAACAAGGCAACATTGTTTTTAAAGTTGTTGCGGGTCCTGCCACCAGCCAACAGAGTACTCTGGAGTCCTACACAACGCGGGCCCCGTGACCCCGCGGCCCAGCATTGGTTCGGGTTTGGGCTCGGCCCTGGCCGTCAAAAGAGCAAGGACGCTAGTCCAGATATGAGTATATCATTGATATTTTTTCTGTATTCATACCCACAAACGCGGAGGTAAACAGCGCGGTTGTCGTGGGCAGTACTACGGGTAGTATTAGTGCCTCGTTTGAGGCTGCCCATGAGGCTGCCCGTAACCTACTCTCTGCCGCAGAGCTCTCAAAACCTGGGGATCATTAAGTCAGCAACTAAGCGGGCCGCCAAGGCCCCGGATTGGGCGCCTTCCATATCGAGCTGCTTCTTATCGCAGCTGAAGCGCTAAACTTAAATAGGTATAGATCTGCAAATAGGTGCACTATCCGAATCTGATCTGGACGTTTGCCTCTCTGGCAGAAGAACACCAAGAACTGCGGAACTCGGTCACTCTTGACTTCAGGTCTCATTTTCAACATCGCTCATTATCATGGATCGTTTTTGACTGCCGGTATTCATGTTTCGCCATCCTTGCTTCAGACACTAAGGATAGTTTCTGTCGACTGATGATCTTCCGCCATCATCATGTCTGCCCATCTCCTCCCTAACCATAGCCCGGATCGGCGGTTCTCTCTAGAATCGCAGGGCAGCTACAATCTCTACGAGGCCGAAACGGAGCAGTCCCTGCTCGAACGGGTCCTGCAGCGGCTGTATCTTCTGCTTAGGTCGTTTAGGTACGGTCGCGGCTATCGGCTTTTAGCCCCAGCATTCACGCAGTCTCGTGCCTATCGTCGCGTTCTAATCCGACTGGTATACTATGTCTCCGTCGCTCTATCGGCCATTGTGGTCCTTGTACTTCTCTTTTCCACATTCTTCCCCTCATATACGCGACCTCCGCCTCACTACACATCACTTCGCGACCAAGTACTAAAGTCAACCCATTCGGGGCGCGGGAATTTGCGCAATGAGACGGTCTTCATTGCAGCTAGTCTGTACGACCCTGATGGGTATCTTGCGCGGGGTCACTGGGCGTCTAGCGTCCTTCAACTTATCGACCTCCTTGGAGAAGACAATGTCTTCCTGAGCATCTACGAGAACGACAGCGGAGATGAAGGGGAATCGGCTCTAAGGGAGCTGAATGCGCGGGTCCCGTGCAACAGCTCTATAGTGTATGAACACTTGGATCTCGATGAACTACCTAAAGTGACTATTCCGGGTGGAGAAGAACGCGTCAAGCGGATTACCTACTTGGCTGAGACTCGCAACCGCGCTCTTCGGCCACTCGACAAGTCTACCACTCGGTTTGACAAACTTCTATACTTGAACGACATAGCTTTTGATCCAGTCGACGCGCTGCAGCTCTTGTTCTCCACCAATATTGATGATAATGGGATAGCGCAGTACCGTGCTGCTTGTGCTGTGGATTTCATCAATCCTTTCAAGTTTTACGATACATATGCCACTCGTGATTTGGAAGGCTATAGCATGGGCCTGCCTTTCTTTCCATGGTTCTCAACCTCCGGCAGCGGCCGAAGTCGGACAGATGTCCTTGCTGGGAAAGACGCGGTGCCGGTCCGCAGTTGTTGGGGAGGGATGGTAGCGTTCGACGCTCAGTTCTTCCAAAATAGTACCGGACCAATTGTCGATGTAGCAGGAGACACTACCCCAGCTCGCTTTCGCGCCTTACGAGATGAGGACCTCTTCTGGGATGGGTCCGAATGCTGTCTGATCCACGCAGATATCCAGAAACCATTGCATTTGAATGGCGAAGATGACAAAGCCCAGGCTGAGACTGGTATATACATGAATCCCTTCGTACGTGTTTCATACGATACAGCCACTCTGTCGTGGCTATGGACTACACGCCACTTCGAGAAGCTCTACACTCTCATTCATACCATCGGCAACCACCTCGTCGGCTTGCCTTGGCTCAATGCCCGGCTGGAAGAGATTCCCGGGGAGATTGTGCAGGACACTATCGTTGTATTTGACGAAAATGGAGAAGGTTCTCTCCGGACTATCGAGCGAGTTGCTAGACATGATGCTTTTTGTGGACGGCCTGGACTTCAGGTGGTCGTTCCACGGGACGAAGGCAAAAAGGGATGGCAGACGATACCAATTCCGACGGAAGATATGTACACAAGATAACTATCTAAAATACATATTATGCAGAGACACATTAGACAGGCGTGGGGCTGCAAATACTCGGATATGGATTGGTCAGCGCGATCAATCACATTTACGTATATCACGTAGGTGTGTTTCACACTTCTTCCATGGTCACAAAAGTTTCGCGATGGAATTTGGAGATCTGAATTCGATTCAGGGAGAAGTACGCCTCCATCCGCAATCTGAAATAGGAGCTTTGGATCCGCTACATCCCCAAGCAAAACATTGCAGAGCTTGACCTGTTCGCACAGCTCACGAGGTCAAGCGGAAGTATACAAATTGCTAACCTACGAAAAGGGGCTTTTTTTCTCCGGCACCAGGAGTCAAAACCGCTGGCATGTCGGAGCACTGAGTTGCCGTTCTAAACATTGAGGTACTGAAGTCATTGCCACTCACAATAGCAGAGCTTGCATTTTCAACAGCTCTGCTAACTTTGACTTCGATTTCAAAACACTGAGTGGTATTCAAATGTCGAGCACGAAGTGAATCCGGTCATTGGTGGCTACGGGGCTGTTCTAACCTGCTATCTAATTCATCTCCCGTCTATGGAACCCTTGAACACACTCAACAGCCACTAAGCTTAGAAATACAATGAATAATTGGAGTCTCAGATGGAAACTGCAGCCACAGTCCCGCTTCTTCCGTGATTCCAGCCATGCCAGTCCTGTCGTGGTTCTTCTGGCCATTCTTAGAGCACATACTCCCGGATTGTCAAGCGCAAACTTCCAGTTCCAAGCCTCCACCCATACTGATCGCCAAATCCACAAAGCAGCCTGTATATAAGAATGGGTAACGTACCATTAAGGTAGCGATTTTCTAATGGATGAACTGCACTTGTTCCTGCATTCCTTGCATACTCCTTATAGTCCTCGGTATGAGGCACACCCTCAAAATCATAAGAATGCTCGAACAAGGTTTCCTCAAGTAGGACTGCGAGATGCAAATTTTTTTTTATCAAAACTTATTCGGCGCTGTCAATCGAATTGACGAGACACCAGGTAGATTTAAAGAGAAAAAATGGAAGTTGTAGGAGTACCTGAGAGAACAACTTTTATTGTTTACACCGCTAACATCCTTCTCAATACTCGTAAGGATATAGCACATCCACGCGGCGCTACAAGCCTTCCCTCGATTTAGAATTGTCCTGCTTCAATGTTACTCCTGCCTTTCTCTTAATACCCGCCGAGCCGCTTGGGCCAAGGACTTCTACGACGGTACGACGTAGGACGCGAGAACGTATGCCAGGAGAGGAGGAGCAATGGATCAGCTGCATTCCGTAGTTGGAGTTGTCTTACCAACCAAGATGGTTAATTACAGCGGGTATTTCAACTTACAAGCGAACTTAGTCGTCCAGAATCCGGCAGTCCTGACGAAAGCCCTAGGTAGTAATGTCGCGATTTGATGCAGGCGTGGCGGCACCGCCACGCCCCGTGTTCCACCAAGAACCCCAGTCTAGCAAAACGGGCCGCAAAAAAACTGACCGACGCAGGGCTCGAACCTGCAATCTCCTGATTCGTAGTCAGACGCCTTGCCAATTGGGCCAGCCGGCCTTGTTGTTGTTGTTAAATATAATATTATAAGCCTATATCAGGGCTTTTAATTACAAGCATAAATCAGAATGCCGTACATAAATGACTAATTCTCAGACAGCTACATGACTTTTGCATTCGAGACTGGCATTCGTCAAGCATTTACCCAGTTGGATAACTGAACTAGCAATGCCAGATTCATGCCCAGATACGGACACTTTACCATCTCGAATCGCAGTTCTTGTCCATACGCATTTTGACGGCCTGCCGAAACGCAGCAAGCCGGTTCTTCGCGACGATGGGACTGGCGAATGGATTCCCATGACGGGGATTGTGCTTGTTAAAGGTAGATTGCACGGGTTCTAGTCGTCGCTTTTGAACTGAAAATTCTGTGGGCTCTGGAGTTTGATTCTAAAATCGGGAGTGCATCGGCCTGCTTAAAATATTCCTGGCGAATTTGTCTTGACTCTACTAACGTTCACATCTGTAAGGTGCGAATACGCCCGCGGAACAACTAACCTGTGTCACCGTCACGTAAACATCTCATTCTTTCCTTACAAAGAATATGAATAATAGCTAATGGATTCCAGAACCGGTGCAAAATGTCTCCCGGCAAGCCAAATTCCCCACTGCAACGGCCTAGTCCTCCATGACTGCCACGCCGAGATCCTCGCCATGCGCGCCTTCAACTACTGGCTTCTCTCCGAATGTCGCGCCGTCCTTAGTAGTGAGCAGCAGTCTTTCATCAAAGACGGGGAGGGAGAGCTTAACCCACCAGCGCCATCACCTTATATCAGGCGCCGGCGACGCCAGTCTCGGGGAATCACCAGCCTAGAATTAGACGCTTCAATTCCGCCCTTTGAGATCTGCCCAGACGTAGACATCTACATGTACTGCACCTGCGCACCCTGTGGTGACGCAAGCATGGAGCTCGTCATGGCAGAGCAAGACGATCCCACCCCATGGGCTCTCCCAAACACAACCCCAACCTCAAGCACAGACCCAGAACCACCAAGAACAGAAGGTCCTCTTCTCTCCGGCCGCGGCCACTTCTCCCAACTCGGCATCGTACGCCGCAAGCCTGCGCGCGCAGACGCGGAGTCTACGAAAAGCAAGTCGTGCTCGGACAAGATGGCCCTGCGGCAAGTGACGTCGTTACTGAGCTATGAGAGTAGTCTGCTTGTTGCTGTAACGGCGAATGCGTATGTCAAGGGTCTGATTATGCCTGAGGAGGAGATCAGCAAGTCGGGCTGTGAGAGGTGCTTTGGAGGGGGACAGAATGGGAGGATGAGAGGTCTAAATGGGAGACTGTGGCCTATCAATGCTGATATTGATGCTGGTACGAGTCTTGGCTCTAATGAGCAAGTTGGACGGAACAAGGATAGTGAGAGCGATAGTCAGAGATGCCACCGGTACAGCTATGCATTCCGTCCATTCGAGATCTTGTCTATTCCAAATACACAACTCAAATCTCTCTGGGCGTTCCGGAAACCAAGAGCCACTCATCCCATTTGCGAGGGGGGGTCAAAAGACACGTCAAGGCCACAAGTCAAGAAAACCAAGCCTGGCACCATATCCGCCGTGTGGGTGCGAGCTCCAACACCGACTCGCCCTCCCAATCCAGCAACAGAGAGTCAAGACTCTGGGCTCAATTTGGCGACGCCAGTCACCGATAATGGCGCCAAGATATTGCCTATTCTCCGGGGCTCAAGGACGGGCTTATTTGAGAGTATAATCAATGGCGTACGTCAGGGGCATAAATCTTCTGGCCCTGGGCCGGGGATACGCGGGGCGTCGGCGTTATGCCGTGCAAGGATGTGGGAGCACTGGAGAGGGACAGCTAGCAATACCTTTCAGCGCACTGGTGACAGCGAAAGTAGCGCTCTGAATAAGAGTGGCGATGGGAAGGTTGAGGAGGCCCACTTGAGTTTCATGAGCAAAGAGATATCCACTGCATTACACGCATCAACATATAGAGAGTTCAAGGAGCCGAAAGGGGGTTTGAGCGGTGTTGTTCTCGCTAGAAGGCAGGCTATGAATGCTGCGAAGGAGATTTTGGACGGATGGGTGCCTAATGACGGGGATGAGGGTTGGGGGTGGAGATGGAACCTGGGGGAGCTTTTTGATGCGAGGGGGAATCCTGTTGTGATGGATCCGAAGGGTTCAAAGAAGCGAAAGCGATGAATCTTCGTATCCATATTGTACAATTTCGGCCTAGAGTCCTAAAGTACATAAACTTTTCCCCTTACATTTCTAGCCTTTATCTCTAGACGCATCAGAAGACAAATTAGTGTATGGATTAATATGTTAAGATCAACCAGAATAGAACTCGATAACCGTCGTCTCCGACTAGTAAACACCTGGGATGATGCGGCTGCGAACAAGGGAAGTATATCTATCCCAGTCCTTGCCATACTTCCTCTTGCACTTCTCCTCATCCCGACGCTCACGATGGAGGAGAAGGACTCCAAAGTAGATCAAGAAGAAGTAAGTGATTAGAAGAGCTGCGCCGCGCGACTCCGACGTCTGCACGGCTTGCTTCTCTATCTCGCCAGTGGACGGGTTCACGCTGTTGACGATGACGAAGCCGGAGACTCCGGTGGGCAGCGAGTACGACCAGGACATAAGCCAGTCGCCGAGATAGTTGATGTGCCGGGCTAGACCCCACCAGCCAGAGGTCATGAGTTTGGATCCAGAGGCAGTTTGGATGTACTTAATGTCCTTGACCCGCGGGTCGTTGGGGTTGGTACGGAAGCGGTTCTTCTGGTTGTTGGCACCGCGGAAGATCATGTATCCCACGACTGTGGGGGCCAGCACGAGAGCGATGCCCCGCAGGCCGAGTTCGTTAGGGAACATGGCAAGGTATCTGGTTTGCAGGTTGTAGATGAAGGGAACCCAGACGAGGTCGCCGAACGAAAGCATATATCCGAAGCCATCCATGATCACATCCATGGTGGTCAGAAGAGCCGGCTCCATGTAGAGTCCGTCCAGAACATAGAAAGCCTGGAGTGCCGTTGAGAGGACAATGGAGTCGGTCACGTATCCGAATGTCCTGTACTGGCGGGCAATGTTGGACAAGTTCATGATGATCCATCCGAGCAACCCAGGACGCATCTCGCACCAGACTTTGATATCAATGGTCCGAGAGGCCTCGTCGACGAATGGAATTGGGAGTCGCACCCGAGGGTTCAGTTCACGTCCGATAAAGAAATCGTAAAGCATGTTGCCAGAGTGCCCGCCTGGCGCCAGTTGTCGAAGCTCGGGGTTAGGCTTGCCGGGCGCAGGCACGGAAAAGCTATTGAGATAGACGAAAATTGCAAGCGACGAGCAGATGATCAAGTTGGCGGCGATGACCTGCGGGTAATTGTCCCAAATAAACGTCCAAACAACAAAATGAGCGCCGTCCAGGTAGGTACCAGCGGCCAGACCAGCCAGAATCAGCACGGCAGTGGGGAAAGCATTGAACTTGTACCGCAGTCGTCCACCACAAGCCAATTCAGTGCCCTCGACTACCTGTCCTGGAAGAACCACGTAAAGCACCAACTGCAGCAGGTAATATCCCAGCACCCAGAGGAAAACCTTGGTATCATACAGCGCGCCGATTCCACCATCAGGCCAACCGACTTCCTCCTTCAGTTTATCCAGGGTCAAGGTGGAGGGGTGCAGCAGGGATGGCGCAGGACAGCCGGAGACATCGTTGCACAGGAAGGTGAAGCTGTACAGGAGGACGGGGAGGCCAAAAATGATAGCAAAGGCACCGTATCTACAGCAATTAGTGAGCGATCAACCTGCGAAACCAGGGCATACGAACGGGCCGAAGAACTCGTAGCCTCGCTTTTCTGGAACCGGCTGTATAGGGACTGGAGTTTTGGCCTTTTTGGACGTCATTTTGGCGTAGCACAGCGATTGGGAGGCCGTGATCGATCAATTGGTGAAGAGTGGGATGAAGCGTGGTATTTATCCCGGCATTGGGCTGATCTGAAGAACACCTTATACCGGAACGACAGGAGCCGGGTAAAGAAGATCCAAGGAGACTGGAATAATTGAGAACACAGGCTGCAGTCAAAGCTTCGGCGTCCGCGGGTCGGACGCTACCCAGACCCACACTAAAGGAAGCTCACCAGGCCTTTGAGCCTTTCTCCGCATCGCTTCTCAGTCTTCAATCCGCCAACGTTTCATCTTCCGACCACCGTTCTTCTGTATTCTACGCAGCGTCGGGCGCTTGTCTTCCCGTCTTTATCCTTTACTCCCATTCTTACGCTCTCTATCATTTCCTTGCCTCTATTTCTATTAGTCGCTCGCTACAAACTCGACCGCTTGACCAGCTACAGCCGCCGACGCGCGGCCGAATCCCCGCGATGAAGCCACCGATCTCACGGCTCTGTTTTCTTCTGGCCTCTGCCTTTACCTCTGTATATGCCGGTTCCGACTCGTCTGGTTCCAGTGAACTAGCTCCATGTGTGGCGCGCTCTCCGACAACGGGACTATACTACGACCTGAACGCCCTGCACGTACAACCGCTCCCGAGCGACGAGAAGTCACGCAAATACGTGCGAGACGAAAGCTGGCACGCAAAGGGCTATGATTACAACGCCAATTTTACGCTGAACATCTGCGGTCCGGTGGTTGAGAATGTTACGGACGTGGTCGGCGTTGAGGAGAAGAGGTGGCAGAATGTTAGCGCTTACTACCAGAAGGAAGGGAAGACATATTCGATCGGGTACGTCGCGAAGTTGCCGCGCGGAGACTCTGACCTGACATAGTTTAGGCAACAAGCGTCCGATCCGTTCTTTCGCGGCCGTAAGCTCGTCATGAACTATACGGACGGCTCCCCGTGCGATGACGAGGGATCGCACAACAAGTCGACCATCATCTCGTTCTTGTGCGACCGCGACGTAACCACGTCGACTCCCATCTTCTCTTTCGTCGGCACCATGGACCAGTGCACATACTTTTTTGAAGTCCGAAGCTCTGCCGCCTGTGGTGGCTATGGCCACAACCCTGCTGGGCAGGGTCTTTCCCCAGGCGGCGTGTTCGGCATCATGTGAGCACCGCATTCCTAGTATAGATGCCTAAACTAACAAGCCCCAGTGCTCTCATCGCTGTCGCGGCGTACTTAGTTGGAGGCTGCGCATACCAACGAACCGTCATGCACCAGCGCGGCTGGAGGCAGTGCCCCAACTACAGTCTCTGGGCCGGGATTGTCGACTTCTTGAAAGTAAGTCTAATGGCATTGGTACCGTCTCGGCTGTTCCGGAGGCACGGCTCGCTTTCGCGGGCTGCGAGCAACTCAAAGTTACCCACTTCGCGGCTGGATTGAGCATTACTGCTGCATGACAGTCCTCCTTCCTATCACTTCTATCCTACGGGTCTTTCCTAGATAATGTACCTATATTGCGCCTGAGTGCGACTGGACTGTTTGGTTAGAAACCTATCACATTCTTTCTCGGGTTTAGCCTCAACTCCAAATAACGCTGAGCGCATACTCTCCATCTTTCGTGTTTACGCTATACGGCTATTCCTCCCTGTCTACGTCTTCCACGCTATTGCTGCCAATATCAATTTTCAGCAAGGCTAACTCTGTTCAATCCAGGACATGGCTATAATTTGCCTCTCCTCTCTCGGGCGCTTTTTCCGCTTCAAACGCTCAGCAACCGGCCGCGCATCTGCTGGGGCTGATGGCCTACAACATGGCCAATTTGCCGGAAACCGGCGTCGCGATGTCGATGCGGAAAATAGACTGATTGATCAGTTGGATGAGGAGTGGGACGATTAGCAACGTTGCCCGTCGCCCGTTGCGTGGTTCTGTTGATACTATTTCCCTTGCAGGCTTCTTGTTTTTACTTCATGGCGATATGATAGATGGGTTTACCTTGGGCGTGGGTTGCTAGACAGTGTCGCACGATTGTATTATACCATTGTTGTGCTCTGGTGACCACCCGTACTGATATATATTATGATGCAATGGGAATGAATTATGTTAGCACATGTGTTGCAATATTTCGCATAGCTATAGCATGGACAAAAATTTCAGATTAGGAATGACCTCAAGCTCAGCTAGGAATGGGACAGGCCTCCGACGCCTCTACTAAGGATGCATATGTCGAGACTAGAGTCGTGCACCTATATAGTGTTGTAGGTCGGCGTTTTAGTTATTTTTTTTCTAAATTAAAAACATATTATAGAAACAAATAACTCTAATAAATGAGAAGCATCATTGGTCTAGTGGTAGAATTCATCGTTGCCATCGATGAGGCCCGTGTTCGATTCACGGATGATGCAGATTTTTTTTAACCACTCCGGGTGTTGGAACAATTCCGTTCTTGCTTAATTTTCAATATAGAACAAGCAGAGTTTTGCCATGGCTGACATGGTTATTGCTGTTGGGTCCGTACCATACTATCACGTATGTTCCATCTTCGTCCCTTGAGCAGCAGCAGCCGAGTCTGACGTCTAGTATGGTAATAAGGGCAGAACCACCTGAATCAATGGCTGGTCTATCATATCAACAAAGATAGGACATAAAGTCATTTTCATATGGTTATTATATCATATATACTACATCCAGATGAGACCGACTATCATAAATCCTCTTCCCGCCAATACCAGCTAAAGCTAAGCACAGAATAGCCAACGACCAAGTGTATATATAAATCGCCAACCAAGCAACAAGAAACAGAACAAAATATACTTCGCGTCATGATCATACACCGACCCCTACCCCTTCATCTGCGACCCATGGTTATGATCTATGCCAGACATCCCAAGGTCGTATGCACCCATGGGCATATTTCCCGTAGCGCCAAAACCTGACAGGTCGCTGCTTGGATCTGGCTGAGAACTTGGGTCGAGACTGGCGCCCGCGCCGATTGGGTCGAGGTTGAAGGGAAGAAACCATGCGGATGGTTGGTAATACTCGCCGGCGCCTGAAGGAGCATTGGGGTCCATCTGGCCGGTAAAGATGTCTTGGTTAGAAAGACCAGTATCCTGAGGCCCCGGCGGGGGCGCCACGTCTGCGCCGTTCATTGTCGAGAAAGAGGGTGGCTGATCGTTGGGGTTTGGGACGTAAGAAGTAGTTGATGGCTTGAAGCCGGCGAAGGAGTCGTATACGAACTGACGGTCGAGCTGGGGAAGTTGGTCGGTGACGGGAATGGTAAAGTCGAACGGAGAGTGGCCGAATGTTTGGTGGCCGCGGTTTTGGGGGAACATTGGCTGGGGGAAGCCTGTTCCTGAGGTTCCGAGGATGCCCGGAGATGTTTCCAGGTTGACGTCGACAATCTGTTGCGAGGTTGGTGTGGGGGTTGTTTGGTCTATCGCTGTTAGATCAATTCTGCTGCCGGCCCTGGAGTGTTTCCGCCGGATATCGTTGGGCTGAGGTGTAGGGGAGAGGCTGGCAAAAAAGTCCTCGACGCTTTGGAGGTCGGGTTTCTGGCTCATCACCGCCTCATCGTCTTTCTGCCTGGTTGCATGGCTCGAATCTTCCCAATGTTGTCGCGAAACGCCATGAGGGTACTTGTCGAACCAATCACCGTACTGGAACATGGGCGTAACAGGTCCGTTTTGCGTGGCCACTGTGCCTTTAAGTGCGGCATCTGCAAATTGCCGGTAACGGTCCTTCGCGCTCTCTACCATGTAATGGAACATGCCCCAGTATTTTTTCATTTTGTTCAGGTAGCGGTAGGTATGCCGGAGGTTCTCCTTGGACCGGGCTTCTAGTTGCGCGTTCTTGGAAAATATACCCCAGATATGGACGGTGCTGGCCGAGTATGCGCAGTACCCGGCAAAGGGAACCGTCAGAGGGTATGGCGCAGCATGATTGATAAGCGCAGAGATGTGATGGGCCGCTTCAACCGCTGCTCGGCCAGCATTGCTGAGAAACGTGCGCGGCATATCCCGCGGAGGGCGCCCGCCGGGAGAGAGTGGAATGGCGAACTGATTGAGAAAGAGAGTATTTTGGTGGATGATGATGTGGAGGAAGAGAAACTGATTGGCGACACGGTCAGCCGCATGCACTTGAAGGTTTTCGTAGGTAAAGTGTAGATGGCTTGGAAGGGATGCAGAAAAGTCCTCAATCTGTTTTCGGAGTCGCGAGTAACCGGACTCTGGCGACCATAACGGATGGTTATCTCGGCGCTTCCCGCCTAGATTGAGGTAGTCAACTATTCGGCCCCAAATCACGACAGCTCGAATGATGTAGGCCAGCACGCCCATATTGGACCTCGCATTGGACAGCTGGCCGACGTCTTCCGGAACTGGATTTAGCACATTGCCCTCCAGATCTTCTGTAGGCCCCGGGATCTCCATCTGGAAATGCGACTCCTTGATCGGAAGCTGTATTTGGATGAATTTTTCGTTGCCAATCGGCGGACGTTGGCTGCCTGATGAATTGTAACGATCCATCAAGAAACAGGCCCACATCGTCCGTCTTCGTATCTCTCGATCTGTGAAGCTGAGCTGAACACCGCCGCCGTTACCCTGCGACAGTAACGGATCGTAGTCGAGCTCTCGATGGAGTTGGAGCGCGTAGGCCATGCGCATTGCCTGCCCACCAAAAGACCAGCTCCGTCCGCCATGACATGTACCAAACTCATGAAGACCAAGGAGCAGGAAAACAGTCAAGATCGTGATATTCGGTTCGTCGTGGCGCTTCAAAGCGATTGTCGCGGCCGGGCCTGCCCAGTTCTCTCCGCGCAGGAATGGGGGTTCAGAGTTAATCTGTGGATGTGTTGAGAACCGGGCCGAGACGGCGCAAACCGCAAGAATGAGCACAGGTGGTACTGTACGAGCTTTGAGTCGGCGCACAAAGCTCGGTTTGTGAAGAAGCAGATAAGATTGACCGTAAACGCAATCAAAAAACACCTCCGCCAGATGTTCCTGTATCTCCATCGAGGGCAGAAACTCGGCCCCCTCAGTCATCAGACTCGGGCCTTCAGGCTTGCCCTCACGCCGCATAGGAAAAGTATCCTGCGGCCCGCTTCGGCTTCCGCGCGCCCACTGTTCCAGTTCAGCGGCAAAAGCTTCATCGGCCGACCGCTTCTTCTGGTTCTTGACAGCCTGCCCCGGCTGCGCGGGACGCACATTCGCCCGGCCAATCGCGGCCATATCTCTAAACTCATCCTTGGGAATCGTCTTGATAACCCGGTCCTCCATCCGCTTCAACCGCTTATCTAGCATCGCCATATAATCCGTGCGGGGAGCAGCCTTCCGAGTCGTGACCTTGTACACGCAAGGAATCCGCGACCGCGAGCAGTGCTTGCATGCCGGCTTTTCTCCCGAGCAGCGAATCTTCTTTCGTCGACAAGCTATACAGGCCAAGGGTAGCCGTTTCCGCTCTTTGCCGGCCTTGGTCTTCGTTTCGCTCCATGGCGGCTTGTCTCCAGGCTGTTCCTGGTGGTTTTGTGGAGTATCGTCCCCGCGATCGGGGCCATTTTCCCGGTTTCCATCCTGAGATGCTGCTGCATCGCCGCCGGTCTGAGCGCTTCCAGGCTCGCGCGAGCTGGCTGGACTGTTTGAATCGAAATCGTCGGGGAGAGCGACGTCGTCGTGGCTTGGGGCTAGAGGTAGCGCGGAATGGGCCGAAGAGGACTCATCGGCTTTGAATGGGTTCATGATGGGTGCGGGTACCCCAGCGACGGGGTTCAGGTCATCATTCGAGGGGAAGGGGTAGCGGGAGGCGAGGGGTCTGGAAGGGCGAGATAGCAATTATCGCCTGAACCTGCGGAGAAGCACGCACGAAGACGGGGGAAGAATGAGGGTCGGCTTGGCGCTGGGCAGTTTCTGGGGAGGGATTATTAATACAGTTCACGTAAGTCAATCAACTAATTCTTCCAGGTTGATTGGACTTCGTGGACCGTTTCCCTTCTCCCTACGAGAGATGGCTTTTTCAATTGAACAGCGATCAACAATGATACTCCCTTCGTGGTTTGTCGTTTCTTTTGCAGGAGAATGCGATGTCAAGAACGGTATGCAACGATCGTCGACTGGGCCAACCGGGAAAAGCTGCCCACCAAAGGGATTTGGACGAACCAGCGTACAGAATAAGCAAAATTATGGGGTTGTTCTGCTGATGATCGCGTCTAATTTCTGCACCATAATAATTCATTTAACGGGTTTTGACCGGGATCGCCCGGTCTGCGGCTCTCATCTCGGCTGTTGAGACTCCTATAACCTGGCAAGGTCTATCACTCTATCTACAGACGGTAGCGAAACCCAAACGTGTTCCAGTCGGTCACGTCGCAATCATCCTCCTCTTGAGATGTCCGGATGAGCGGAGATATTTCGGTGCTGGCTGCGGACCTGCCCGTTTGACGTCTATCCGGCTGTTGAGGGAGAGCTGCAACTGATCTAGCGCTCACTGTGCTTTCTTCACGGTTCCTTTGGGAATTGAGCCGCCGCAGATACACATATAGGGAAAGCGCAAGCGACGCTGCAAGCGCATAGCAGATGAGGATGGCCCGGAATGAGGTTTCATGGCTTGCTTCGCTAGCGCTAAATAGGTGAGGGCCTGCAATGTTGCCTACGCAGTATGCGACGAACATCGTTCCCGTCATAGTCATCTTCTTGGTGACGCCTTTGTAGTTGGTCTGAGCTAGAGACATGGTCAGAGGGAGGGCACCTGGGCCTGTGGCGAGAAGGAAATATCCTAGAAGCTGGACACCGAGCGGAACGTGGTATACTCGCGCATACACAAGGGTACTCCCGAGCCCTGATACTGCGAGGACGCACACAATAAGGATGCAATTAAGATTCTGAAACCGACTTGCGATCCATCCCGTGAGGGTGATTGTTGTGGCGCTGATGACACTGACCGGAATATTTACCAGGGTAGATTCCAAGGCAGTGAATCCGAACGATTTGATAACTAGATTTGAAAAGTTCTGAATGCCTCCGTTGGGTATCTGGGTTAGAGCAGCGATTCCGAGTAGGTGCCATGTTTTCGGGTCACGGAAGCACTCGGCTGCTTGGTTGGGTTTCCACACAGTTCCCTCTGTGCGTCCTGTGCCGGCGATGACGATACGTCTTGACAGGAACGATTTCTCCTCGGCGGTCAAGAAGGCTGCATTCGAAATGCTGTCTGGCAGACAGGTCAAGATGACGAAGCCCCAGAGGAAGGTGGCGGCTCCTAGAATTATGAATAACCACATCCACGGCTGGAGAGGGTGGTCGATATGGCCGATGCCGTACGCCAAAAGACTAGCAACAAGCCCGCCGACGGAATTACCCGAGAACCAGACACCGGTTCGAACGGGGATCTCTTCGCGGGTATACCATGTGGTGGTGATGAACATGAAGGCCGGCGTTATGGTTGCCTCCGCGACACCCAGCAAGAATCGGACCACGAGCAAACCGCCATAGTTGACGCATGCGGCAGTCAGCGCGACCACAGCGCCCCAGGCAAACGTATTAATGGCCAGATATTTTGCAACGGGGAGACGTGGGATGAGGATGTTCGTGGGCTTTGTCTGTTAGCTTGCTGTGGCAGGTTTCGGAACGCATTGGTCACCGCACCCATTCCCAGAGCAGATATCCAAAGTAGAAAGCACTGGAGACCCAGCTATACTGGTCGCCAACCAGATGCTGGCCTTGTCAGTCGAGTTCAAAAAAGCAGAGGAGTGGTACTGACTGTATCCTCAAGGAGGCCAAACACGGCGGCGCTGGACAGGATTGTTTTGTCCATGAAACCCAGCATATAGGTTGTGAACAAGAGTGGAATCAGGCGTCTGTCGATCTTGCGCACTACCGGGGATTGGACATTTGAGTCAACGTGGTCCTGGTCCATCTCTACCGTCAGTTACGGCAAGCAGGCCAAACTGATGTTATCTTCAACATTCATCCTCCCCGGTCGGCCTCTTTCAGGTGGGGCTGTCAAGATCCAATAAGAGGCTACCGTTAGCCAGTGGGTCACGCCCTGCCCTCTACAACTCGCCCACTCAGCATACTTAAAGAATGTTCGCCATTCCGGTTTACCGTGATTGATACTACCGATGCTATTGACATTCTTGATATTCTTGATATCAATCAGATATGCTTCGATCGACTCAGCCGGCCTTTGAGGCAGAAATGACGTCTGAGTCCCCAAATCCCGCCCAAACTCATGGAGTTAGCTGGGCTTTCCCTGAAGGTGGCCGACAGGCATGGACCTGTCTGCTGGGATCTTGTCTACTGATGTTCCCATCCTTTGGCTTCCAGACTGCCAGTAGGTTTTCTCAGTGGAGATGCAAGTATTCTGCTGACCGCGCTCCCAGTTGGCTCCGTGCAAGACTACATTAGCACAAACCAGCTCGCCGGGTATAGTGTTCGCGACGTGGGCTGGATCACTGCTATTCTAGTGTTCCTTACTCTTTTTCTCGGAGTTCAAGTTGGCCCTCTGTTCGACAGATACGGGCCCCGAACTCTGCTGGTTTGCGGGTCGCTAGCCAGTTTCACCTCGTACATGCTGCTTGCCGAATGCACCCGGTACTGGCACTTCATCCTATGCTTATCGGTCCTTGGAGGAACCGCTGCCGCAGTCGTCACAACCGTGTCAATCGCCGTTTTGAGCCACTGGTTCTATCGCCGACGTGCCCTGGCCTCAGGCCTCTGCATGGCGGGATCCTCGGCCGGCGGAGCGGTTCTACCGCTTCTTCTCCGCGTGCTGTTTCCGCGCTATGGCTGGACAATGTCTATCCGCGTGATCGCCTTTATCGCGCTGGCATGCTATGCGCTCGGAGTCGTGCTCGTGCGTGGCCGGCTGCCCGCCGGCGGCGGCCGCGCCAGCAAAGCGACAATTGACTTCCGAGCGTTCCGGTCCCTGCGTCTTTGTTTCCTGACCGTGGCGGTGTTCTCCTTCGAGTTCATCATCTTCGGCTGCGCCGCCCTGCTCCCGACATACGTTCGCTTTGCCGGGCTATCGACTGACGTACAATTCTACGCCCTCACCGTCCTGAATAGCATGAGCTTGCTGGGCAGGGTTCTCCCCGGGTTTGCGGCCGACCAGCTCGGCCGTTTCAATGTCTTGCTCTGTTTGGTCGCTGTCACGGTGGTTGCCATGGCGGCGGTCTGGCTGCCCTTTGGAACCCGCGACGAGGCCACGCTCTACGCTGTTGTTGCGGTCTTTGGCTTCGGGTCGGGCGGATGGCTCTCGCTGGCGCCGGTCTGCGCGGGCCAGCTCTGCTCCACTGAGGAGTACGGGCGCTACTATGGGACCGTCTACTTTGTCGCTGCGTTCGGCGTCTTGTTGACAGTGCCGGTGGGGGGTGCTCTGCTTCAGTCGACTACGCCCCGTGTGCTCATTGGATTCTATTCGGCGGTTCTGATGGTTGGGTTTCTTGCGCTCGCGTTGTCTCGGTGGGCGTTGCTGGAATGGAGGTGGAGGTGGAAGGTCAAAGTATAGACATTTCGGCTTGCTCAGTTCTCCCACAACATAGAACAAAATATCATATTATACCTCATTTGCCTTTGTCTTACAATTGACCATGAGTGAAAACACAGTTGCATGCGCCAACTTGACAAGATTCCGCGTAACAGGACAGTATCCTAACAATATAGACGCAACTCACATCCTTATGGTCAAGACGGCCTTAGTCACTTGGCCTCCCCCTTTGAACCGCAGAGGAGCTGTTACGACTACAACCAAGTGGCCTTCTAGAACCGTCTCATGGCTGCCGAGGGCGAGAGGCGTGTTGTATGACCTTGTATAGGAGGCGGCACTGGAGCATTATACGCACTAACATTTCTTTGGTTCTTAATCTTTCAGCTATTGCCCTTGAGCCCATCTTCCTCTCAAGATACTACTAACTTCAGACACGCTTCTTATCCTTTCCTTTATACCGAACCCCATGACAAACAAGGAGATACTTAGCAAAGACCTCCTGCGCAAAATCGTCGAAATACTCGTAACTCGCTCCCAGCCGATACGCTGCCGCAATCCCAGATATACACGCGATTTCATGCATATTCTGCCGCCCCGTTAGCATTCAGGTATCCAAGAAAGTCATGCAGACAAGCAGAGGATAGAAAGGCAAGATCGACATACTACCATCGTCCAAGCCCCTGCAAAGAGCGTCCTATTCTTCACGCTATTCACAAACATCATTCCCGGCACAACCCGCGCATAATGCTGCCAGCGGTGCCCAAACTGGTGCCACCATTTTTTGCCAATAATCTTGTCCTTGTTAATGGAGTCCCATGTCCACAGGTCCTGCCGGGTTTTATCTAAGAAGATGGTCTGGTAAACGTGTTGCTCCGCCGGATATGGAGGGTTTCCAACCCCAATCGCGTCCCGGAACTGGTGCTGATAGTTGGTGCAGTCGAAGCCCATTTCGATTTTATCTTGCTCGTTCGCATACGAGTGGGTGTAGTACATGGGATTGAAACCGGTCCAGCCGTCTTCTTCGCATTTGGACGGTGAATTGGCGAAGGCGAGTTGGTTCTGACGTTTGGACACGGTTCTTGCAGAGAGGGATGTGGACGGCCCACGGGCCTTGGAGACAAGTTCGTCGCGCATGCTTGTCTCGAATATACTGTCGAAATAGTCTGCGTCGCTATGCGTGACCGTCACATCGTCGAAGAACTTCACGCCTCCCAGTACCCACCTCTCTTTCCACGTTGCGTGGCGGCCCAGGAGTTTCAGCGACTCGTCGGCAGGCGTGCAGAGGACCATATAGTCGAATGCCTCTGTCTTCTTCCCACCCGGTGTATGCATAGCGAGCACAACTGCGTCACCCGCTCGATGCATGATCTCAACCTCCGTCTCCAGAAGAATCCTCACCCCCTTGTTCTTCTCCAAGTCATCCTCCCACTCCGCATAGAACTTTCCCAGCTGCGGAAACGTATACATCCGCGGCAAGTTTGTCATCAGACCTCTAGAATCATACTCCCAGAGTCTCATCCCGGGATCCTGGAACAGCCTCTCCAACAGTGCACAGCTCACATTGGGCGTCTGGTTTCCCGTGCCCAGGAACAGCGCCAGCAGCGGCAGGAGCATTCTGTTGCCAAACTCCGTGCTGAATCGGAATAATTTCAAGATAACTTTCACCGGAAGGATCCCAAGCACCGGGAGCCCGTACTTAATCACTTTCAACACACGGCCTAACTTCTTGATCTCTGGCTGGAACTGGTCGATCAGCGGACTGGGAAATACATTCGTGAAGAAGCTGTCTGGCCCTTTCCCGAATGCAACCTGCAGCTTCACCTCGCGCGGGGAGTAGCCGTAGTCCTGGAAGAACTTGAATGTGTGCTTGAAGATGCTGCTTCCGCCCTGCACGCCATCGTTCAGCCAGGATGCACCGTATTTGCTGCTGTCAAGTGGGAGGGAGGTTGCTTGCCCGCCGGTTTGGGATACACTGTCGATTAGAGTGATGTCGAATTTCGCGGGATGTTTTGCGAGGGTTGTAGCGCAGGACTGGACGCAGAATCAGTAGAATACTTCGATGTAGGCGTCTAGTTCAAGGGGAGTAGGGTACCATTCCGGCTGCGCCGGCGCCGACGACGGCGATGCGTTTCCTGTCTGGAGTGGCCATGGTCTGGAGATATAACTGTTGCAGCTGCCTAAAGAAAGCTACAATACGAGGCCTGGGTATGGTTCCTATTTATGGTCTTTGAATTCGTGCTCGCAGCACTAAGTGTAGATGTAGATGTAGGTGTACTTGTAGGTGTCATGTGGTGATGTCATTCTAGCAGCATAGTTACAGTGATAATAGCTGCAAAGAGAGAAAAATAGAGGGAAAAAAAAATCGCAACCCGTAATTACAATTGATAGAAGGGAGATTTAGATTAGGATATAGTCTCACTGCAAGAAAAGAGGGCTCCCTTTAGCCAGAGCTTGTGATAGTCAAAGGGACAACGCCAGTGCTAAAATCATCTCTGACCTACCAGTTCAAGTCATCGACGGATGGGATGTACGAACCGACACCTCAACTCTCCTCTGCCGAATCCCACCACCGTCCCAAGCATATATAGGTGCCAGGCTACTGCGCCTTAGGACGAGCATGTTGACGCGGAGCACCAGTGCCATTGGCAAGCGAGGCCACAATCTCTTCCCCGAGGACATGAAGATTCCACACAGGGACGACGATCCAGAGACCACTAGGAGCGATTAGCAGTTGTAGCGCCAATCTCAAACAGCACAACGTACTTGAGGATGATCCAAACAGTCATAGGCCAGAAATCATTGTGGCCGATGTTCTCAAAGTTGCTGAAGTATTCTTGCAGCCCTGAAATCGTTAGCTTTGAGTTTTTTATAATTTTTTTTGTTTTGGCCTTTTGTGCAAGGGAATCTGCGATGGGTCATACAGTAAAGCACCGTCTTCGAGACTGTGCTCACGGAGGCACTAAACGCCGCTAATAACGCCGTCGCCCCCATCCTCCCCGCAACGACCTTATCTGTGGCCAGCAGCCAGGACAGCGTCCCCTGCGACCCGCGCGATCCTTTTGAGTCTTCCGCGACAGTCCCGTACCGATACACCACCCACAGGTAATAAAGGTATCCGCCGGTCTCCAGCAAGTTTATGACAGCCTGCGCATTCGTGAATCCATTGTTCGCATTGAACGCCGGCCAGCCGTAGATATAATCCACGGTGCCGTACCATTTATACACCGACCAAAAGGAGTGGTACCTTCCGCCGGGCATGGAGTGCGGGCGCAACAGGCAGTAGCCGGCGTCCCAGAGAACGAGGGGGCACGAGATGAGCAGCCAGAGCGTAAGAACTGCGGTAGGCGTGTGGAGCCATTTCTTCAATGAGGCACCCCTTGGCTCGGACATTGTGGATAAAGGTGTTGATGGTTTGGGTATGGGTGATGGGAAGTCGTCTGGGTGATGGCGGGTGGAAACCATGATGTTCTGGGGTCTGACTGACTGATATTGGTGAGTTCAGTGGTTGTGCGAGATGGAAATAGCGGCAGCCGAAACAAGGCCAGTGGAGAAGAAAGTGTAGTTAGACGCGACAGAGATCCCGGCAGTTTGGGGGATTTCTCCTAGGCATGAGGAGAGGAGGAGGAGGAGGAGGAGGAGGAGGAATGTCAATTAGCTCAGCGATCTGGTGTGACTGTGACGCGAGACATGAGGCTCGCACCAGTACCACGTCCCCTCTCCATATGGGCCATGCTCAGTTAGCATACTACTGTGATATATGAAGCAGGGTTATTGATCAAGCCGCAGTTGTATATCGGTCTGCAGATTGCGAAGTGATAATTGCTTCTGCAGCTGGAAATGAAATCCACCTTTGAGGAATAAAGTCACATGACCAGATTCTGGCTCGCATTTTGCTTCTGCGGACTGCAAGTTTTCTCAGTCCAGCTGCAGGATCCATCGCATTACACCAAGCACAGGGGCAAGATGACTTCGGTTTTGGAGAAGAAGGTAACATGTTCTCCCAAGTTTTCAGAGATCAGTTTCTTACCTCTACGTAGCGGTTAGATAAACTCGCCCGCGTGAGGGAGAATCAGCGTAAGAGCAGAGCACGGAGACAGGATCATCTTCAGGACCTCGAGCGCAAGGTGCTCAGTCTCCAGCAAGAGCTCGATCGCAGGGACGTCGAGCACAGGCTGGCCGTCCAAAGACTAGAGGCCGAGAACAAGAGGTTGAGAGATCTGCATTTCTTCCTTGGCGTATCGCCCAATGCACTAGAGGAGTACCTGCGAATGGTCGATAATCCGGTTTCAGCCCGGAAAGTTGCCATTCCAGCAATTCGACGTGCTCCGTCTGAGGCTCGGCCGCGGATGGAGGAGGTGAAATACGAGCAGTCTTGCTCGAGTGAGCAGAGCCGTCGCAGCGAAGCGTTCCCGAGCCATGAGTCTGTGATTGGTATATGCAAGCCGAGCACGAACGAATCTCAGTGTGGGAAAGCCAAAGCAACGGAGCTTCCTCCGATCTGTGCTTGCTCTCCTGACGAAGGCTTGGAATCTCTGCCCATCAGTGAGCACGTTCTCAATACGACATTCTGCGCCATCGCCGAGAAACTGGTGAACCAGTACAACGCTCGCGGCCTGGACGTCTCAGAAATCCAGCAAAAGCTACGGAAGGGGTTTATCCGCAGCAGCTCCGAAGAAGCCTGCAGAGTGCAGAATCAGGTATTATTTCAAGTCTTGGATGAAATCAGTGGTCAATGAAGCATACGACTATCTACAGCGGAGAAATCACGCCCATTTTTGTCTCCTGGCGACCCATTTAATCACATACACCAGCCCTAGCAGCACGGGGACCTCGATGAGCGGGCCGACTGTCGCAGCCAGGGCCTGGTCACTATCTACACCAAAGGCCGCAATCGCTACCGCAATCGCCAGCTCAAAGTTATTGCTCGCGGCTGTGAAGCTCTGTGTGCAAGACAGCTTATATCCGAAGCCAAACCGCCGTGTCACCGCAAGCGTCACCAGGAAGATCACGGCAAAGTAGACGATCAGCGGCGCAGCGACTCTCACCACAGACACAATCGAATGCACCACCTGCTTGCCCTGCGAGGCGAACAGAACCAGAATAGTAAACAACAGCCCGATCAGAGACCAGGGGCTCAGCCATTTCAGGAACTGCCGGTCGTACCACTCCTCGCTTATCAGAAAGCGTAGGGCAAAGCGTGTGACGATGGCTGCACCGAGCGGGATGCCGAGAAATACCCCTACGCTCTTTGCGGCCAGGGAGTAATCGATTGTGACGCCTTCGTTTGAACCACTGATCACATTGATGAAGAAGACGGCCAGGGGCGCGAATAGGACCATCTGCAGAATCGAGTTGATCGCCACTAAGATCGCGCAGTACTCGCCGTCGCCGCCTGCCAAACCCGTCCAGACAAGGACCTGTTTTCGTTAACTCGAGTTTGTGAACACCAGCCGGGTACATACCATTGCAATGCATCGTGCAATCCCGACCAAGATCAAGCCCTCCCTGAGGCCCCTCTCATCCGGAAGAAAAGCCCACGCGAGACCGAGCTAGAAGCACAAATCAGCCCCTTCCAGAGAAGAAGACGGGGCACATCCTATACCATAAACAACGGCGCAATAATCCAATTCACCACTATGCTGAAAGCAACCTGAATCCAAAGACTTTTCTCGCGGAAAGACCGGTGCAGCGTCTCAAAACGCACTTTGCACAGGATCGGATACATCATGACCAGCAGTCCGACCGCTGTCGAGTTGTTAGGTTAGCACTGTCGTTGCTACTATCCGTGCATTACTGGTATTTCTCTGTCTGGCAGACTCACCGATTGGCACAGACACATCCACAAATTTCCCCCTCTGCAGAGTCTCACTTGTATTCGGTACAAAATTGCCCAGGATGATCCCAACTGCCATGGCGAGAAAGATCCAGATAGCTAGGAAGCGGTCGAGGAGGCCCAACTGCTTGAAGGCTGAGACGGGACCATCTTCGGCGTCGTTCTCCGGCGGGCACCCAACTGCGCACGCTGCCTCGGGATCACGGGGATGCTTTTCTTGGTCCATACTGATATAGAGTCTCTGATGACCAAGGAGGCTCGATAATTTAGAAAATTTATAGTTCTATTACGGGAAAGACACTGGTTACTGCAGAGCTTTAGCCTCATTTTCTGGGTGGACGGTGATATAGAACTGGTGGACCAATCACAATGGGCGAGTGACATCTCGTCACTCACGTGCTCACGGTACTTTGCAGACGCCAAGCCTGTAGTTGAAAATTGGATTTGGAAAAACAAACTTGAGGGCGTCCAACGCGGCCTGGTGCTTCAAGAACGAATCCCGAAAGCTGACGAGGAACTCCGGCCGGTATCGGAAGCCATTGTATAATCACTTCATCTCCAGCTGGGCGGCCCGCGAGTCCGACTCGGCAGACCGGATATGGTCCGAGTGCCTTGACTGGGTGACATCATGCGACCGTATGTACTCAAAGTAGAATAATGCCCAGAGTCTAGCTTATGCACGGACTAGTCTACTAGCCTTCCTGAAGGCTTGGACAGAATGGGCTTGCTAAGTCGCTTGACGACCGAGAACAAGCGGTGGATGCGGGAGAAGGGTATCGCTGGATCTCGGTCGATGAGCTTGAGTTTGGGCCGACCAAGGGCCGGCGAATCATCGGAAATATATTCAAGCGTGGAAGAAGACCTGCGATGGAGCATTCTAGTAGACTGGGTGGCTAGATAATGAATATGCGAATAGACGCTTAGACGACGCATCGACGTGTTGTGGATCCAGGTGATTCGAAAGCTGGAAAACAAGAGTGAGCGGCGAGCATAAATTACCATATTATTTAGTCAGCAGGCCATGTAGAAACATCTTGAAGATGCCACAGTCAGGATTGCGTGGGCGGCTTGCCCCTGGAACAATAACTCGGAGCCCTTGCGGCGGATGATGTAAGGCCGGTGTGATCGGGTCTTTGTGAGATTGGGATAGACGAGACAATAATCCATTGTACCTGGTTATCGTATTAGCTGCGAACAGCAAACGGTCAAAGTGTGAGACAAGCTGTGGATGTCATATGGTATGGGTAGATGCCGCATGCGGGGACAGTGTTACTGTAGCATCGACAGGCCAGGGCCCATGGGGTAGGTAGCCTAGTAGCCGGAGTTTCCCCGGAGCTTGCAGCTATGGGGACGGGGAGATTGATTGCAATTGGAGTCGTTTACCAAGATAAAATAAGACGAGAATCGTGATGGTGGTAAGTCAGTGTTTCACGGTGGAAAAACCTTGAAAAAATACTGTTCGATGGTTGCCGTCAGTATTGTGTAACTGTGAAGGGATACAGGTGATCGGTACCTGGGACATGAAATAACAATACGGGCCGCCCCTGATTCCAAATGTTTGCGGGGAGACGGCCGCCAAGACCCTGGATTCTATAGTGAGAGAGACTCGCCTCACACTTCTTCGTCCGCCTTTCTCTTTGCTTCTGCCGAATTCAACCTGGCTTTCATCGCGAATCCGATAGACCGAGTTCGACCTTCCCTTGTGGTTCATGGTGCCGACGCCGCTTACGCTCCTAGCCTGAATTCAGCCTAATTGCCGCCGGGCGGTTGGCTACAGAGTATTTGGCGTGTCGATCCCCACGCCGTCCGCAACTCAGTTGACTCTTCGCCCCCCGCAACGGCACCGAAAACAAAATACATCACCGTTCTCCACTACCCTGTCCGAACCGGATTTGCCTTCAATAATATGCTGACATGGGCTGGAGTCTGTGCTTATAACCTCCTTGCTGCCTCCTTTTCCGGTCCGTTTTCTTTCTCAGTCTCTCAACTTGTCGAGCCGGTTGCACATCTTCCAGCAATCATGAAGCTCGGTTGGCTTGAGGCTGCGGCTTTGACGGCTGCCTCGGTGGCTAGTGCCCAGGTACGTGGATTTCTAGATTGGTTCTCGCGAATCAGGCTGATTGTGTGAAGCAGGATGGCCTCCCCGTGTCTCCTCCGTACTACCCTTCTCCGTGGGCGAATGGTCAGGGAGAATGGGCCGAAGCATACAATCGCGCCGTTCAGATCGTCTCGCAGATGACTCTTGATGAGAAGGTCAATCTTACAACTGGTACAGGGTATGGATAGCGGCCGCGGAAACGGTTCTGGTGCTGAATAGTCGCAGGTGGATGTCTGAGAGATGCGTTGGACAGACAGGAAGCGTTCCTAGGTACGGCTGCCGATTTCTTGAACGGAGGTGATACTGACTGCAGCAGACTCGGAATACATTCCCTCTGCTTACAAGACGGCCCTCTGGGTATCCGATTCAGTAAGTTACCAATAAAATGTGATATTTGAGGGTACGGTGCTGACTTTATCAGCCGACTACAACTCAGCGTTCCCCGCCGGTGTTAACGTCGCAGCAACATGGGATCGACAATTGGCGTACCTCCGTGGACAGGCTATGGGCCAGGAATTCAGCGACAAGGGCATCGATGTGCAACTGGGTCCGGCCGCTGGTCCTCTCGGCAGATTCCCCGACGGTGGCCGAAACTGGGAAGGGTTCGCACCCGATCCTGTTTTATCCGGCGTTCTCTTTGCCGAGACTATCAAGGGCATTCAGGATGCCGGTGTGATCGCGACCGCGAAGCACTACCTTCTCAACGAAGAAGAGCATTTCCGACAGGTACCTGAAGCGAATGGTTACGGCTACAACATCACGGCGACCCTGAGTGAGAACGTCGACGACAAGACCTTGCACGAATTGTACCTCTGGCCCTTCGCAGATGCCGTGCGTGCTGGCGTGGGTGCCATTATGTGCTCATACCAACATCTGAACAACACGCAAGCCTGCCAGAACAGCCACCTTCTGAACAAGCTCCTGAAGGCTGAATTAGGCTTTCAGGGGTTTGTCATGAGCGACTGGTCTGCGACGCACAGCGGTGTCGGCTCTGCTCTGGCTGGTATGGACATGACGATGCCTGGAGACATCGCCTTCAACGATGGGCTCTCTTACTATGGCCCCAACCTGACGATCAGTGTTCTCAACGGAACCGTTCCCCAATGGCGTGTCGATGATATGGCCGTCCGAATTATGGCCGCTTTTTACAAGGTTGGCCGAGACCGTTTGTCCACCCCGCCCAACTTCAGTTCCTGGACGAGAGCAGAGAAGGGGTACGAACACGCTTCGATTTCCGGAGGCGCCTACGGCACGGTCAATGAGTTTGTTGATGTCCAGCGAGACCATGCTTCTCTCATCCGTCGCGTTGGTGCAGACAGTATCGTACTCCTGAAGAACGAGGGTTCGCTCCCTCTCACCGGAAAGGAGCGCAATGTCGCTGTCCTTGGTGAGGATGCGGGTTCCAACCCCTACGGTGCAAATGGCTGCGATGACCGTGGTTGCGCTCAAGGAACCCTTGCCATGGGTTGGGGTAGTGGTACAGCAAACTTCCCCTACCTGGTCACCCCCGAGCAGGCAATCCAGCAGGAGGTGCTCAAGGGACGTGGCAGCGTGTTTGCAGTGACGGACAACTGGGCCTTGGACAAGGTTAACAAGACTGCTTCTGAGTCTACGTAAGTTTCCCAAGCCCTATGTAAATCGATGGTGCTGACTTGTTAGTGTGTCTATTGTGTTTGTCAACGCAGGTGCCGGAGAAGGATTCATAAGCGTCGACGGGAACGAGGGTGACCGCAAGAACCTTACCCTGTGGAAAAATGGCGATAACCTGATCAAGGCCGCCGCAAGTAACTGCAACAATACCATCGTCGTCATTCACTCTGTCGGCGCCGTTCTCGTGGACCAGTTCTATGAGCATCCCAACGTCACCGCCATCCTCTGGGCTGGTCTTCCCGGCCAGGAGTCTGGAAACTCGCTTGTCGACGTGCTCTACGGCCGTGTCAACCCTAACGGAAAGTCTCCGTTCACCTGGGGCAAAACCCGCGAGGCATACGGCGCTCCTTTGCTGACTGAAGCCAACAACGGCAATGGTGCCCCGCAGACCGACCACACCGAAGGCGTCTTCATTGACTACCGCCACTTTGACAGGACCAATCAGACTCCGATCTACGAGTTCGGCCACGGACTGAGCTACACCACATTCAAGTACTCGAACCTTACTGTTCAGAAGCTGAACGCCCCAGCGTACTCTCCTACGTCTGGCAAGACACAGGCTGCGCCCACATTCGGCACCATTGGTGAGGCCGATGACTACGTGTTCCCTGACAGCATCACAAGGGTCAGGGAGTTTATCTACCCTTGGATCAACTCTACCGATCTCAAGGAGTCTTCCGGCGATCCTAACTACGGATGGGATGATGAGGACTACATCCCCGAGGGTGCCAAAGATGGATCACCGCAAGACCTTCTCCCGTCCGGTGGAGGTGCAGGAGGAAACCCACGCCTTTACGACGACCTCTTCCGAATTTCAGCCACAATTAAGAACACTGGGTCTGTGGCTGGTACAGAGGTTCCCCAGCTGGTAAGTCGCTTAACCCTCCCTCGCTATTTCAGCCACGAGCTAACCCCGCTAGTACGTTTCCCTGGGCGGCCCCAACGAACCGAAGGTCGTCCTTCGCGGCTTTGACAAACTCGACATTCAGCCCGGCGAGGAGCGGGTTTTCACGACGACCCTGACCCGCCGTGACTTGTCTAACTGGGATATGGAGAAGGACGATTGGGTCATCACGTCTGATCCTAAGAAGGTGTTCGTGGGAAGCTCCTCTCGCAAGCTCCCTCTCAGGGCTTCGTTGCCGGCGGTTCAGTAGCGAATTACCTTATCTGACAAGATGCCGGCCTCAGTTGACTGGCTCTGATTTCTGGTATATTAATTGATAGCCAATTTACGACTTTTATTGGTAATCCTTCGACTACCAGTACGATACCTGAGTCAGTAAGCAATCTGCATTAGTAACATTGTCCACATCCCGACTCACCTGGTGAGTCTAGTAGCCTAATACGAGTCACTGATGCTTCGAACTAGCCATAAAAACCGATATAAGTCCTTGGCTTGCACGAACGACCTGAGTGATCTCGGTCATACAAGCAAACATCAATTACGGTCATGCCCATCTCTCCCGCGCAATGCCTTCTTTATACACCTGGCTCGCTTCGTGGACTCGGAAGAGGTGGAGCCGAGCGCCACCAAGGGCACGAAGGATTGAACTCATCCTGGCACGGCAGTTCCTGGGGTTGAATATCCGGGGTAGATCACATTCCAGCTCCAGTGGCCAGTGGTGTTGAGGCAGATACCATCTGTCCGAGGTATTGAGGGTGAAAGTTCCTACTTTATATGAGACCGAGCCCCTGCTCTCTCGTCCTCCTCTTCCACCTCATTCACTGCCCTATTCACAGACTTCAGGTCAAGTCAGGTCAGGCCAAGTCAACTCACAATGACAGGCTTCCGCCATGCCTTCTCACTATCCAAGCAGCAGGTCCGAGATGCCCTTCCGCCGGGGACAGTCTCGTTATCAAGTAAACCCTCTACACCCATGAATCCTCTATATCCCGCCATCTAATTTAACACTTCGATACTGTGTTTAGTCCACTCCCACCAGATTTTATACGGAGCCAATACAAAACATGCCGGCGAACTTGTCCTGCAACCACAACCCTCCGCCGACCCCTGCGACCCGCTCAACTGGCCAACCTGGCGGAAGACGGTCGTGCTAACTTGCATGTCCGTCTATGCCTTTATCGGAAACTTCACCTCGAGTAGTATCGCCAGCGTGTTACCGCTGTATGCGACACCGATCGCATTCAACCCGCCCGTGTCGACGGGGAGGTTGAGTCACTTGGTTGCGGTAAGCGTCCCAACTTCCCTGACTACCTATGTATCGAGGGTGCTTACTGGTGCTAACGGGCGCAGGTGAATGTCCTCATGATGGGCGCGTCGAATATATGGTGGGTGCCGCTGGCAAATACTTTTGGGCGGAGGCCCATCAACCTGCTCAGTATATTGATCCTACTCTTTTGCTCTTTGTGGGCGGGTCTGGCGAGCACTTTTGAGAGTTTGCTTGCGGCGAGATTCTTTATGGGAGTTGGTGTTGGGCCGTCAGATACGAGTATGGATTCATTACCTGCATTTTGTTCTAGTTTTGGTAAAGGTTGTGCTGACGGTGGTAGTCGCGCCGAATGTGATTGGAGAGATATACTTTACGCATCAAAGGGGGAAAGCTATGGTAGAACACGGCCTTCTACTCAATTGTGTGAGAGTGGATGGCTGACGTTGACCTGACCATTTAGGGTTTCTACACTGTCTTTCTATGCTTGGGCTCGCTGGTCGGAGGGATGTCGGGCGGATACATCGCAAGCCACGGGCTGGAATGGCTGCACTGGGTGAATGTCATCATCTGCGCAATCCTCTTCGTTGCTTGTCTTATCTTCGTTCCTGAAACGCTCTACAAACGCGACGAGCATCCCCCAGTCATGAGCTCAGAGAAGCCGACATCGAAAGAGGTCGAAAGCGCGCAGATTGAAGAGGTGCTTTCCACCCCGGCTCAGCAATATCAGGATTTCACTTTCCTCCGCTCGTTGAAGCTATACACCTACCACGGCAACCTCGGCAAGAACTTCCTCGCCCCCTGGCTCACCCTCCGTCTTCCCGGCGTCTGGCTCGTCATGCTCTGGTACGCCGGGCTGGTGGGCGGTATGGTGACCCTCAGCACCGTCGGACCAACAATCGTCACCTACCCGCCCTATAAATGGGGACAGAATGCCGGGCTGATCAACGTCGGCGGCGTGATTGGCTCTTTTCTAGGGGTGGCTGCGACGGCGGCGCTTGCAGACCGAGCGATTGTCACCAAGAAGACGATCAAGGACGGCGAGTTCAGCGAGCCCGAGGCACGATTACTCGTTGCATTGCCCGGACTGATTCTCGCAACAACGGGACTGTGGACATTCGGTTTCTGCGCGGAGAATGGAGGCCCGAAGATGTGGATTGGGATGCAGTTTGGGATCGGTATGTTGGCGTTTGGGCTTATGCAGGCGCCGTCTGTGGGATTCAATTATGTACGCTCCCTCCTTTCCCACCACGGTATGCCTCAAAGGAAGAGCACTAACGCGCGTGCAGGTAATTGACTCCTACCGCTCCGTCTCAGCAGACTGCTTCGTAGCGATTACCTGCATGCGAGCGATCATCAGCTTCTCGTGGACGTTCTTTGTAGGCACGTGGGTGGAACAGGCCGGGACCGCGGTTCCGTTCGGAGTGTTCGGAGGGCTGCTGGGATTTTTTGCGCTGTTGTTGTTTCCGCAGTGGTATTGGGGGAAGAGGACGAGGATTGCGACGGCGGGGTGGGTTTGATTTATTTATTTTTTTGCTGTATAAATATGGTCGTCTTGGCGTAGGTTCTTAAGGAGGAAACCTCAGCGACGTCATGCAGATCGGCACTCAAATCCTCCACTTCGACTTCAACGTCAACTTCGTCACATTCACTTCTTTCCTTCTTCCTCCTCAACTCTAAACTCTCAACACCTATCAACACAGCCATTTTACTCTTCTAGACTTTTTTTTTCTTCTTTAGAGAAATATACTACTCCTTGCTATACTCAGTTTCCGTATTGAATAGTCTTTTCAACCACGGGCCGAACCATGCCACCCCCTTCCGAACCACCAACACGCACCCCCCCCCTAACAACGCTCCTCGTCTACCCAGCAACTCTCCTCCTCGGCTCGCTCTTCTCTGTCCTCTCTCCAATCGCCCGGTATCCTGACCCTTCCGATGACGCCGTGGCCGCCTCCGCCTCCGCCTCTACACCCATCAACTACTTCGCCCGCAAAGACAACATCTTCAACCTCTTCTTCGTCAAACTCGGTTGGATCTGGTTTACTATTGCATTCGGTGCAATTCTCCTGACATACCCGCCGTCCCCGCATCGTGGGCGCCGCCAAGCCCAAGCTCTGTCCCGGTACGCCCTTGCGACGATGGCATGGTACTTCGTAACACAGTGGTTCTTTGGGCCGGCGATCATCGATCGCAGTTTCGTTATAACGGGCGGGAAATGCGAGGACGCGTTGTCTGAGTTGAATAGTGTGCAGAGTGAGAAGGGGGTCATTGGCACTGGAGTCGAAGATTTTGGTGTTTATTTGACTGCCACTGCGTGTAAGGCTGCGGGTGGCGCGTGGAGGGGCGGGCATGATGTTAGCGGGCATGTGTTTATGCTTGTTCTAGTGACCGCGGTACTGGGGTTTGAGGCATTGGGTGTTTTGGCTCAAGAAAACGAGGCGGAGAACGATGCGGGTGTCAGTGCAAATGCGAAAACCGCGGGTGGGGCTGGGAATGAGGTTAGGACGTGGACACTGCGCTTTGTGGGCGGAGTTGTTGGGCTAGGGTGGTGGATGCTGCTCATGACGGCTATCTGGTTTCACACGTGGTTGGAGAAGGTACATCCCCTTGAATATGTGTCCAGTACTTGCGTGATGAAGCTAACGATGACAGGCAAATGGTCTACTGATCTCTCTCGGCGCGATATATACTATTTACTTCCTTCCCCGCCGAATCATCCCCTGGAGAAATGTGGTCGGCATTCCGGGACTATAGCTGGGTTTTAGACGGTTTGTATACTACGTGTACAGTAACTACGACCTGATGTACAAATACATACCCTTTACGTTACATTTTCGGCTCAGGACCGAAATAACCCCGTTGAAACGCTGTGTTGTTAGCCACCGCTCTTATGCTGCAGAACCTTTGGGAAATGCTTACCTCCGGGAATTAATGCGGCCGCGTACATGACCCTTGTGATGGGCCTCAGGTCCTCTGGCGTGGCGTCTTCAGAAAACGAAGCCTCCATAACTGGCCTCCAGATATTCAGAATTTGTTCACTATACGCCCTAAGATCAACAGCCCTCTCCTTTTCCACCTCCTGCTCAGCCATGCACCGCAATCCCAAGGCAGTTCCGAACTCGCGAAATGCAAGGCGGTATTTCATGCTCCGGTCGAGGTAGCGACGAACTTCGAGCAGCTCATCTACACCAAATCGTCAATTGGGACAACAAAATATTGGGAAGGGGGAAGTACAAGTCTGCTCAAAGCATCTCTCAGCTAAGCGTTGTCCCCAATCCTCCTCGAGAACCCAATGCACAGTCCACATGGTCATCCCTAGATCCAACGGATCCGACGAAACAAAATGCTCACCCTTGCGCTTCATGACCCGTGCATAATCCTCAATCTCGTCCATCAGCACTGTCCCGCCCTCACCCTTTCCTCCTTCGAAATGGCATGCAGTAGCCTGCAAGAGTCGGAACACGACAAAACCATCGATCGGATCCAGGTTCCCTTCACTGGCAACCAGCGGCCTTGAGAGATCCACACTCATCTTCCAGACCATTCTCGGCTTGTCACTCCTGCGATTAACAAAAAAAGGGCCGTGGATCGCTTTCGCGAGCGCAATCGCCTGCTGATTGTGCTTTGGGTCTTTGGTCGCCATGCTCATCCGATTCAGTGCGAACATCCACAGAGTCAGGTAATGGTGGTATTGGCCGTCGCCGTCGCTTCCGGAGTCATCTATTTTGCCGATTCGCAGACCCCCGCCGAGAGGGTTCGATTCGCTTGCGCCCGGAAGGAAAGAAGTGCCCGAACGATGACGGCCGAGGACATTGTGGACAGTGTCGATGAGGCGGGCGGCAAGCATTAGATAATGGTTGGTGCTGTCTTTGGTGTCACTGTTGGAGTTGCGATTCGTTTCGGCATGGAGTGTTAGAAGTGCGAGCACGCCGAACGCGTCTGTCCAGAGGTAGCGCCCTTTATGGCCGCCGGACTTTTGCGGAGGTACCCAGGTTGATGGGTCGGGTAGTGAGGATGGGGAGAGGGGCCCGTAGAGGGTCGAGAGGGCTGAGGTGAAGGTTTGGAGGATCTGTGACTGTGACTGCGACTGCATGATTGTAGGTGTGGTCGAGATCAAACGTTGCGTTTGGAGGGGTGCTTTGAGGCCCGGACGGATGCTGGATCTTCGGAACTGGAGACGCAGAGCCCTGCAGGTGGAGGTGGCTATGCGAATCTGATGCATCGCTTACTGTTGGATATCCCTGCTGTCACAGTATGAGCCAGTGATGCTTGCCCGAGTGGGCTGATTGATGTGGTGATGAAATCATGATGACAGCCCGCTGACATCTCTCCCCACCTTCAACCCTAACATTATACATAGTGGATAACATTGTACACCACCTATCCACCATTACTTCGAGATTATACGCACGAGAAAAAGCACCACAAAGAATGAAATGAACAACCTGCGCAATCTCTACAATGCCCTCAAACACCCCTTTCCAACCACACTCTCATCCAAGTCAAAATCGAACCCCAAAGCGAGCATCATGTCCGACCTAACCGCCCTTTTCCGCGCCGCCATTCACCCCCTCCCCGCGATTCACGATCCATTCTTCGCCCTCCCCTTCGACTCATACGGCCAGAACCGTTTCGTCCTTTTGGATGACGGCTCCCACGGGACTTCCGAGTTCTACGCCGCCCGCGCAGAGATCACCAAGCGGGCTGATCACGCACCATAACTTCACCATGCTCGCGCTGGAAGCGGACTGGCCCGACGCGGAGGCGTTAGATCGCTACGTCCGCCAACGACCAGGTCACAGAGGCAAGATCGGGAAGACAAAGGGAGACCCCGGTTACGAAGACGAGGGCGAGGTATTCGAGCGCTTTCCAACGTGGATGTGGCGGAACAAAGAGATGCAGGATCTCGTCGAGTGGATACGGGACCATAATGCCTCTTTAGCTGCTGAGAAGAAAGTGGGCATTTACGGGATGGATCTTTACTCGCTCGGGAGCTCTATGAAAGCAATCATCTCCTATCTGGATAAAGTTGATCCGGCTATGGCGAAGGAGGCTCGGAAGCGCTACGGCTGTCTGGAGCCGTACACAGAGGAGCCGCAGGAATAAGGACTCGACGCCTTACGCGGCTTCAAAGACTGCGAGAAGGGCGTTGTGGCGATGCTCCGCGACTTGCTTGAAAGACGCCTCGAGTACGCAGCACACCCAGGCAACGGAGAGGAATTTCACAGCAGTGAGCAGAACGCCTATGTCGTTCGCGATGCGGAGAGGTACTACAAGGCCATGTACTACAGCAGTGCGGGGAGCTGGACGCTGCGCGATAGCCATATGGTCGACACGCTGAAACGGCTGACTAAGCATAAACCTGATGCGAAGGTCGTGGTGTGGGCGCATAATTCTCACTGCGGCGATGCGAGGCACACGGCTATGGGAATTCGACGGAGGGAGGTGAATATCGGACACCTGTGCCGAGAGGTCTTTGGGGAGAAGAACGTGGCGCTTATCGGTGTGGAACGCATACGGGGACTGTCGCTGCGGCGAGCGAGTGGGGGGAAGACATGCAGGTCATGGATGTGAAGCCGAGTAGTCGTGACTCGTGGGAACGGATCGCGCATGATACGGGGGTTGAGTCTTTCCTCCTAGATCTGCGGGAGGACAGAATGGCGAGAGAGGTCAGGGAGGCGCTGGCGAAGGAACATCGACGGTTGCAGCGATTTATCGGCGTGATCTATCGGCCGGACACAGAACGGATCTCGCATTATTCGGCGGCAGATCTGGTCAATCAATTCGATGGGTATGTCTGGTTTGATACGACGAGCGCTGTGAAGCCGCTGGAGGTTGTTCAGCCGAAGACAGCGTTGGGGGACGAGGAGACATACCCGTTTGGGTTGTGATTCGTCTTTCTGTATATTGTGTGTATGTGTACATAAAGTATCCGTTCATTGGGATACTCAATGAGCGAACCGAAAGTCAAGCCTCTTGCTCCCCGTCTCGGGGCTGTTCTTGATATAGTCTTCTCGTTCCTGGTACAGTCCATCAGCACACACAGACAGGAATTGAGGAGGATTAGGGCAGAACGGGTGAATAGGATACCTCCTCGCTCATGCCTTTCCAGATAGCATCCCTCTCCTTGTTCCGTCTGAGGTAGTAGACCTTTGTCGCAATGAAGAGGATAATCCCCAGTAGATTCAACCCCAGGAGCACCGAATACCCGCGTTTATACAGCGGCGCATCGTCTTCGCGGAAGATATTATTCCCAATAATGCTGCCCATCTGGACGCACACTGCACTCGTTAGTAGAAAGCCTCCCAGTCACAATAGAGCAAAAGAAAGGGGTAGGAAGAGTACTGTTATAAACAGCCGCCGACACTGTCCTCGTCCCCACATTATTCGAGTTCTTGCTCGTCCAGCCGACTAGGATCGCATGGCAGTATGGGTACGAGAGCAGGATTGTCATAACCGCGTACGTGCCCCATGGGTCGACCATTGCATTGGACCAGAAGCGCAGGATGAGCAGACAGGGGAGGACCCAGAGGGATTGGAGGCTTGAGACTAGGGCGCGCTCATTGAGCCGTTCAGAGAGATGCGTTAGGAGATTTAGGAGAAGGATGTGTGTGATATTGTAAGGGATTACGAGGAGATTTGTGCTGAACTGCAATATCTTCCATCAGTAGGTTTTCGAATGTTGGGAGTGTTGGGGGCAATACAGTGTCAAACCCTACACTCTTCAGGGTTAGGGTTATATACGTCCGAATTGGGACCATGGGAGTATAAACGATAAGTCCCAGGAGATAAATCGGCCAGAGATCGTAGTCGCACAGCGAGTTCCAGAGCGCCGAGAGGGTTATTGCTTGTCTGTTGTGCATATCGCCTATTCCTGTTAGCCCTACCCTGTTTGCCATATCAAAGGATGATATCTGAACACACCCTTTGACGGATCGTCCCTCAAAACTCGATTGACAACGATCCTGACCTCGCGGTCAGAGAACCAACCCTTGGGCCGGAACCATGTCTTTGTCTCGACCGCCGACGCAGGCATCTTGAAGAATGAGGCTACTCCTACAAGCAGGGTTATAAGACCCTCAATGAGAAACAACCACCTCCACCCTGACCACCCAAGCACGCCACGCATGTGCAGCACGCCAAATGCCAGGAAGGATCCGATAATCTCTGTCACGGAGAGAGTTGTCCAGAAGAGGCTACTCGGATCAGTCAAACCCCTGTAGATTAGATAAAGGGGCTAGATACCTTAAGCGTGTTGGCAGTTCCCGGCTGGTATAGAAATACGACAGCCACAGCACAATATCTGGAATAAAGCCACCCTCCAGTAGTCCCAGTAGCGAGCGGGTCAGGAAGAATGAGCCCCGGCCGGATAGACAGGACTGCGAGATCGCGACGACCGACCACAGAGACATCTGGATTGGAATCCAGCGGTCTGGGCCCAGCGCTTTGGAGAGCAGCTGGCTGGGCAGTTCAGCAAGGAGGAAGGAGAGGTAGAA
Source organism: Aspergillus spinulosporus (assembly GCA_003574815.1). NCBI lineage: Eukaryota > Fungi > Ascomycota > Eurotiomycetes > Eurotiales > Aspergillaceae > Aspergillus > Aspergillus spinulosporus. Next base: position 99,222 of record QPHH01000013.1, on the reverse strand, counting down.
GATTATGTTTCCAGCGTTATAGTCTGCTCGTATAATCGTATATTAGTTTCAGTTTCGTGCGAGAGTGGATTTTAGGAAGTATGGACCGTTGGTAGACAACCCCAGCTCATCGAGCATATTATCAGACACGGCTTGGATGAGATTGCTGCGGTCGACCTGCAGACCGAAGAACATGACACACTGCATGTATAGTGGCATCAGCTCGACTTCATCCAGTCATCCAGCCCAGGAGTTTACATATCATGTAGTGTCGGGGGACGTACGGCCCATAAGCAGACTTTGGCATCAATCTTCCTAACAAGCCTCCTCTCTTCCTCCCTCGTCCAGATCATGGTAGGTTCAAATACATGCCGACATTCATACTTTGCTTTCTCGTAGAGGGCTGCATAGCGCTTTGCTACTTCCGGGTCCGCGAAGGGATTCAGTGACCTCCCGGTCTCGGATTCTGGTTCCGGTTCATGGAGTGCTTCGACTCTAGCAAGCGAGCCGTCTTTGCTGATCCTTATGCCTGGCAGATCGGTATATGATGAGCCCTCGTGACCATCCAGGAGCCGGCGTGTGACCTCTTTGTCTGTCTCCATGTCACTGTCTATGTCTATTTCTCTCTCCGAGGCTGGAGTAGAGGATATGTCCGGGTCAAGAATGTCTAACTCGGTTTCTGAAGACATGGCGGGCATTCAGAATATAAACAATGTTATGTAAATTGTCTGACCGCACGTCATCAGCTCTTACGCTTGCGCTCTGGGGATTAAGTGCTGGCTCACCGAATGGGGTCGCAGTATTCGGGAAGCCTGGGGGATTGCGTGCTACACATGCGGCTATGTTGTCTTGTGATGAGCCAACAGTTTGTGATGCAGCGGGGTCTGATTTCACAATCTGAAGGTAAAATGTTCTATTGTCAGCTGCTATCATAGTTGTCGGTAAACAACTGGCTGCAATGAACCGGTGAGCTTCCGTGGGGGATTGCGTCATATCGAGGGGTTCTTGCGAGTGAGAATAACCAAGTCACCGAATACCATAAGCGATCTAAGTCACAAGGCAACTTAGACAGCCTTTAAGTATGCAGAAGGTATGGAAACTCGAAGTGTGCGGACTCTAGCCTCAAATATCTCCTAGCATGAGAGGTCGTGCCCTAACTGTTTACCCTATACCCACCTTCAGCAGCAATATATGCCCGAGATACGGAGGGTGCGTACTGTCAGGTACACTTTGGTCTCTTATAAAGGTTAAGTGAGTTTTGCCAGACCTCATCTATGTGTTATTACGAGGGTAGTTGCACGGCAAATCATACCATTGATACCATCCCATTCCATCTTATCTCCATGACCGCTCCCCAAGACCCGAATTCATCACGCCTCACCAGTTCTCGCAAACTCCAAGCCTCTAGCTAGCAAATCTGAAATCTAACCTCTTATTCCCCTGATCTGTTGTGGTGTTGAGATACTCTTCTTTCTCCTGCAGTATTCTACATTAGCACGTCACCTCATCTTCCGATAAGAGGCCTAGTTACAAGACTTACCTCAGAGCTCATCCTATTCCAAACAGCGTCCCTCTTCTTATTCCTCTGCTTGTAGTACCACTTGGCAAACAGATACAGCAGGACATTCAGACAGTTTATTCCAATCAGGACGCGGTTTCCACGGCGATCTGCATGCACTCCAATCAGTATCCTCCCCACCATCAATAGGATGGAAAGGAGACCTACATAGGGGCTTGTCGTCCTCGCGGTAGATATTCGACGATATGATTGACTGGATCTGAACCATCATACTGCTCTCGTCAGCGCCCGTTGTATATCGAGTTTTGCGAGAAGGAACACACTTATACAAAGCAGCTGAGACGGTCCTCGTCCGCACCGTGTTCGAGTTTGAACTGCACCAGCCGACCTGCATTGGGTGCGCTGCATCGACAGTTAGCACCGGTCCACATATTCCAACCCATATACCCTTGGTTAGGAGGTGGGAGTAAAAACATACGCGACGGATACGACAAAATCACTGTGACAAGCGCGTAACTTCCCCATCGCGGCGTCCCCTCTGGCAGAACTGCTAGGGCAATCAGACAAGGGAGAAACCAGAACTGCGTGAACAGGCCGAGGAACGCGCGCTGGTTCCATTTCACGCTGATGTAGGTTAATATCAGCATCTGGGGCCTTCATTAGTTTCGCCGTTTGAACTTTGGCTCTAGGGAGGGAGGAATACGTTGATAGTCGTAAAAATCTGTGCCGGGATACTGAGCAGATTACTCTCAAAGGTGTCAAACCCCAGCCCCCTCAGGGTGAGGGTCAAATACTGATCACTTGGGGCAGGAGGGATACCGAACGTCAGCCCAATGGCATAGATAGGCCAGAGATCATAGTCGCATAGACTCCGCCAGAGCAATCTCGGGGTGATCGCTTCCCGGTTATGCATGTCTCCTTTCGAGGGATCGTCGCGGAGGATCCGGTTAACCATGATTTTCTCCTCGTGCTCGTTGAACCACCCGTTGGGCCTCCAGAAGGCTTTTGTTTGAGTGGGCGAGGGGGCCATCTGGAAGATTGACCAAATGCCTATCAATAGGGTGAGGAGGCCCTCTATCAGGAAGCTATCAAGGGTCAGATTTAGCCCTAACTCAAGAGGCCCTGGTGTAGGGCGGGGGCTTGGATCCAGACGTACAGCCACCGCCATCCTTCCTGGCCTTGAGTCCCCCGCATATGCAGTACACCATATGCTATGAGCGGGGAAATGACGTCCGTGAGGCGGTTTGCCATCCAGAAAATTGCCAGCCGGAGAGGTAGCTCGTCGCTCTTGAAGAAGTAGGACTGTTTCTCTCTCGTTAGCACCCAGCCTCCCTAGGCCGAGCGTCAGCGCAGGGGTGGAACTGGAACGTACAAGATACAGAATGATATCAGGGATGAAACCACCCTGCAGTACACCGATAATCACGCGCAGGGCGAGGAAGGAGGCGCGACTATTCAGCCAGAACTGTGCTGCGGATGCGATAGACCAGAGGCACATCTGAGCTGGAATCTAGAATAGGTTTCGGGTTAGCACATTGTATATTTTGTGCTATAGATGTAGCTCGGCGCGGAAATATTTACCCATCTGTCTGGGCCTACACTCCACCGTAAGCGTATGTCCCGGACAAATGAAATCAGGAGAACATACCGATTTTTTTACTAACAAGTTGCGACGGCAATTCGGCGAGCAAGAACGCGACCTTGAATAGCGTCTGGCCGAGGTTATAGTCTATGAACAGTTCCCAACATTAGCATCGACCACAATCAACCTAGAGCCTGAAAGGTGGAGGGGTTAGAATACCATTGGTGTCCAGTCCCATATCGTCCAGGAAATTGTCCGTATTCGCCTGACTGATATTACTGCGGTCTAGGTCAAGAGCAAAGAACGCTAGTGCTGCCCAGACGGTGACCTTCCAGTCGATTTTGCGGATCAGAGGCTAACCGACCTGTCAGTCCTATGTTCAAACCTTGAAGTCAAGTGTGACAGGGCCTCCAACAGGGCACATACCTTCTCTTCCCCCCATTTCCACCGAAAGGCAGGATCGAATCGGTGTAGGTTCTCATACTTTGGATTTGGCTGGAAGTACGGTGCCAGTTTTGGGTCGTCGTAGACGGAGGGCGGCGTAGCGATTTCCTCAGGATCTCGTCTGTTGCTGTTGCGTTTGGAGAAGGAGAAGAAGCTGGCAATGGCCGGCTGAGGTGGTTTGGCTTTAACAGTCTGCGGTTGGAATGTCTCTCTACGGCTCGGCGTCGGGCTGTCTGTAGAGTCTTTCGAGCTCTCGCCCACGACGATGGTCTCCTTATTTGACCCGGCTTCTGCCATTTTGGAGGGTTGCTGCTTGAAAAGAGAGATAAGACAGGCTGTGGCCCCACCCTTTTATAGGCTGGATAACGGGGATTGTTTTGATAGTGAAAGACCTGGTAGTGGAGGTACTGGGATGTGGTTATTTCCGCCAAAATGACATGCTCTCTTGGTATGAAGGATGAGCCTCTTGGCTTTCTGAACTAGGGCGGGATGAACTGAGGCAAGACGAGGCGAGAGAGATAATGGGTTAGGTTATGGCGGATACTGCGCTTCAAGGATATGTTTTTTGGGGAGAGACTTGAAGGGCTACGGTAGTCTGATTTAGGGCTGGCCATCGTCATCAAACGAAGACCGTTGAGCAAAACATATCTACAAATCTACAATAACACCTTCATATGCAATGCGACTACTTATTTTAACCATCTCTCTAGTTTAGTTGCAGCGATCTCATAGATTACAGGATGACAGAAATCTCATCAAACAGCGAGATGCGTGGGGTATGCCTATCTCTAGGTCTTTCTAGCTCCAAATTCACCCCGCGCGGAGTCAAGGATTCTACCCTCTGAAGGAGATGCTAAGAGTGCTGAGTGATTGCAACATCTGCACGGTGCAATATTCGGGGTCGATGTTGTCAGATATGATGACGATCACAGAATCAACTACGTTATTCGCCAAGTCATCCAGAGGAGTCTAGTCTCTCATCACCGCAGATGGAGAGAAGGCAAGAAAGAGGGGTAGGGGGTCCTGGCTCGAGCATAAATATATAGATCTTTGGTCCTTTCCTGTGAGGCTTGTACTATAGATTTCTTTGGAAGGCTATCTAGCATCTCAAATAAATGCACCATGTCGACTACACTCACCAAAGAAGAAACCATCCCGGCCGTCGTCAAGGCTTTTGACGATACGGCACACAGCGAGGTAATTTCTCGGAGTCTGGTCTGTTTATCACTCCGTTACTGAAGGATAGTTGCAGTATGCATACTCCGCGTACCTCCCCGTCTACGACACCACCACAACTTTCCCACCCACCGAACCTTTCGACCACCAGGACCGGGGTCTAAATGCAGAAAAATCCAAGCCGCACCTCTTCCAAACAGGAGACCCGAGCGTGTCCATCACGAAGCTCACCCCCCGTGTTGGCTCCGAAGTGCGTGGCCTCCAGCTCTCGCAGCTCTCGGACGTCCAGAAAGACGAACTCGCCCTGCTTATTGCAGAGAGAAGCGTCGTGGTCTTTCGAGATCAGGACTTCAAGGATATTGGGCCCGAGAAACAAAAGGAGTTTGCTAGTTATTTTGGAAGGTTGCATGTGCACGTATGTCCTCGCCTCTCTACCTTCGCCAACACCTCATATTTGAGCAAGTAGGGCTAACGGAGGTGGATAATGACAGCCCGTCGGAGCACACGTCAAGGACCATATCGAGTTCCACAACATCTACCTCGGTGCCGACAACCTCTATCGCTTGCAGACGCGGTCAACGAAGCTCTCCACAACAGGATACCACTCAGACGTGTCCTACGAGCACCAGCCCCCTGGCGTGACATTGTTGGCTCTGCTCAGCGTACCATCTTCAGGTGGTGATACAGCCTGGGTATCCCAGGTTGCGGCGTATGAGCGGTTGTCCGACCCAATCAAGAAATTGCTTGAGGGGCTGCGGGCTGAACACAGTGGATTCCCACAGGCAGAGAGAGCAAGGGCTGATGGGAAATTTGTCCGACGCGAGCCGGTGAAGTCGGAGCATCCGGTCGTTAGAGTCCACCCGGTAGGCCTATGATCTCTTCACGCGCGGGGATAAGAAGAGGGAATGGGCTGACGATGGTATGTAGGTTACCGGTGAGAAAGCGCTCTTCGTCAACCCCGGCTTCACGAAGAGAATTATTGGCTTGAAGGATGAGGAGTCCGATGCAATCCTGCAGCTTTTATTCAAGGTAGCCCTTCCTATCCCTACCTTTACCTTCTAGGAGACTTTGGAGACTGATTTGGCTTACTATGTAGCACATCTCCCTCTCTCAAGACATCCAAGTCCGCGTCAAGTGGGATGACAGGACTGTCTCGCTGTGGGATAATCGAGTCACTGCGCATACGGCCATCTCGGATTATGATACCTCAACCGATGGGCTTCGGCATGGGATCAGATTGACTACATTAGGAGAAAAGCCAGTTGGTGTTGATGGTTTGGAGACGGTGTGGTAGGTTGCACTTAGGGTTCGCTCATCAGAAATCATCTTAATTCGCTATCATTGTTTAGTGCAATTTCTTTTGTAAAATTTTTTTTGGCATAAAAGCTTGAACATGGACCATATTAGGATTATGATTTTGTCAAGCTCCCTTGCATAGGATAAGCATCCGTATATTCAAACCCTAGTTCCTATCATTAGGCATCACTTCCCCTGCGCATCAACAACCACATTAACGCTCTCTTCAGTCTGACTCCCAACGCTCCCCTCAGATTCGACTACACTATCCCTATATCAGAATTAGCCTAGTCCCATCTTGATGTTTCATTCAGCAAGGTATGCAACATACCCCCTCTTCCTTCGATTTTCCCATGCCTGCAAACTCCGTATCGAGAACGTGAAGATAATCAGGAGGACACTCATTGCCGTCCCCGTAATGAACCCCTTCCTATATTGCGGAGCATCAACCTGCTGCCAAACGACCTGAGGCAGCCATGCCTGAAAGACATACGCCATCTCGTTCATAGAGCCCACAACTAGAGCGCGCTCTTCGTTGTCATCGCTGCAGATCTCGTGCGCCCAAGCCATGCACAAACCGCTAAGTCCGTATCCAGCGCCAGACATGATGTAGCACGTCCATTTCCATCCTTCAGGGATGTCCCAGACGGCTAGTGAAGCGTAGCAGGTTATGTTTGAGACTGCGCCCACGAGGATGGGGGGCCAGCGAGCGCCCCGGAGGATGGAGTCGGACGTCCCTGCAGGTGCACTAGATTAGCCTTCGTACCCTAAGTGGCTGGATAATTAGAGTGAGACGTACAAGCGTAGACAAGGGTCGTAAACACTTGCACCGCGTAGGTTGTTGTTGGGTAGGAATTTATCTGTCCAACAGAGTAGACCGGGTTCGTCGAGGCTTTGAGGTACTGTTGGAAGACCGGCTGGCCGCCAGAGGCGTTGTTGAATGTTCTGCGCGCGTCAGCATTCAATCCTTTGGGCTCTATAGTGCTGGCGATCGTACATGTACAGCGCAGTAAGAAAATAGATATGCCATGAGGTGAAGATTTTCTTGAGTTTCGCTTTTGTGTATGGTCCTCTGTTCTTGCGGCCCTCGAGCTCCATTCGTTTCTGGGAGAGTTTCACTTCCTTCATCTCTTCTTTAGCCTTGCCTAGCTATGTTTAAGGGAGGGAAACATACTTGCTTGGTCAGATACCACGGATTAGAGATTTCCGGTACATCCGGTAAAATGACAAAGCCCAGTAGAGCAATTGGGAGGGATATGACCCCGTCAATGATAAATAGCCTGTATCCTTCATCAGTACATGCTATCCAGGATCAGTAGAACTAGAAAGCCCATGGGAAGCGTAAAAATACCACTGCCACCCCTTAAACCCTCCTCTCCCACCAAGATTATACACGCCGGCCATCAGATATCCTGAAAACATACTGGCAATACCACTGCTTGTGTGGAAGATACAGGACCTTTTCGCCAGTTCGTCTTTTCGATACCACGATCCAATGATGTACTGCATTCCGGGGTAGAATGTGCTCTCTGCGAGGCCTGCAGGCACAATAGCATTAGCATTCTCTGGGAGTAGAGCATTGCTGGCTAGTATGGAGGTTATGCATACCAATAAAGAATCTCAGCACGTAGAACTGCGTCGCCTTATTACATCGAGAGAGACACATCGTCAAGACTGTCCAGAGAAGCTAAGCGACGATGGTAGTCAGCGATCCTTCCTCATGTTTAAAAGCATGACTGAGTCCTACCTCCATCGCAGGCAGCCAATACCGCGGCCGGATCTTTGTGAGCATTATATTGCTCGGGATCTCACCGATTACATAGCCCACAGTCCATGCGGCCTGCATGTAGTTCAACTGATTTTGATACATGCCCAAATCTTCTTTCCTACATATTATCAGGCCCTGTCTTTCTTTATGTGGCGTAGAGCAGGGAGAAATCCGGGAATAACAAACCTACATTCCAGACACAAATGCATTGTTAATGTTAATCTGGTCAAGGTATTTGATGAAGTATCCTGGCAAAATGGTCTGCCGTTAACGAGAGTGCTTGGTGGTGAAGTGTGGCAACGATAACTCACCTAAAGACGCGAAAGAGAGAATTGCAGCATCAAGCTTCGTGAGAAGCCGTCGCTCCTCGGGCGACTTATCGAATGTATCCCAGATGTAACTGACCCATGTTCGCTTGGGCGTTTCTTGGATAATCGTTTCTGAGGTGTCTATGACTGCGCGTTCGTCTGCTACCTTAGAGGAAGTCATTGTCATTGCGGGCAGGCCTCTGAAGCAGTCCCAAGGCTATTTTCCATGATCACTGTCGGGACTCCCAGGCTAATATACTCTTGAACTTACATGCCCATTGAGTGTGGAGGCAAGGTTACTGATGGGGATATGGAGTCACCTCATCCAAGCTAAACTCGCGCATCCCGAGCCCTAAAGTAGGTGGGATTGCTCATCGCCATCCAGACTCACACCATCCCGAAACATCCAATAACACATTTGAATCAACTCCAATTTACCGTCACTGAGTAAGTCACGGCAGCTTCTGTGGCAGTTTGTGAGGGGTAAAAGGGCTAAGAACTTTTCGAAACCCCATCCCTCCCGCTGAAGCTACACCATGCAAGGAGCACACCATTTCTGTACAAACGAGATCATAGATAAGACTATTCATCCATTCTGAATCTACCGTATATTATTGCTGAATGATAGTCTAACTGCGGAGTATTATTGCCTGAATCATGCACTGCACGCCGGTAGTACCGGAAGTTCTCCGATCCCACTATCCCTCCGGCCATTAGTTGCAGTTGGACTCTCGAAAAACGCCTTCAACCGCTCGCGCTGCGCTTCCTTCGCCTCGCGCCATTTTTCCGTGTGTCCCTCAATGGGTTTCAGACCCATACTCACCCTCGGCCCGTTTATCCATTCAAGGAGATCGTTGACGTAGTCCTCCTCCACGTCTTTCAGTGAATGGAATCGCTTCCCGTGCCCTTTCCTCTTCAGTTTCTCGTTGTACTCTGCTCTCATCTCTTGCTTCGAGGGTAGGTCAGCAATGCCTGAGAAGACATTTGCTGCGGTTATCGCTTGGAACTCGAACAGCGTAAAGGTGGCTGTATAGAAAGGCACGCCGACGAACGCAAGGGTCGGGTCAGGAATGTAGAAGATGTCCTTATGCAGGTTGTGCGCCTGAGTCCCATCAGTTATAAGAATGGTCTCGTCAGCCTCTGCCGGCGAGAGCCTGTCGTTGTGATAATCGGCTAGGAAGGGGAGGGTAAACTGGTATCCCGTGCAGATGATCACCTGGTCCAGTCCGCAGAGCTCCTGGCCGGATTTCAAGTGTACTTTCAACGGGAGCTTGCCGTCGGCGACTTGACTCTCATCAAGAATCTCGTACCGTGTTACTTCACTAACTCGGATGCCATTTTCTGGGAGAATGCTGGCTGAAATGTCAAATTCTCCATTCCGCGTGCTCTGGTAGATAGTGTCTGCTTGCGGGCCTATTTCGCGGGCGATGTCAATGGCCGAGACTGCGCCGCCGATGAGAAGGACGTTCTACTAATTAGCAGTTGCTATATCCACCGACGGGAGACAAAGGTACCTTGTTTTCGTAGCCCTCTGGCTTTCTGTATCGTTTGGAGTGATATATGCGATCTGGCCAGCGCTCTTTTGCTTCAGCAAGGCCCGGCGTTTCTGGAATTCGAGGGGTATGATAATGGCCAGATGCGACTATTACTGCGTCAAATGTCTAAAGAAAGGGTTAGAATGCTTCAATCAATTCATGACGGCACCCACAGTTTTGCGCTCCTGTTCTTTGAGTCCGTCATCTTGTTGCTCCAACCTAGACCAGGTAACCTGCCATGAATCGCCCTGCTTGGAGAGGTTCTTAACGCGTGCGCCGTAGATGGTAATATCATCGACACCAGTCTTCCGCGACGTATCTTGTATATATTCCTTCATCACGGAATGACTGACGAAGTCGGGCGTCCCCTCTGGCCAAGCATTAAGCTTGACGCGCATCAACGGTGTCGACACATTGTTCTTGAGTCCGTCATAACATGGCCTACCACGTCAGCACAAAACTATAATTCGTGTGAAGAGACATACCCCGGCGGCGCATGGGTGAGGGCGACATTGCGCTCATTCTTATCGAAATACCTTTCCGCCTCGAGAGGTTTCAAAGATGTATACGATGGTTCCGGTGCCACACGCTCATCATACAACCTGCAAGATTAGGTTACTGAAGTGATACATATATGAGTTGACATACCAAACGCCTCCAGCCGCGTGAGACCTTTCGTAAACAGTCACATCCAATCCAGCTTGCATTAAGTGCGCCGCTGACACGACACCACTAATCCCAGCTCCAATGACTGCAACTCGTCGAATTTGCGGGCGCGTCATGTTATCTGCTCTTGCTCTCCGCAGCAATGGTCAGTATGAGCAGACCCAGCACCTGCGTTATATTAATGGCGCTCATGCGTGATCTGTCGGAGACTTGAAGCAGGGTAACGCTATCGGCTTTAAGATGGTATCATAAGTGCAGCTACCTAGCTTGATCTATGTCTCGTATGATGGCATGGCTCCTGCGTAGGATCCTTCGTCGCTGACTAGGCGATTAGAAATCCGAGAATAATGCGTAATAGTATCCCTGCAAGACGGAATTGAAAGATCTCCAACAGCTGGGAAATGTATGGACAGAATCAGAGAAACGAAGAGGAGAAGAGGGGATCGGACCATCTAGAGACAAGCTCGTGGCGATGCGCAATGATATGCAACGATGGTGCGATAGCGCCCTTTCAAGATTGGGTATGCACATCACGAACATCCAAATCTGAACAGATAAGTTCGCTGCTCTCCCGATCCACTTTGAAAGATGTTGATACAATCGAACAACGGTAGTGATATCAAACTTGGACCCAGCAAAGATTGTTAAAATGGCCCCAGCCCCAATCGACCCGAGCATCGTTGATGTTGCCGAGCCCCGAAAGGACACCCTCGGTCTTCCGGCCACGGCCCGCGAGAGACTCGAAAAAGGCAAAGTTGACCTCTCAAATGGATATCCCTATCGTCCTTCTCGTCCTCTGTATTTAGACGATGTTTACCGGATCCGCGACTATGACCGTGAACACATCGATCCCGGTACTCGTGCCGATCCGGAGAAGAAGGCCCTTCTTTCTGCTGCGAAGGAAGTGATCCACTTGACAAAGCACATCGGCACCGAGATCGTAGGGCTGCAGCTGAAAGATCTGACTGACCAGCAGAAAGATGAGCTGGGGCTGCTGATTGCCGAGCGCAGCGTCGTATTCTTCCGCGATCAGGACATCTCACCGCAGGAGCAGAAAAAGCTCGGCGAGTGGTACGGCGAGATTGAAGTCCATGTACCATTCCCATTACGAAGAACCAAAGAAGTTACTGACTACAACAGCCTCAAGCCGCTCAAGTCCCCGGCGTTCCCGGCGTGTCGGTCATGTGGCCCGCTCTCCAGGCAACTGAGATACCAGCCAGCTTTCGTCGTCCGGGGGGCGCCTCTCGATGGCACACAGATCTCGTCCATGAGCGGCAGCCGGCCGGCGTGACCCACCTTCATAATGACACGGTTCCATCCATTGGGGGCGATACCCTTTGGGCCAGCGGATACGCCGCGTACGAGAAGCTCTCCCCTGCGTTCCGCAAGATTATCGATGGCCGGACCGCCATTTACCGCTCCGCCCACCCGTACCTTGACCGTAACAATCCTGAAGCTGGGCCTAAGTATGTTGAGCGTGAACATCCGCTTGTGCGCGTCCATCCGGCAACGGGTTGGAAGGCACTGTGGGTTAATCGGGCCATGACGGTTCGCATCGTTGGGTTCGACAAGGCTGAAAGCGACCTAATTCTGGGGTATCTATATGATGTGTATGAGAAGAATGTTGATATTCAGGTGAGGTTCAAGTGGACTCCTCGGAGTAGTGCGCTATGGGATAATCGGTATGCTTTGGCTTGTTCCATTTTCACGGCCGTTGCTGACTTCCTAGGATCACTATTCACAACGCCAGCTGGGATTATGAAGGTTCTGAGCCACGGCATGGCACACGGGTTACTGCGCTGGCCGAGAAGCCGTTTTTTGACCCCAAGGCTAGGACTCGCAGAGAGGCGTTGGGTCTGCTGGGGGAGGAGGAGATTGAGGAGTTGGAGCGATTAAAGCTCGAGTAGTAGTCGAAGCTAGTCGAATCATCTTATCAATATTGTAGCATACCTTCCCATTTCAGGACCTTGAACAACCATATCCTTGTCATTGAGTTATAAGTTCGCCTCGCGAAACTGCCGGATTGTGCATCATCTCGACAGCAAATCGTGCTCCTAATCAAGATGTGCTGAGAGGCGATACTGACTAGTGACCACGTCTTTTGGGAAGGGTATAGTATATCTGGAGAATAGCCATCACGTTCGTAGTAGCTACCGAGTAGGATGGACCGAGTTTCAACTCCTTCAGCCGTCAACCGGACGGGGATGTCGCACTCGATCAGGTCTTCATATACTGACAGATTAATATCACGGTTCCTTTAAGCCAACAATAAAAAGGCAAAGAACAGGACAGACGCTGCACCGCGAGTATGAACAAAGGGAAGACGCGTCCGAAAAGGGCATGATGTAAACAATGCGTGGATCATGACGTCAGCTCACCGCCTACCGTTTTAGACATTTTATTTACACCGTTAATTCGTCTCACAACTCCCACTCAACACCACTCACACCACGATCCGATCGCCCTACTCGTGCTCAACCCTCTTGAAACCACCTCAAATTTGCTCATTTCGACTGTCTAGCCTATTATTGCAGAATCTTCTCACAATGGCGGTACGCCGCTCGGCTCGTCTCAGGAGCCGCCAGTTTCTCGCCCAGGTATTCATTCATTCCGACGCTCCTGACGCCCTTGCTTTGAAGTTACTGACCCTCACTCTTTGGGCAGGATACTCCCACGGAGTCGAACCAAGGCAACGCGAACAACGATAAATCCGAAAATAATCTGGAAGCCGTAATGGAGCGCGAAGAGCCTGTTGAGCCTCCCAAACCCCAGTCCACGCCCGCAAAAGTCACACACACACCCAAAGGAAAGTCGAAGAAATCGCCGGCCAAAACACCAGTCACCTCTCTTACGCGTCCTACCCACTTCGAGATGCATCCCAGCAAGGTACACCAAAGCACTACTAAACAGGCGGACTCGGGCTTGATTCTTGGCTTCAATCCGATCAAGAAAGACGCCCAAGGCAACGTGGTGAAGGATGACCCTACGCAGAACACACCCAGCAAAACAAATGCGTCTCCTGCGACGTCATTCTACGGCACTCCCGCGTTCGAATTCAAGTTCTCTTGCCAAGACTCAGAACTTAGCGATGAGGCAAAGAAGCTCATGGAGAGCGTACGCGAGGACGTGGCTCGGATCAAGGCCAATATGGTCAATGAGAAAGCTAATGCCGCCGGTGACGCGTCACAAACAACTGAACGCAAAATCGCAAAACCAAAAGGAAAGGCCGGTCGATTCTCAGACGTTCACATGGCCGAATTCAAGAAAATGGATTCCATTGCTGGCCACGCCTCTGCTTTCCGAGCTACACCAGGGCGGTTCCAGCCTGTTCAAAAGACACTTAAGAGGACCAGTTCAAAAGCCCGCCTGGACGAGCCTGAGAGCCGGAAGTCGCCTGCGACTACTACGCTTAAGGTGTCAGCTCCTTCTACGCCGTCCGCGAAACGCACCAAGCAGGATAAAGCCGCAGTCACACCTCAAAGCCGCCTACCCAAGTCAGCGATTTCGCGGCCTAGGTCCAGTATTCGCAGCTCATTGTTGACACCAACACGCGCCTCCCTTGCCCGTCAATCTGGCAGCTTGAAACCCCCTCGCACCAGCATGATTCCCTCCCTCGCGCGCTCTCCTCTTTCCAAACCTGCCGAGGCACCAAGTACCCCGCGCACCGAATTCAATCCGCGTTTTAAAAGCAACATTCCCACACTGAGCAGTCTCAAGTCAATCCTACGACCTCATCAGCCTTTGTTCTCCAAGGACCCATCTAAGATTGCCGCTGGGACGCACCGAGCAGCTCCAGACTTTACACCCGACCTTTTGCTTCAACCGTCCCGTGAAAGCTCCCCCGCAGCGGCGCCTACCCCTTCTCCCAAAAAGCGAGTTGAGTTCACACCTTGTACCAAGTCTCAGCTTGCTGAGGAAGTGATTTCACCATCACCCTTCAAAAACCCGGCCACAGTTACTTACCCTTCGACATCTGACGTCGTTTACCCTACCCTTCCTGTCTTGACTCCGGACCGTAACGCGCAGAAGTCAACCACTATTCGTTCAGTTCGCCCCTCGGATGTCCCTGTTGAGGCCACTTTGCCCGAGGTTCCGGGAATGCCCCATGGTCTCAGCCACAAAAAGAGACACCGGGCGGTTGAGGATGAGCCCGACCGCGAGAATGTCCCTCCTGCCGACCATGGTCCGGAACGGAGCGTGAAGCGGGTCAAGATCAACACACCTCAGCCTTCCAAAACCCAGGCGTCAAGCCCACTCAAATCCCGTTCACAGACTCCTTCCCGTCTTGGCTCGGGGGCCATCCGCAAGGGAACGCCCGCAAGTGCGCGTTCCAGAGGTCGTGCCCTCAGCATGAGTCGCTTGAACATGCTGGCCCAGCCGAAGAATCGGTCCTAAGCCTTTACATAATGATTGCATTTACGAGCCTTGCAATATTAGCATACGGTTGACAACTTTCTTTTTTTCAAATGGGTTCATATTGTACAGTTCAGCTCTGTCCAAGCTGTTTCATGTACATGTTATCTGGCGGTTTGTTTGGTGCCTGCGGTTTTTGTTCTGGTTGATCCTCGGGCGTTTGAAACGGGGTAATATGGATGGCGTTTCTTTTGATAATTCCCTTTCTATGTGTGCTTAGTTGTGGGCCTGTCAGTGTATAAAATCGCACTTGTTGATATGGTACAAATAAACTCTGTTTGAGCTACGCTGCGAAAACCCGGCCTCTAGAGGTCCTGATGGCCCGCTGATCGGAGATGACCAGCGGGCTGTTTCATCAGCGGCGTTCAAGTGCGTATTAGCACTGCAGCCCATGGTCTGGATTCAAGGAGGGCTAATGCAGGTCCATAGTGTGCCAGTGGAGGGATGACGTATGAGGGAAGAGGATGATATCATTGTTCTGGGATCTACACTTGCTTTAAGAAATAGAGTAGAGCCGAACACCCTCAAAGTGCTATTCCCGAACGAACTGGCAATACAATGCCTTATAATGGATCCAGACAAATATCCCTTCAATCTAGCAAAAGAGCGCGAATTCTATAGGTTGGCTCAACCTCGCGGTCATCCGGTTCCTGCTAACCGACCTGTGCAAGGTACCTACCACGTGATCATAGTTCTTACCCATATGCTCCCTTCGACGACTCCAGCCGGAAAGAGTTCGTTCCAGCACCATCGCAAGACCATGCCTTGACCTCGTTTGCCCAGCTGGGCGCCATGAGATTGGATGCCCAGCGGGCAATCATCTCACTTTTCGGCCCTACGAACCAGTATATTCTGGCGGAAGCTACAGGTTCGCCTGGCGACGAACTACGGCTAGGATGTTGTGTTCTGCCCAAAGAGAATAGCATTTGCACGGAAATGACAAACACATCTTTTAATCGCCCGGATACTACTATTGTTCGTCATGGGGCCCTGATTATTCCGGATCTGCAAGGTGAAAATAAGGAGCGATACGCGGTGTCCAAACAACTATTTGCCGCCCGGTTTTATGCTGGGGTGCCAATAATTAGTCCGCGAGGGCAGGTGATAGGGTCGTATGGCGTCTTAGATTCTCAGCCCAGGCCATCAGGGGTGGATGAGTCAACAATAAACTTCATGAAAGACATGGCCGCGACGATAATGAGATATTTGGACATGATGCATCTAGAGCATGAGAATACTCAAGCTCGGAAGATGATCACTGGTCTGGGTAGCTTTGTGGAGGGCAAATCGACGCTCCGAGATTCATGGCTTGAGTCGAACGAGCAGGATGCTATGCGAGGTAGACACGGGGACGAGACTGTAGAAGGCTTATTGGATAAACGACAGCAGGATTTGCAGGAAGCGCGAGACAATACCCGGAGACAACTTCCTTACCGTCCTGTTAGAAACGATTCTTCGCCTGGCGCCGATAGTGACGAACCGGACGCACGACCTGGCAAAAACAAGAGGCAAAATTCATCCTCGCAAAGAAGGGCTATCTTCAGAAGCGAACCTTCTGGGGACAATCTACCCGATGATGACGGCATTCAAGGTGCCTTGCAGGGGATATTTTCCCGAGCAGCAAATTTGATCCGAGAGTCCATTGCGGTGGAAGGCGTCGTCTTCTTTGATGCTAGAGTTGAATCCTTCGGTGGCCTTGTGGGATATGAGTACCGCGAAGATCGTGAGGCCCGGTCAGAAAGTGAAAACACTACCAGCAGTGAGGAAAGCCCCGATTCCGGGCTCGAGGAGGGCACAACGATATGTCGCATCCTAGGGAGCTCCACTTCTATCTTTTCCACCATCAATGCGGTTTCCAGGTCCGGATCCAAAGCTACGGGAGACATTGATTTTGCGATGCGTGAGTTTCTGCTGAAAGCCATGATGAACCGGTACCCTCGCGGGAAGATATTCAGCTACAATAATGACGGGTCAGTATCCGACGAGAGCGGCAGCAATGTCTCTAGTGATACCTTGAAATCCGTATCCACAAAGGACTCTAAGAGGCGGAAGCGGAGCCACAAGCAAGATGCCAACGACCTGCATCGAGTTCTTCACGGCCCTCGAAGCATCATCTTTCTGCCACTGTGGGATTCTCACAAGTCGAGATGGCTTTCAGGATTGCTTGTCTGGACTAATACGCCACAGCGTGTTTTCGCAGCGGAAACCGAGCTCGTATATCTGCGTGCTTTTGCTAATAGTATCATGGCCGCGGTTCACAAACTTGATATCGAGATGGCCGACAAAGCAAAGACAAACCTAGTCAGCAATATTTCTCACGAGCTGAGAAGCCCTCTGCATGGAATCCTGGGCAATGCAGACCTCCTTAGCGATACTGCCTTGAATGCTCTCCAGTATGGAATGGTGCACACCTTGGAGGCCTGCGGCCGGACCTTGCTTGATACTATCAATCATCTGTTGGACTTTACCTATATTGATAAATTTAGGAAAGACCGAGATCCGAAACATGAACATGCCAAGATATCCGAGACGTCAGGTCAGGATCGCGACACTCTTGAGCGTAACCCCACAAATAGCAGTGAGAATATCAATACGGATGTTCAGCTAGATGCAGTCTTAGAGGAAGTCGTCGAGAGTATATTTGCCGGGCATACTTTCTATTATCACGCAAGAAGGAACGGTGGTAGTCCGAAGACGGCTGTCGTCTCGGCGAAGAAAGTAACCATTATTTTCGATATCCAAGAATCCGACGATTGGCGCTTCTACACACAGGCTGGGTGCTGGCGACGTATCATGCTCAATGTTTTCAGTAACGCACTGAAGTATACGCAACATGGCTTCGTTTACATAGGGCTGAAGGTAGCGGAAGCAGACACACCTCGGCGAGAAAGCAATGACTCCTCGCAATCTGATGCCAACACCAAATACAACGTTACACTAACTGTCAAAGATACTGGTCAGGGCATTGGGTCAGCTTTTCTCCGAAACGGCCTCTTCGTTCCATTCTCGCAGGAAGATGCCCTTGCCCCTGGAAGTGGGCTAGGACTAAGTATTGTGAGAAAGGCAGTCGCCTCCCTCCATGGAACAATCGAGCTTAGTTCGGAGAAAGACAAAGGCACCGAAGTAAATATCCAAGTACCGATGTTTCCCGTCTCGGATAGCTGTGATGAATCTTCAACAACTGCGGCGTACCGTTCGATACGGAAGAAGGCCCAGGGTAAGACCCTTGGGCTAGTCGGATTCGGCTCGTCCCTTGCGTCAGAACGAGATTCTACCCTCTCTAATTCTTTAACCCGCCTCTGCGAAGACTGGTTTCATCTTACCGTCAAGAGAACCAATTTGAACGATGATCCACCTGCTGCCTGTGACTTCTACCTCATGGTACACACGGACCTCGACGATCCGGACGCAGAAGGAAATCAAGTGCTCGACATTGCCGAACCGAGCAAGGTTTCTCCGTTGATCGTTATTTGCCATTGCCCTGAAGCAGCCCACAAATTGTACGCGAGGTCAACATCAATGAGCCACCATCCTAAACCCATTGTCGAATTTATTAGCCAGCCCTGCGGCCCCCGTAAGCTGGCTAAATCGATGGAGCTTTGTTTGAAACGCATGGAGGGCCAGGAGCCAGACCAACACGAAGAAACGCGATGGGTCGAGTTGCCTGAATCCTCCCACCTACCCCTCGATATTGGGCCGAGAGACGCCCCCGATGAGAGAATGAAGGTCAGAAAACGACTCTCTGAAGATAGAATTTATGAACAGCACTCTAGAAAGCCGATCAACGACGGTACTTCTCTCCCGGAAGAACTGGGGACCGGGCTGGATGCGACAGTTCCGGATGTGATCGCAGAGAATGATCCTCCGTCGGTCCTTCTGGTTGAAGACAACCCCATCAACTTGGGTATTCTCGTCGCATACACGAAGAAGGAAGGCTGGAGCACCACGACAGCCCAAAACGGCCTTGAAGCATTCGAGAAGTTCCAAGAACACCCTGGCAAATTCGCGCTAGTCATCATTGACATCTCAATGCCGGTCATGAACGGATTCGAGGCAAGTCAAAGAATTCGACAATTTGAACGCAAATACTTTGACACTCATCCGGAGTTGAAGCCATCGTGGCATCCCACTACGATTGTGGCATTGACCGGGCTAGACAGCAAGGATGCGCAGCATGAGGCATTTGCTTCTGGAATCAACGTCTTCCTCACGAAGCCTATCAGTCGAGCAAAAGTGCGGACCCTGTTTGAAAATTTATGATACGGTATAGATTTGTTTATTTCCACGCTACCTGGCGGACATAGTCGACTTATGATAATGGATATTATGTTTCTCCATACCCTGCGTGTGTCCTCGACGTCCTGATATTTTTGATGTTCTCCATGCAAGATAGACATTACATTTTTAGGTTCTCTACAATAAAATTTCGGTATCGCATGTACCTGAAAGACCCGACAGCAGAAAGCCCTTGACTAAATAGTTCATGATAACAAGGGGGCATCAATAATATAGTTGTTGCACAGACTGCACTTACACAAGCCGCTCGACGAGGAGACCATTACCTTGGACCCTAAGGATGGCTTCATCCGCAGGCGTAGCCAGCAAACCTGGTCATAGACTGGAGAGCCGGAAAAAGAAAACAAAAAAGAAGGGCCCTATCCGCGGATCGAACGCGGGACCTCTCGCATATAAGAGCTGTAGGGTGAACCCTAAGCGAGAATCATACCACTAGACCAACAGGGCACGGACACTTTTGTGTTTTAAATTTTAATAATATGAGCAGTTGTCAAGTTATTACACATCTAGATGTGTATAAGAGACAGCCCCCCCCCCGGTGCCCATAGGACACGCAATATATTCCGACGGTTAGAGCATCTACACCCACCAGTATTGCACCCCCCCAACCCTCTGCCAACAGTAATCTGGTGTAGCAGGGAAGGACTTGAAAATCTTCACATCCGTAACAAGTTTCAAGAAACTTCATTCTATATCATCGGCCCTGCCACCAGCAGTCGCCGGCAGTGAGAGCTATAGCTCCAGGTGAGTGCGTATGTAGCAGGGGTGTCAGGCTCACAACTACACTACCTGAGAGTGAGTAATATCGCGTACTCAGGTCGGAAGCAAATAACCGAAATATGAAAGGCAACCTGAGAGAACATTCTTCAAGTAAGCGGAATCTGGGCTCTACGAATACAATACACGAGCCTCCATGAGAGTTTCAATCAAAGGTGAGCTACCCACGGCGTTTTCTCATCCTCTGCCGCCTGAAAGGTATCTGTATTGCATCAAAATCCATGGGCTATCAGACTGAAAGACGAATGCACAATCCTGATCGCCGAGATTGTGCTCGGCCTGGTAATGTTATTATTTTGCTGTATCGATCACATATGTGTTTCAAGACGCAGACGTTTATAAGAACCTATTCGGGTCGGGCTCAATGTTTGTCCCGCGCCCTTATACTCCCCGTAATATTAGCAAGGGGCAGACAAGAGCTGACAATAAGTGTAGAGCAAGCACAACAACCATACTCCACCTCGTGTACCTGAGTATCGCCTCGAACCTGACTATAACAGACACAGATGTCCCCCATGGCGTTCTGATCGCCCATCGAGCAGGAGAAAAGCATTCTCGCAAAACAGCATCAAGATGGAAGCCGCGCTACGTGGAAAAGGGCCTCATTGACCGGCCTGCTAACCCAAGTCCGTGTATCTGGGCTTCCATGGCCAATCGAGAAAGGATCCGTCGAATAAGTCGAAATCGATTTCTCAACTCGTCTGCGCATCGCTGGAGCATGCCTCTCGTCAAGCTGCTTCCGATAGAAATGGAGCGATTCTGGTGTTAGAATTGCCATTAGAGAAGAACGAAATGAGATTGCTTAGAGTTGAATGAGTCGGAGATTACTTGGGGGTTTCTGATGTTGTGATTTGCTCAGGTTGTAGTTTTATGTATATCTTAGTACATTATTTTTGTGCTTCCCGTGCGCGTATCTAGGGATGACGCTAAAACAAGGTAAGCCCTAGTGTGGCTTGCTAAGTTGCTAAGTGGCCATGGATAACTCCATTAACCCTCTAGCAAACTCGAAGTCGGCAATATTTTTTTCTCATATATATGCAGTACGGAAGAAGTCTTTTATTAAGAAGCTCCGTTGGTCTAGTGGTATGATTCTCGCTTAGGGTTCACCCTACAGCTCTTATATGCGAGAGGTCCCGCGTTCGATCCGCGGATGGAGCCGTTTTTTTAATTTTTGCCCTATTCTCTCATCATCTCATTCAGGCCACTTGCTGTGAGCTGCAGAACTCTGGCCCTTGTCACGGAGCGGACTTTCAATGGCAAGGAGGTATTTGAATATTAATAGTAACTATACGTGTCTAGGCTCGATGAGGTGGGAGGACCGATAGAAAATCACGTTATATACTAAGGTAGATAGGTTATATTTGCCACGAGCCCGTCGAGTGGTGGACGTTTGGCAACGTTAACTTGCGATGCGTGTTTCTGAATTTGTGACATGAAGCACGGTGCCCTTGCATCAGATAACCCAAAGCTCGACCAGGGCATCAAATTGCTGTGCTTCTGGGAGCCCCTGTACCCGTTGTACAAGGGGAATACGAGAAGGTTTATATTGTCATTTAGATGGCCTTGTGTCCATGGTATTATAGGTGCGGAAGTTATCCAGATGAAGCAGGAGCACGGCCCAGGGCGTGAAAAGTGTGATTTCAGGCATTCAACCTAATACAGGTAGCCTGATCATGACTTCTAGTTGCACTGTGCCTTGAAAATGGGACATGGTACCCTCTCTTAGTCTTCGTCTCCATAGAAGACCGTTGTCGGCAACCAGTCATCATTACATGACTTGAACCGGGTAGTGCATCGGTTCAATCTGTCCATCTCATCGTCACTCAGCGCCCAGCCGTTCAAATCCAAGTTTTTCTCAATGCGAGCCGCGTTGACAGTTTTGGGCACTACACTGGTGCCGCGCTGGAGACCCCACATGATCCTTGAGTTGTTAGTGCTGGGGACAATATACCACTGTATACATAGTGCTGGATAGGGGCTTGATACGTACAGAACCTGCTGCGGAGACTTGCCCCTTCTCCGGCAGATTTCAAGTAAAACTTTGTCTTCTAGTAGTGGAGAATGCGTAGATCCAAGGCAGGAATAGGCTGTACAGTGGATCTCATAATTGTGGCAGTACTGCAACAGCTTTCTTGATGGCCAATATGGATGAAGCTGTATTTTGTTAAAAGGACGATACACGAACATCATCTGTCTGGAGGACCACGTACCTCAACTTGATTAACAGCAGGGACAATCTTGCATGAAGGATCGCTGAGCAGTCTCTTGAGGTGTGTGATGCCGAAGTTGGAAACACCAATGTTTCGCACTTTGGTTGCTGGAAGCTTCTGCATTTCTTCCCTGTAGAGCTTAGCAACAAAGCTCCAGTTATTAGCAGAGAATTATCTTGTCATACCATGTCTTAACAAAGTCCCAGTTGGTTAGCTGGGTGGAAGGGTCATTGGGGTTGACGGGTACAGGCCAATGCTTGTGGGAAAATCAGCTCTTCCTCTTATAATTCGGACGAGACCGGTCCGTACCATGAGATAGAGGTCGACGTAGTTCATACCAAGCTCACTTAGAGATATATTCAGAGCCTCCTGGACGCGCGTATGCCATCTATTGTCCAGCTTTGTGGTGATCCAGACCTGACTCCGCGAGACGCCCGAGTCTTTCACAGCTTGTCCAATCTCATGCTCAACCCCAGAAGACATGGCCGTGTCAATATGCCTATACCCGGCTTTCAATGCTAAACGGACGGCCTCATAAACCAGACCAGGATCTTGGGCTCTGCGGGTACCCAAGCCAATAGCCGGAATCGATGCTCCCGTATTGAGGCGGAAGAATTTGTCTCTGTTTTTGGCATGGGTAGAGGTGCATAAAGTGGCAATTGACACTCGACTTGTAAAAGTCTTTGACAAGAGCCGACTCCGGCTGTTGATGGCTCCCCAAGCACTGGTCGAAGACGCAGGTAGTGGGAGCGGGCGTTGGAGCTGGCGACTCGCAAGAGACATCTTGACAGCGTCAACAAATGAGACCGTATTCCGCACGTTTGCCAGCGAGGTAGAAAACGCCTGTCTACGACCAGTAGCCCAGTCCCCAAACTCCTGGACCATGGATTGAATCACCCGCTTCTCGTCTGGCTGATGCTTGGTGCTTAGTTTTTCGCGGCCTTGGGTGTCATAGTGGGTGATTTCGTGTCCATTGAGGATCAGAGTCCCGTTGGTCCCGGTCACTACAATGGATGATACAGGTCTATGAGCGACGCGTGACAACCGTACATGGCCTATGCAGTTCCGGGGCTCCCAGTCAATCATAATATCAGAGATATCGTCCCCGCCGTACCTTTGGGACGGCCGTACAGAAGAGACCTGTTGTGCCATCACAGAGGTCGGCAGTCCCAGGAGCCATACGAGGAGATCGAGCATATGACATCCAAGATCTTCCTATAAGTAATTTAAGTCAGTCCCCATCCCCGTACGCGTATGCTGAATGTGGTGTTCAACCTACCGTCACTCCGACACCAGCGCTTGCACGCCATGTCTCCTCAAGGTTGGTGATATTCAGAGCAAGGCTCGCGTCAACAGCGGCGACATCCCCAACAAGTGGGAGTAGGCCCCTTAAGTGAAGAAAGTGCGGCTCGAACCGCTTCTGAAAAGTGATTCCTACTTTGACCGGCAAACCGGTCATCCACTCATACTCATTCACCGACTCCGCAATCGGCTTCTCCTTCAACACATGGACACCCCTTGCTGCAAGAGCAGTGATGCATTCCAAGTGGGCGCAATGGGGCACAGACACGATGGCAAAATCGGGCTGGTGGCGGTGCAGTAGTGAGGACAGGGAATTGTATGTAGAGATATCTGGGTGTTTGGCCGAGAACGACTCTAGCGCCGTGCAATCAGTGTCACAGACGGCTGTTATCGAGAGGGTCGGGCTACCCAGGAGGCTGAGGAAATGGCTTCTGTAACCCCGGTACCCGGTGCCTACCAAGGCGATGTTGTAGACCCTCGATGTTGCCGCGGCATGTGAGAACGGCCTAGATCTGGGCGCAAAGCCGACGAAGTGGCGTCCTGCTAGGGCAGTGACAGCCCTGGCTAAGGGGCTGGCTAGTCTTGAGGATCGTGAATATGCTCTGGCTGTCATGTTTGCGCCTCCAAGTTCGCTAAGTGAGTGCTCAGCAGCGAGGTCGTTTAGTGATACGCTGCCTGGCCCTTCCGAAAATTCTGGACAAACCCATACGGCACTCTTGTTGTTTTATGCAATGACGGTGCTTAGAATAATGGGATCTTATTAAACTGAGAGCAGCGGCAGAGCCTCAAGGCTATGGAGTTCACCCCGGGTATGCTGACGCGAGTTCGGGGGTTTCTGGACCCCAATATTCGAGCAAGGCATGGTGCCATGGCCAATAAGGACAGTTCCTGAATGCAGTCTTGTCCGGCTCGCGCCTTAGATCTCTCCAGTAATGGTTGATGGTTTGCCGCTTGGCTGTGCTGGGCATCTATGCATCGAGAAGCTTGCATTGCCAATTACTATTGGTTATCTATAGCGACCTCCCGGCACGTTGGTCACTTTTGTAAGACTCGCTGTAGGTTCAACACCCATGCACTTTATCGGCAGGTTTATGGCTCAAAATGACGGTAGCTTGGTAGTAAAGGCTCCACTGGCTGCCCAGCTGAGTTTCAGATGGTACGTGAGGCTTTACATGTCCTGCATACCAGGTCAATGACAGGAACCGGGTCAGGGTACGATATGAAGGCACAGGAAGACGAATAGGATGGATTTACACTGAGGGCTTGACTGTTCATATATGGTGCCTCTATCATCCTGACTATAAATGTTCCCTGTTCTACTTTGCAGCTCAGTTGCATTGTTCATCCGCATTAGGAGGCATTCTCTTCCACTGGCAGCTCACCCACAAAATGCCTCAATTGCTTCTAGTAGGATGTAGGTGTTTCGATTACTCTCAAACGCCAGGATCGCCATATCAGACTCAGGGAACTTGCGGGTATGGTCTGGCCACAGTCGGAGTTGGACTCTAACAGCATCTAGGAGCGCTCCCCACTCCGCGTACCTTGTGGTTTTCTGAAAAACAGTGAGGGTAACGCGTATGGCATATTCCAGATTCACCAGTGTCCTGAGCTCTCTTAACGCCTCTGGAAAGCGTCACTCACCTGGCGCAGCCGCTACGCCAAGTTTGCGTCCTCCGTCTTTGCCAGCCAATGCAAGATAGGCAGCTTTTCGAGCAAGTCGGCCTCAAAGTCAGGTATTCGACCTGGGAGTTCAAAATATCCTTTTATATGTGACCGTAAACTGCGCGTAGCCACATCCCTTGATGAAAATGGAGTCTTTGCATGGCGCAGCAGGCGCAATTTCGATCGAGGCTTGATCGTACCCTATCGTCTTCTCTATGGCTTCTGAACCATCCGAAATCTATACCGGCTGCTGCATCCGGCTGCGAGATCCTTGGTAGAGGTGTATTTTCGGAGGCCGTCTTCGACATTCTGCAGCAACTATCACAGTGGCTAAAGACTGGTCCAAATCTAATATGGATTGCGTGAGCTCGAATCGCTTATCACACAACCTGGCCAGTGCAGCAAGCAGTCTCTACCGCGACTCGGGTCGCATCGACAGCTTCATCT
This sequence comes from Aspergillus spinulosporus, assembly GCA_003574815.1. NCBI lineage: Eukaryota > Fungi > Ascomycota > Eurotiomycetes > Eurotiales > Aspergillaceae > Aspergillus > Aspergillus spinulosporus. The sequence goes on along the minus strand of QPHH01000013.1, from coordinate 73,842 downwards.
TATTCATTTGTCTTTCCCAGACGAGGCTCGATATCGTTGCTACATCCACAAGTTTAAGATGCGTCGCGCTACTTGCATCTGTGTCTCCACGGGTCAAAAGCAGCGGTCAGGTTTGAGGACTTGTTTCGGCTAGAGGAATCTGGACGTGCTCAGATTGCAGATGAAGGCCGAGCGAGAGAGTCAGGGAGTGGCACCGTCGACGTGAACAGGAGAGAGGCAGATTCACAGCTGGGTCTCGACAAAATAGCCTGAGGCGTTAAGGAGGAATTTCAGGAAATATGCCGGACCTTCTGAACTTTAGAATACTGGCAGTAATGCCAGTAAAAAGAAATCAAGACGGGATGATGTAGACCGTTTGCAGGGCAGTTAGATTAAGCCCTAATCGCCTTGTCTCGAAACCGTTAACACCCGTTCAAAGAGCAGAGGCGTCCGCCAGAGCAGCGAAGCTTGAATTTGTGATAAGGCAGCTTGGGGATGCATGTCGAATGCTGGAATTCAGCCTTGCCTAGGCACTTGACTGGTTATTTGGGCTGGTAGAGCCCGGCGCAGCCTGCATCAGCCTGCATCAGCCTGCATCAACCCAGCCACACGTTGAATTCCTTGTAAACGCCCTTCCCCGCTCTGCCCCTCATCGGCCTCCCTGACACAATACACCTTTACACACATTTGTTTCTATTAGAACTAGCTAAAAATTCACCCTCTTCCCAGGATATTAGATATGTATCCGTGGAAGGCTCTCTCGAATTGGGCCCCTTTCGAAATCGACGCTCTCGGTCTCGTCACCCTCCTCGGCGCCAACGAAGTTGATACCGCCGTCGGCCGTTTAGCGCCCAGCTACTGGCTGGAATATATGCCCCTGCTGGCCGGATTTGTCTTTGCCGGCGATCGATTCCGCACTAAACAGCCTACGTTCACCCTATATAACGTATCCAGCGGCATTGTGACGGGAAATTTGGCAGCGTGGTTCACGCGGTGGATGCAGACGCAGGAATTCCATGTCTCACGCAGCCTCGTATATTGGGAGGTCGAGAAGACGCCTCGGACACGGTGGATGTACTTCATTGTCCCAGCCCTGATCTCAGCAACCTTCAATGGGTTCCTTCTTGTCATGACGGTCCTGTCTGGCGACTGGTACGGGTTTGCGAATGCAATAGCGATCATACTCCTCATCATCGTACGCGCGTACATGATCCAGGAGAACCGCCACGCAATCAACAAAACCGTTGCGGCCGCAAAGCCCCTCCCTACCACTTTTGCGGGCGCACTAGAGGAATGGAAGGAGAAGCGTAAGAAGGATCCGCAGGCGCCGGCGCCGCAGCCGGACTCGCGACAGTGGCGGCCAGAGGTTGCCAAAATCCTCGTCGTCATGCCTGATTCGCGGGCCGTCACCATGTTCATCCCTGAGCATCTTCTGCGCGGTGTCTTCGTTACCGAGACGCCAGTCCGGTCACCCGAGATCTACCGGCTGATACAGTGGACTGGCTGGGTGGCGTTTACCGTCCACGTCGTCACATTAGGCATGGCCCAGTTGGCGACCCAGCTATATGTGGTTGCATTGATGGTCATCCCGACAGTCCTGATCTCCTACGGCTACGGCTGCGACGACTCAAGGATTGAAAAGGGGTGGCGGTGGTTATGGGGGGAGGAGAGTGCGCCGTACGTCTACCATGCGGGACCGCAGCTGAAAGCAACCGTCTTTGAGTGGCCCGAAGATGTCGAGTTCGCGAGGGACGGCAAGGGCGTCTTGTACAGACGCGATCCGGCACCGATTCCTCTGGACAAGCGATCTACTGCCCGTCAGGACTTGTACGCGTGGCTGAATCTGACTGAAGAGGAGCAGAGAAGTCTCTGGGATTGGCATTTACTGCCTCATAAACGGGGCCATGACGATTCATGGTGGAATACCTTCAACGAGAAGCAGAGGCTCATCAGGGAGCGGCCGCCGGATCTGAAGGCCCTCAAGGACCGCATTCAGGATGAGCTGAGAGCACCAGGGTCCAGGCGCAAAGTTTCAAAATGGCGGTATAAGGATCTCGATGTTGAAAAGGGATTCAAGTAGATTACCGTCTTCCCAAGGTTTGGCTTTCTTCTATCTTCTCTTTTTCTTTTCTATCAATCATCACCTAAGTATATCCAGCGCAACAGCAACTTAGCAAGTCCTGGTTGTGCAAGTTGAGGGTTTATTGGCTTAGGATATGAGCTTTTCTCTTATCTACAAGGTAAAAAACAGGGATTCTGAAGGCTTTGGAATGCAATGTCGGATCACGAACCAGAATGTCTCATTATAATGCAATGTCCAGACATTATATTTCTATTGAAATATGTGTAAGAACGAGTATCCTGACGGATGGAACTTGGCTCAAAGCTGGTTATCGGGAAGAGCAGCTCGATGTCCAGCTGGGCAATCTACGAGAGTTCGCGGGAGGATATAAAAATAAGCCTGCCTATGAGCTTTGGCAGTACAAGAGGGATCACAGCCGATTCAGGTCAAAAAGTGACATGACCAGCTTCAGTGAAATGATCAGCCCGGATCATCATCCTATACAAGGGTTATAGTGTCCTCCGGCAAGACAATAGCATGCCAAACCTCCTTGAACCACTGATCCCTTTTGTCTCTTGACCCATGGTCGATAACGGCCAAGCCGACTCTTTCGAACTTGTTCTCGTGAGGCCCCAGCTTCGTCAACACCAGAAATGCATCAGACGGTATACGCTCGTCGCCGACTATTTCCGGGCGCCTCTCTCGAGGAACATGGAGTAGATAACATGGCGCGATCCTACACGCCCCCTTGCCAATACATCTGACGAATCCATACCTATCTCGGTCAACGTAGGCGTCCGCATAGAAAGACAACTTCGCACCCATCAGGTCCAGAGCCGGCTCCGAAAAAATGCATCTCGTCCAGACTTGATTGAGTGGCCCGTCGGCTTCCACAGTATAGAGCGTGCAGTCACTGCGCTGTTTGCCCTGCGTCTTGGTCCTACTCACTGGAGTTGCGCAGCCCCGACAACGCGTCCGCCAGAATGCTGTCCCCAACGATGCCCTAAGATGGATGAAGCCCATAGTCACTTCGCCCAGCGGGTTCTCACCCGCTAGTACACACTCTGCACGTTCTATCTTCTCGTCAAAGAAGGTCGAGAACTTTTTGCCGGGCTCAATGAACCCTAGCCCTTCGGGGGCGTCTATACTCGCCCAGGACCACGACGGCGCTCGCCAATCCCTGTCTCCCAATGCTGGCCGGGGCCGAGACGGGCGCCCTCTCACATACCACAACAATCCCTCCATGAGCGTCATTCGCCATATTCCGGCTAGGTACTCGCTTTTCATATTTTGAGAGACGATTTTTGCGGTGGCGGATATAGCAGGGAGTCTGTCGGACGGTATCTTGATATCCAGCTTCGCATAACTCTCCACTATATCCAGCCAGTTGCGATAGATCAGCATCGTGTAATCATCGCCAACCAGCCCGCCGCCGCCCTCGTCTGGCTTCAACTCAGTCAGTGTCTTGAGCTTGGCCACGTTCATCACGCTAGGCACGGGCTTGAAATGCGGCGCTATCGAGCCCCCCCCGCACTCGCACGACAGACCTCCCTGACAGCCGACTTGCTTGGAATTCGCACTTGTTGCAGAAGAGAATCCGTCGTGAGAGCATCCGTTCCTGATACACCCATGCCCGCGTGAAGAGAGGGAAGTGGGCTTTGAACGACCGTTCCTTGTCCCTTCTAACGTTGATCCATCCGGCGCCCTGGCAATCCCGTACACCGAGATAAACAGCAGGGTACCCTGGCTCCTGGATCAGGACACAACTGTCTGGTACTGTATTAGAGAAACAGCCACCGGAAGACTGCGCCGACGCCGACGCGGCGATCGTGAGGTAACTGTTTCGGTAGATCTCGCCCATCTTGACAGACTCCACCTCCCAATCGACCTTAGAGTTCTGAATGATGCAGAGAGAATCAATCCATAAATACTGAACTCCCAAGCGACGGGTGAGTATGATAGCGTCTCGAAATGTCTTTGGCAACTCCGACCAAGCGACGAACCGGTGATAGTCGTCAATGGTCGTGGTCAGCGTCTGTGTGTGGATCTGGCTTGCGTCGCCCCAGCAATGCGAGAGACAAAAATATGTACCGACTCTGCCTTCGGTCGTCTCGAGTCTAATTCCCGTATCCCCGGTTTCAGATGTGATCTCGGTGACGTCGATGACTCTCTTCGGTAGAGGGACATCGCGGCCTGAACCGCACCTCTCATGTGTGGCTTCGCAGGTCTGGAGGAAGTGACGAGCTCGATCAAAGGATAAAGGCAGGGCAGTATTCCCCGTAAGTATATTTGACTCGGGTATCCCGTCGATTCGTGTCTGCGCTCCTATGGATTGCCACTATTTAACTATCACGGACGCTGTACTCGCGGTCAATGACAGCCCAACTACCTACCTCTGATATTGAAAAACTGAATATCCCGCTTACTGCCATCTCCTGCAGTTATCTACAGAGTAAAGCTCGAGCCCAGCCACTTGAACACCATGCCCGCCAGCTCCAGCTCCGTATAGGCGTACACTGAGCCCACCCCAGCAACAAAGCCGCAAGAAACCTGCACCCTCTACACCCATTTTCAGCTGATGAAACCATATCGGAGAGCGTAAAAGTCTCTGTCTTGTATACCGCCGCAGCCTGCTTTTCGCTGTGTAAAGTTAGCATTTTCGTCTGCGCAAGTTAGGATCTGAAGGTAGAGGAGTTGTGTACGCCTTTGTCGCAGATTTGGTCTTAGGCTTCTTCCAACAGTTGAGAAGGCAGCCCTGGGTGTATTCAGATTGAAAGGGATATATGGTATCCAGACGAAGACGTTGCCCATTACGGGCTGGCAGGTTTATGGCTAAAGCGTCTTGGCCGGATACGACGGAGACCTGCATTGTATGACAGAACAGGCGGCTAAACTCCAAAGTGCCTTGTTCTTGCACAGTTTCTACGGTCAGAGGCAAGTGAGTCACCTTCCGATGTTCCAACAATACCTGGCTGTCGGGACTGAGGTAGATAGGTTGGCAGGCACACAGCAGAGCGGGGTAAATGAGGGGTGCTTGAGCTGAAAGTAAGCCTAGAGGATGTCGATCAAGAGTGGAAGAACAACAACTAATCTAACCGATATAAACAAGTATCGGGGATTGACGGCAAACGCAGTGAGGCCTTTTGTATCTTCGTCTACTTGTAAGAGAGCCCCGTGAACCAAATGATAAGTGCAGACCTGAGGAGCTGCTCCAGTGCAGTGGTAATAAGCCTGTTATTCTATTCATAATCCTTATCCTGTGACCTGTAACTGGTATTAGAGAATAGAAACCTAGAGAATACCTCACTACCTGGTAGATTTTCAACTATTGTCTAAGATTGTTTCAATGTTTTGGGATATGGATCTCCCATGTAGAATTTCCAAATGAAAAAAACCTGAACTGTAGTTCCGGCATCGCAAAGAGAATATAATTCCTCTATTTGTTCTCTAGTTGGCCAAAGAGAGCAGCAGGACTTGCATTACATAGGAAAGGGCCTCTCAAACAAACTTCAAGGTCTCAAGCTCATTCCCCGGCCATGGCTGCGCATGAGTCCAGCCAGGAATGAACCAGTCCGTCTTAGCAAGACATCGCTTGTAATCAGCTCGAGCAAAGCCAAATCGGGCTCTGCAGGGAGAGCCCAGCGGACTCCAGTAGGAGGCCATAGTTGCTTTGTGCACAATGTAGGAGAGGAGGAAAGTAGACCATGGTTTCACTGCAAGGGAGTGTATCAAATTGGGACCAGTTTGGGTCAATAACTTCGGCTTCGGCGTTTAACATGTCCAGCTGGCGCAAAAGGGGACCCGAGGCTCCAAGTCTAAAGATCTTGCCTTCAAGAACGATGAAGGCGTGTTCTGACGGACAGAATCTCCCCGCAATTTTGATAATTCTTGGAGATCTCAACGATCACCTCACAGAGTGAGCAAGATAACGCCGTACCGTCAATTGCGACTATGGACATCTGATGTCTTTCTCCAGAGCCTGCCGAAGATCGTCGCGAACTTTGTTGGTGTACTTGTCCCATTCCGAATCACTGAGAAGGGGGAGGCAGTTCTGTTTGCTGAGAAGGACAGTACAACAGCTGCAAAGGGTTGCCATTTCGCGAATATAGTAAGGTGAAATGTCAGAGGATAGGTTGTAGCAGACCCCAAATATAAAACTGCGCGAGCGAGGTAAACGTTAGGATGATCGAAGAAGTAAGCAAGCAGAGGTACCCAGGAGAGAGAATATCCAGTGCAAACAAGCGAAATAGCAGTCAGATACTGATCCAGTGCCTAGGTCAGAGAACCACAGGAATAGATTCACGTATTTATCTTATCGAGAAGTCTATCTGCGGCAGATGCTATGATTGAAGCATGTGTCATAGCAGCAGCAAATCCATGGTCAAGTAGTCGAGCTCTTAAATAGTTTTTACACCCTAGAAAAATGAACGTAATACTGGCAGTTTATCCTGGACTGGCATATCTCCTTGACAAATTACTTTTGCGTAGAATTCTCTGAGTCCGCTATTTAGACATACCTGAGCTCTATTAACTGTTGCGGCCTCGTGTAGATAGGAAGCAGCTTGGATTAGCCAGTCCGGTGCTGCAATGGCCGGTGTAGGCGCGTTCATATTAGACTATAGGGAATGTCTTGATCATTGAGAGCGCGCAGTAGAATGTAGTATGGACTGTTGGCATTCATGTGCTTCAGCTGAATTAGTGCTTGATGCACTGGACGATTTTTTACTTTTATTATATTCTATATTCGGGCTGTTAAGTACAGAAAGGCATCAGGCCGGCCTTAGGTAGCTAGCGGCGAGTCTTCGATAACCCTAGTTTCTCTTACATTATTCGATCCTTGCATGCAGATTGTGGAGGCCTTGAACCCTAAGGAGCTAGATTATTGCGTCTTTCATACTACATGGCCATGTGCTTTTGGCCAGGATAGCGAAGCCAAACCGGACTGCAGAGATGCCTCCTGTTCTCACTCCTTAAACACTCAACCGACCATCAGGTTAAACATCCCACTCCCCTCCCTCACCTCTACTCCCCAATCGACTCTTTCGCCTTCACTCTCCCTCCTAGCCACCTTGACCCAAAATTCCCCCTTCACCGGACACATCCCAGAAGCAATAGCCTTCGAGTTTTTCTCCGGTGCTTTCCAGGCTCCATCACCTACAGGTGTCAGATCAATCCTTAAGATCACCATCACCACGAGAGCCAAGATCTCTGAGGAGGCAAAATGCCGTCCTGGACAGATAGTCGGTGATACGCCAAAGCTCATGAAGCCACCTGTCCGGCGCGGACTTATGCTGCCATGAGGGGTGGTCTGCCTCATATACCGTCTCGGATTGAAGTCACTAACTGATTCAGGGCCCCAAACGGTTTCGTCTGCGCCCATGGCGGAGGAAGGAATACTCACTACCCCGCCCTTTTTGAGGAGATATCTGTTGTCAAGCACTGTGTCCTCCGTTACCACGCGCGTGACGGCCGATGCAGACCGAGTCCGCAGGATCTCCTGGTACGCCGACACTAAGAGAGGGCATGAGTCGCGGAGGGCCGAGATGTCGATTATATGCTTCCTCCCCATAGGCGTCTGCGTATTGTCAACGCGGACCGCATGTTTCATCACCTCCTCCCTAATCTCACACAGCAAACTCGGCCTGGAATACAGATCAAAGAGGACCCAGAATGCGGCGGGGACGGTGTTTGACAGCAGCCCCAACCCCATAGAGACTTCGGCGCGCGCGATATCCGTATCTGAAAGGCCTCCCGCGTGCATGACGCGATACCGGGTCTTTGTGAGTTCCGAGCCTTGCTCGTGACCTTTTGTTTGGAAGTACGCCAGGACTGCGGCGAGGACTGTTTCGCGCGCCTTGTACGCTTTTCGCCCTATGAGAGAGGGGAAGATCCCTGATATCAGCGGGGCGATGTTCGTCTCAAAGGTCCAGAATGCATCCGCGACTGCCGGGTCCTTGTACGGGTTCCTCAGGCCATATGAGGCATTTGTGCTTGCAGCCGTGATTGCGCGTGTACACCACGCGTATAAATCGACCGTTTGTGGGCTCGCTGCAAGCTCATCCACGAGCGGGCTCAGCATTCTGGCCATTTCCTCATTCATGCGATCTAATGACGGCCCAATGAGCGTCTTTTCCATCGCGTGCACAGTTTCCGCGCTTAGTCCCGCTCCACCGGCTTCTCTATCGCGGAGTAGACGCATCCCGGACTTGTGGATTCCGGCGAAACGCTCTGCAGTGAAGGTGACGAGCGGCGCGAATTTCAGTGTTCTTTTGTTGCGCTGGACTGCCTGCATCAGGGACGGGGAGGTGACAATGTATTGCTTGTTGGTGAGGAGATCGATCGTGAAGATCGGGTGAGCAGAGTTTTCCGCTCTATTATACTTGGGTCAGTACGAAGTACGTAGAGAGGAGGCAGAAGGAGATAGAAGGATTGCAGGTGCATACGCAATTCGATTGAAGTATCCCATTCCATGGCGCAGCAAGCCGAGGAGGTGACCGATGATGGGAATCTTGCTGTGTACTTTCGGTGGCTCGCGAGGATCGAGGCCGTGTTGACCAAGGATGTATCCTAGGGCCGTTATCGCACCGAGGATGAAGAGATGGAATGGTTCTAGCATGCTGGTAAAGACGGTGTAGGACTTCGTATAGGGTCCACTCCCAGTGACGATAGGTAGCCGGTTGGGCCTGAGCGGTTGCACGCTAAACAAATCAAAACGCCTGGCGAATTGGTCAATCAGGGGTCTAACGAGACTAGGATGTGGACAGGGATGTGACATACGGAAAAAGGAAAAGTAACTGCAAAATTCAGGGATAGGGATCAAGTTAATGCAAGATCTTCGATTAACCTAGGTTTGTTCTAGCCCTATTTCCGTGAGGCTGGGATTTCTTCAGCTTGGCCCCCTTCTGTGGGGGGCGCGAGTCTCGATTTGTCATGGTGCCTCTTAACCTGTGTCTTTTGGCTCAATGATAATTTGACATGTGGAGTGCTGGAGGTAATTCTCTAGAGTTCGGATTGCAGTTGATTCTTGAGGCTATTTGCATTGCCATAGTGGTAGCCAGCCTCCACCCAGGTTTTTTGAGGGAGGCAACAGTCCCAAAACACAAATAATATTATAAAAAAAAAAAAAAAAAAAAAAAAAAAAAAAAAAAAAAAAAAAAGAAAAAAAAGGAAGAAGAAGAAGAAGAAGAATACTATATAAAACAACTAAGGTCAAAAGTAATAAATGACTCGTGCCTGTAAAACCACACCCGAGCACACTCAATAGTCGGAAGAACCGCCGCAGCAGTCTGGTCTCGCGTCTTCAGCAAGCTGCACAACCCTCTCAGGCAGTGATGCTTCAGTATAATATACCGGCAACACGATAGATACACCAGCAGTTGGCTGGTAGAAACTTGATCGAAAAGCTGGACGATGAAACCGAAGGTGTCCCCTGTACGCCGCACAGCGTGGCTTCTGATCATCGCATTTCTTCTTTCTCCGATAGGTCGAGCAGCTGGTTCTTGCTAGCCGTGGACCGTCTTCCACGGCGGCGAATATAAAAGAAGATGCTTTTTCTTTCTCTCGGAGATACATGCGGCTTGGTTGGGACGCTGACAGCCCGGGGCCTAAGGGAAGACCAAAATTCGTATAATATAGGGCTTGTTGCGCCCGGCCCGGCAAGAATATTTAAAAATTAGTAGGATATCTGAAGAGGATACTGTTTGGTGAGGCGTATGGTATATCAGATTGTCTCGTGTGAAAGGCGGCATAGACAATATAAATTCCTTGGTCGTGGCATCCCAAGATTGTTTTTTCTTCTTTCTCTTGACATGGCGCTAACTGTTGACTGTCTAAGAGAAGTGAGTCTTAAGCCTCGTTAGGGAACAAGCCGCATCTGAGTGTGACCGTCCGTTTAACGCTCCTCCCGGTTACGGCTAGGTGCTGGATAGCGCGACCTTGACCACATGTTACGCTGACCGAAGCGTATCAAGGCTCAAGAACTGGTCAAAGTCTAGCTCCTGAAGTTCAGACATATCAGCAACCAATCCCTCCAGCAGCGGCATTTCATCCAGATTCGGGCTCGGCCGCGGCCGAGCGGGCTGAATTCCGTCGCCCGCTGTACTGCCAGGTTCGAGCTCGACCTCAGGATGCCCATCCGCATCAAGCACGCTGGTCAGTAACCGGACATCGCGGGACCGCCTCTGCTGGTAAACGAAGACCAGGAACCTCGCCGTCGTATAGGCCTCGCGCATGGTGGGAGTGTTGTATACCGACGCGACCAGTTTCACAGTCTGTACGGCCTCGGGGAGGAGTGCGAGTGATGCGCGGGTGTCCATCTCCAGGAGGATGGCGATGATGTGGAAGGGGACGTTGGCGATGTGCTGCCACGGACAGCAGGCTGTGAGCATGCTGCGTGCCGACTGGAGCGCTCGCTGGAAGAGGGCGAGGATGCGGTCTGGTAGAGCGGGAGACGTACTGATGTTGAGGAGGTTGAGGCGGCGCAGGATACAGAGGACCAGGTTCGTCTGGGCGAGGATGGAGGGAGGCTGTGTATGGGTTCGGTCAAGGGTTTCGACGAGAGACTGGTGCAGGTGGACGTCGCTATCGCCATCGCCACAGGTCTCCGGATCGAGGCGGGCTGATATAGGCAGCAGGCCGAGGAGTTCGGCCGTGTAGTCTCCTGGCTTGGACTGGATGTCTGTGAACAGTAACAATTCGGCCTTGACCTGGACTCTGGACAACCCAATATCGTAAGATGGCCACATGTTCTGGTGCAGAGCAACACCCACCAAGCGCCGGCGAATGTCTGGATCATAGGCAGGGCTGGGATCCTCATGCTGGAGACCTGCGGCCTCGATGAGATGCACTACTGTCGAACTGGCGAGCCATGTCGAGTATGGTGCTGCGGTCATCCGCATATAGACAACACGCAGCACCCAACCGGTGATCAGGTCAAGAGAGGGCGGTGCATGTCCATCGTAGCTATCCAGGATAGACTTTGCAGTCTCAATCAGCTGTAGCTCTGTCGCACTGGCGGACCGTTCGGAAAACAGCACCCCCAGCGCCGCCACTCCTGCAAGGACACTATCGTAGATATCACTGTGGCCACTACCACTAGACGACCACCGCGCATCGAGACGCTGCAAGAAATTCTGCTGGTCAATAAACCCATAGCACGGGTCAACCTTGGCAAAGTAAACTTCCGCCAACTGTCTCATGCTGCCCAGCGGGACAAGATCGACCAGGGGCAGCCCAGCAGGAGCAGGCACCAGCCCCGACGACAGGCGGCGCGCACCGACATTCCAGGCGAAAAGATTCACGCGCGGTGCATTGACTGGATCGACTTTGAGGCCCATCTTGCGCACAAAGACAGCGCTCGAGTTGGCCGTGAGACTGCGCGCCACCCGCTGCGGATCGATGGCGAGACGATGGCTGTCTCCGCCTCTGCCAGAGACCTCAGGTGGTGCCTCGCTAGGAGACACTCCAGTATTGTGTCTAGAATTTGGGGCGGCTGCGTAGTAGCACTCGTAGCCCCAATCCATGCATGTCTGGCAGGGGGCGGCGCCATCGCATTTCCTCTTTCGACTGCGGCAGGGCTCGCAGGCAACACGGGCGCGCTTGCGTTTGACCGGGATTGAGGTCATCCTATCCTCTCTGCAGGCGAGGAGTGCAAGATGCGGTTAGTGAGCGGATGCTGCGGTTGATGAGCCCACAATCCCATGCCATGCAGTCATGCTGTCAATGGTTACGTGTCAGTATGCGCTGACTCGCCCCTGCAGGGCCCGCAGGACCCGCAATTTCCGCAATTCCCGCCGTATCCGATTGTATGAGAAGATGAAAATATAAAATCACCGTAGCCGGAATCATGTAGTATCTGGAATGATATCATCATAGCGTCCTGAACTCTTTAATTCCAGGGAAACAAGCTGTAAGAGCTGTTACAATGGCCTTTTCTGATGAGCAGGAAGACTTGGGGCCCATCGAGAAATGCTCAATCGGGGCAGGAAAGCCATTTCCTCCAGCACTTCCAGATCGAGGGCGCTATACTGTCGACTTTGAAGGACCGGATGATCCCCTGCATCCTCAGAATTGGCAATTGACAACCAAGTAAGTTGTCTGATAGTCAAACTAGGTGTCCGCTAACCAGAGATTACTGACTGACCAGACTTATATCATCGATATTTGCCTGCTCAGGCACATTGATCGCCTCCTTAAACAGTGCCATTTTCTCGCCCGCAATCGACCAGGCCAGCCGCGACTTGGGCGTGGGAAGAGAAGTGATCAGCCTTGGGACCGCCCTCTTTGTCCTGGGCTTCGCCACAGGTCCAATCATCTGGGCACCCATGTCCGAGCTTATAGGCAGGAAACTCCCCCTGGTGGTCGCCATCCTCGGCGAGGGGATCTTCACTGTCGGCTGTGCGGCTGCACAGGAGGTTCAGACCCTGATCATCTGCCGCTTCTTTGCTGGGGTGTGCGGCGCGAGCCAACTCACCGTGGTTCCGGGCGTGCTTGCCGATCTCTACAACAACACCTACCGCGGCGTTGCAATTGCGCTGTATGCGTTGACGGTATTTGGGGGCCCGTTTGTCGCCCCTATTGCTGGCGGTTTCATGGTATCAAGTCCTCTCGGCTGGAGATGGACGCTGTACATCCCGGCCATTCTGGCCCTAGCCATCGGCGCGCTCTCCATTCTCTTTTTACGGGAGACATACCCTCCCTGTATTCTCGCTGCCAAAGCATCTAACATTCGAAAGAAGAGTCCAGGAAACTGGGCCATCCACGCGGAACAGGAAACGGTCGAGCTAGAGGTCGCCGTTTTGGTCGAAAAGTACTTCACCCGTCCGCTGCGCCTGCTCGTCACCGAGCCCGTGCTGTTTCTTATATCGCTGTACATGTCTTTCATCTACGGTCTGGTCTATGCCTTGCTCCAGGCCTACCCGTACGTCTTCGAGCACATCCATGGTCTACGCCCGGGGCTCGCTGGGCTCATGTTCGTCGGGCTGATCATCGGCATCATCCTGGCACTCTGCTTTATCCTTTCCCAGCACGCCCAGTATGCCAAACAACTGGCAGAGAATGGAAACGTGCCCGTGCCGGAGTGGCGACTGCGTCCAACCATGCTTGGGGCTCCAGTATTTGCCCTTGGTCTGTTCTGGTAAGCTTCCATGTTTCTGTCCATCTATCCCTCCGCCCGCGCATCCGTGTCTCCCTAATCGACGTCAATGTTCAAGGTTTGGCTGGACCGGCTTCACCCCCCGCATTCACTGGGCAGCACCAGCAGCTGCCGGAATCCCCATCGGCTTCGGCATTCTTTGCATATTCTTCCCATGCTTCAACTACCTTGTTGACGCCTATCTACCGGTGTAAGTCTTCCTCAACGCTCAAACAGACAAGCAGCCATCTGATATACTACAGCGCCGCCTCCGCCGTCGCCGCCAACATCATCCTCCGGTCAGCCTTTGCATCCGGCTTTCCCCTCTTCACCCGGCAGATGTTCGAGAAGATGGAGGTGCAGTGGGCAGCCACTCTGCTTGGCTGCTTTGCTGCAGTGCTCGTCCCAGTCCCGTTCGTCTTCAGGGCTTTTGGACCGCGACTGAGACGCAGTGCTCGGTGAAACTTTCTAACTGAGCAGCCTCGGCAATACGCCTTAGGTACACGAATTTATCGGGGGACACCTTGTGCTTGGTCACTTGACAGTAACTGTCCCCTGGAATAAATCCTTGCGTACTCGTCTCAGATTGCACGATCAGTTTATAACAGTGACGTACTCCTAGTTACCCAGGTATCCTCGGGTCAGTGAGGTACACCAAGACCTCGAACCCGGCCATGTTGCAGCGCCGTCGATGCTTGTGACCTGCTTCCTGAACCAGGCATAGAAACTGCCGGTGGCGGTTATCCCAACACTGTACGCGCATGAATACACCCTTTGCATTGTTTTGTAGTCCTCAGAGTTTGATTGCAATCTAACCCTGATGCTCTCTCTTCCCCTCTCTCTCTTCTCTCTCTCTCTCTTTCTTTTTCTCTTTTTCTCTTTTTTTTTTTTTTTTTTTTTTTTTTTTTTTTTTTTTTTTTTCAGATTATCTTGGGGCATAGTAATCCTAGGTGGCCATAGAGGGAGGTTTAAAATTGTAGGGATCTACTTGGTCAGGGTAGATCTGCCTGTTAACGAGGTAGAAATGCCAACTACTTCCAACAATAGGGAAACAAACTGTTGAAGTAATGCAAGACTAAACCTTGGGATCCAGGTATAACAAGTCTACAAAATAGTAAGGTGGATTTGAAGTTTGCTCAGGGGAATTATGGAGTCATCTGCAACCAAAGCATCAAAATACTAATAGAGTACCTCTCTAAATTCGTTGACCACCATGCCCGTGACGCCCAAGTGCAGCAGAGCTCCAACAAATTATAGTTGTGTATCGCTGTTTGGGGCTCCTTCGGCGCCAACATCTTGTCCGGCCTCCAACTCTACGGCGCAATTGCTTAAGGTTCGCTCTCCTTTATGACAATGGCTGATTCCATCTTCGATCTTCTTTCCAACGTTACCTTATTCCTGTGCAATCGCGCCGCCAAAAAGGGTAACACAGCCCAGTACCCCGTTGGCATGGCCGCGACGAAACATCGGCAATATCTATTTCTCCTTGATCATGATAGCCGTCAACCTCATCCTCATCGCCTTCTCCTGCCAGAAACTCAACGAGGCGGCAAGTCTGCCTTCCATCTCCCCTCTGTCATCGCAGTAACCACCGCATTTGTTGTCAAACTTACCCTCTTTCTCTACTGCTTCGACCTGCGGAACAAGTACTCTCAAGCTCGGATTCCCTGGGAAGACCACCGCAACGACCTCTTGATCAACGGCTTTGGCATCCTCACCTCCGTCGATGGGTCCACGATCAAGTGGTGAATGACCTCATGGGCGCCATTGTGCTTTCCCTGCTTACCTTTTCTCTGTGGCTGCATACTTCGATTGGGGAGTGCAAGCTGCTCCCTGGGGTTAGTGTCCATTCGGACATGCTGAATGCGACCACTTATATCTCCATGACGCACCACGATGCCAAAAGGCTGTTGATACGGTGCGGATACCATGCGGGACCGAGGATCACAGTTGAGATGATGTGCTGATGCACGCGGCGAGTACGCTGAGGGTTTGTGATGATATCTTGGAGGATCTGCAGAACAAGTTGGAGCTTGCCCAACGTGGATCGGGCGTTTGTGAATATTGACTATGAGACGAGCCATCGGCCAAAGCATGCCAAGGTTGTGTGAGTCAGGTCTGAGATAGAGATCAGCGCCAGAAACACAACCGAATCCTTATATGTACCTCTTGTTTCAAACTCATTGCTTACAATAAGGCATGCTCTGTTCTGGATGATCAATCTTCCAAGACTCAACACTGTTGATCATGCTCAGAGTCAAGTCTGGCTCTCCTATATGGAAAGACTGCAATGCGGATGGGCTGATTTGCTCGCCTGTCGATTGCAGGTAAGGATAAGAGAGAACTTCATCCTTGCATGATTACTATCAGATGTTAAGAACCACTTGCATTGATGCAAGCTGTCTATGAATGGTCCATTTTCTGGACAGATAGAGAACCACCATCATGTGTTTCCAGACAATCCACACCCTGTGGCAGTCTTGCAGGTACCCTACATATACGATCCATTGCCCATATATCTTTATAGAAGACCGGCTAAAGTGAAAACTTGCGACTTCTAGTCTGCGGAAGTTCTTAGGTATTAGGTCACCGACCATGTTGTGGCCTTCCAACCAGACATTTAGTAACTAGCATATAGATCTTGCGAGAAGAATTGTTTGAATGTGCACCACGTTCTGTCGGAGTAGCTAGACTGAGTACTAGAAATTAGTGGCCGAGGCCAGGGGTTGATAGGAGCTGGCGTGGCGCATGAAACCTGTGTTTTTCCAGAGCCCTGTCGAGCTTCGCCTAAGTAGGGCTTTTGGCCTTACTTGACAAATACAGTATACCGGACCTAAGTAAATAAACGCCCTGATCTTCAGAATATGTAGTTTGGATAAATTTAGAGCACCGTGTCCGTGACGAGCTCTGTAGCCTATGCTGGATCATGATTACGGCTCGAGTATGTTTTATGACTAGCAGCGATAACATGACCTCATCAGCCGAGCAGTCTCTATGAGTGTAGCCCTAGCCCAGATAGATGAACTGTCAAGGGGAACCTACTCTGTTTCTGAGAGGACGAAACGATGTTCTGTATGTATATGTAAAGCATGTAAAGCGTGGAGATCCAGAGTAAGTTTAATCTTCTTGTGGGAAAGAGAAAATTTGCGAAAATCCACAGACAAAATATCTTCAGTGACTGATATGCATTGTTGTAAATGTGGTGGTGCTTGAATCTGTGATAAACACGTTTGAACCGGTATACGATGCATTTTGCTGGAGGACTTGATTGGCGCCGGAAATTTGCGCATAAAGCCAGCGGGAAAAAAGATCTTATATCAGCCCAACAACTGTTATTCGGAGCGTCCAAATAAAAGTTCATTCTAAGGTGGCTTCTATTTCAGGTATAACCTTTGTAAAGAATATCAAGGTAGGGGCTACAAATCCTCCAGCTAGTCTCACGTTTTCCGCGTTAAAAACTGCATGCTCACACTTATTATTATACTCCATTTCTACCAGGGTATTACTTTAACCGTTAAGTTGCACTTCAGGGTTGCAATGAGCCTTGATGGCAGAACTTGTTCCTCTCAAAATCTATGCTAGGTCAAGATACTATTTCCTCGGATGCTACAGCATACTCCAAACGACAAATCATGGCTCTCCCACAATATGCCATTTAATTATTTTAACAATATCCACACTACTTTTATATGATACAATCTTTATTGATTTATATATCTTTATTAATTTAATATTATCTCATAGGATACTGAATTAGAGGTCGCGACAACATTATCTACAAATCTCCTGACATTCCTGCGCTTGCTGAATAAAACCTGTATCACGACTTTGTCCTGTCACTTCATCTTATAGTTCCCTCTTAAGATTTTACTGAACTATTGATTTCCATTGCATACTTTATTTTGATGAAGCCATGACTAGGGGTTAGGAATCGGGAGCGTGCAAATAACAGCAACAAATCATGAGCTTCTTCCACAGTACTATTATGAAAATATTGTAATATAGCTTTAGATCAATGGACGCATATACAAGAGACAAACTATCAGTCAAGTAATAATATCCATTCCAGTAGGGCAAAGAAATGCTTGTAAGTTATTGCATGTTAGTATAACCCACCTAAAGACCAGGGTTCGCCTAATCTGTAAACCGAACCATCTTCTTCACCCCCTCCCTGGTCTCTCTCACAATGTCCCCTGCATCCTTAACATCATGAATCAACCCAACTGATGCCCCAGCATACGTCGCCAACCTGCCTTTAGGTCCCCATCCGCCATCCCCCAACTGCAAATGCTCGTCGTGGCGCTTCTTCAGCTCCTCAAAGGTAGTGCCAGCCTGATGCTCAACAAACGATTGATTGATAATCGTCCGCGGACTGTATTCCTCCGGCCACGTGGTGATCCCACGCAGATGGTTATATAGCAGCGTCCGTGTGGTGCTGACGGCGCCGTCATTAGCGCGTACTATCTCACGCTGGTAGCCAGGACTGATGCGCGCTTCGGTGGCAGCGAGGAATCTCGTCCCCAGCACCACCCCCGATGCGCCCAGACAGAGCGCGGCAGATGCGCCCCTGGCATCTGCAATGCCCCCTGCTGCCAGGAGCGGGATTCCTGGTGTCAGACTTGCGGCAACTGCATCGGCTGCCTCAGGGAGCAACGAAACCAAGCCGAGGCCGTCACTTGCCCGGCCGTGCCCGCCGGCCTCGCTGCCTTGCACGATAATGGCGTCGGGCGTCTCGCGCGTGCTTGCGCTTGTCCCTGTTGTAAGGAGACGCTTAACCTCGCGCAATGTCCCAACTTGGATCCAGATTTGCGAGTCTGGTGACACACGCCGCAGCCTCTGCGACCAGGTGACTAAGTCTTTGAACTTTCTTGGGGCAAACAGCCATACAACACAAGGCTTGAATTCCCCGACGGCTTGGACCGCGGTGTCCAGGTCGTCGCTCCAAACCTGGAAGCCGACACCGACGGGGAGAGTCTTAAGGGTAGGTCCTAACGAGGCGAGCTGTGAATTCTTGATCAGCCTAGAGGCTTCTTCAAGGTCACTTAACATGTTGGCTGTTTGGACGCCCGGACCAATGAAGCCTACTCCTCCGGCCGTGGACGCTGCAACGGCGAGTTTGGGCCCGGCCATAACTCGCATCGGGGCGCTGACTATCAGCGGAGCGGCGGCCCAAGGGAATTGAGCCGCAAATTTGCTGAGACTGGACATGGACATTATGTGCTATGTGTTTCGAGGGTTAAGAAAATGCAAGTCTTATCCCTTAGGTGATGGAGAAGGTGTGATTACCGAGATTATCCGAGATGCGAAACTGTTAGAGGGTGAAGAAAGGCAACCTATGCCTGCAATATGAAGACCACCGGGGGATCATGGATCTCTTCAACCGGGTCGTGAGTCACGTCGGCCCGTGAGCGGCTGTTACGGGAATTGCGGGATTACGAAAGAAGGGTAGTTATGCATTGGTTCAGGTAATCTGTCTGCGCAGACCTCTGGGTTCTGAAAGGAGGCAAGCAACCAGTAGGAGGGGTTCACTATGCTAGAACAAGCCATTTGGATGATAAATGATATGTTGCAGGTGGTATGGGAAGAGATGGATGGTTATCCTATTGGGTGGCCGGTAAGGCCAGCCTATCTAAATATCTAGCTTACTAAGTGATGACTAATCGAGGTCGAACCCCAGGGGCAGGCGGTACTGGAGGGCAGTATGCCCCGACAGGTGGTAGCTATCACATGATGAATGAAGAGTTACAAAAAATACAAATAGGGATTGAATTTCCAAACTAGCAAAAGCCATACGGTGAAAGTGCAGGTAAAAATGCGTTACGCCCAGCCGTTAATTATATTGACATCTGTGTAAACTGGTAAGTTTGGAGTTTGGTTAGGCTTGTGAGACATTACAGCAAAGTGGCCTAGGAGGTGTTAGAGTATTATATACGGTCGTACCTGGTTTCAGGCCTAAATGACTGATTGGGCCGAGGGTGTATCGTTGTTCGGTTGTTGGAGTACTACGGTTGTAATTTACGTGTTACAACTTGTCTGAGTTGACATCCAAACAGACTGAGATGGGAGATGGAAACGGAAATGTGTGCTATGGTACAAGCTCGGTATTTCAATCATGTGTATATGAGTATGATGAATATTATACCTGTAGAATTACAGTATTAGAATAAAATGGTTTGTCAGTGTGCCAAGATATAATTTACAAGGAACAATATTTGTTTGTGTGCATTATTTACAGCATAATATCAAATTCTCATAAATTTATGTATTTCCTATTCGATCCCCTAAAACAAAGCTCACTACCATATCCAACTCAGCTATTCAGACAAACCACCCAGTCTGAAGTAAATTGAACCAGTTAAATAGATAATCATCTAGACCACTGATCTCACACACCGAAAAGAAAAAAAAAGAAAAGAGGAGTGAATGCAGCTCCAATGGTCAGCAGGATATCTTGCTTAAAGGCTGACGCAGACCCAGTAAATTGTGCACCCGCCGGGGAGGTCGTAGTCACCGTCATCGTTACTGATCCGGTGGCTGAGACAGAAACCAAAGTGCTTGGCCCAGGCGGGACGGGGCTTGAGAGGATGGAGGATGGAATCGCGCTGAACGAGTGGGATGGGTAGTATGCGGAGCCGGAAACGGGAGGAGATAGAGGCATGGCACCAGGACTAGATGGGACCTTGGAGTCCTGCTTAGGTGCGTCTAAAGGCTCAGTCTCCGAGGGAGAGCCTGGGATAGACGCAGAGCCTGAGTTCGAACCAGAGCTAGAGCCTGAACCAGAGTTGGAGGTGAAGGTAGACTCAGAGCCAGCGGGAGATGCGGATGACCCTGACCCTACGTCGGAACCAGAACCAGTGTACGGCATGGAGCCGTAGCTGCCTGTCGGCAGCGCGGTGGCAGTTGCAGGGGTATTGGGAATCACAGTCACCACCGTGGTTGACGCGACGAGTGTCTCTGTTGAGATAAAGGTGCTCCGTGCGGGACAGTTTGTCACTGATTGCGGGCAAGCGGTTATCGTGACGATACGCGTGGTAAGGACAGTTGATGTGCTCAGGGAGGGGCTGAGGGAGTCTCCTAAGTTGGAGCCGCCATTGCCATTGCCGCTGCCGCTGCCATCACCGTTGGGAACAGAGGTTATGGTTGGAGCTGCGGTCACTGGGCAGATGGTCGTCGAAATGTAGACGGTTTCTGTAGTGAGGTAGGTGCTTGAAGCGGGGCAGTCGGTGACTGATGCCGGGCACGCGGTTACCGTAGCCGTGCGCGTACTGAATACTGTGGACGTGGTGAGGGATGGGAAGGACGAGGTGTCGGCGGGAGACCCGTGGCCAGCGGTGATGGTGGGGAGAGTTGCAGTCGTCGAGGCTCCGTGCTCAGTAGGCGGAATGAGAGTGGGAAGTGATGTTGTAGTAGAGAGCGAATCATCCACTGAAGTGGATGTAGAGCCATTCGAGTTCGGAATGACGGTGGTGGTGGCTGTTGTAGACTTGGTAGTCGCGGTGGTCGCTGCCGGAATAGGGCGCGAGGATGACACAGGCACAGCAGGAATTGAGCTAGGGCTCCTGACTGGCGACACAGACGGTGACCTGACTGGGGACGGAGTAGGGACGAAAACGGGGATCTGTGTGAAGGTGTTTCCCGGGTTCGAGGATGGAGGAGGTATAACAGGGATAGAGGAGGACCGTGTGACAGGGCTTGCTGATGGTGTCGGCGAGGGAGTCACTGACGGGTTTGCCGGTGCAGAAGATGGACTGACAATCAAAGGAGTAGACGAGGGCGTTGTGATAGTGAGGATACTGGTCAGAGCCACGGGGGATGGCGTAGGTGTACGGGTAGGGTTAGGGATGGGGGAAGGGGTAGGGGTGTAGGTGACGGTCAAGCTGTCGGTCAGCGTCGAGCAGCTCTCCGTGGGCTCCCCGTCCACGAGAGGGCGCTCGAACCTGGCGTTATCAAACTCCAGCACCGGGCCGTGCAGGGTGGTGGTGCCGCAATACCCCCACATGACGAAGCTATGTTCGGTGGCCGAGGCCGTGAGGGTTCCAGAGATGGTCGTCCATTCCGGGGTGCTGCCGGGGACGTAGTTGTATGATCCAGATGACAGGACACGGTTGTTATCGTATTCCAGGTACATGCGGCAGGTTGCCGTGCCTTGTGTCAGGAGGAGTTCCTTGATCCTGTAGTCAAAGGACAAAGTGTAGCTCGTGCCTACCGTCAGCCCGGTCACGGTTTGCCGAATGGACCGGTAGGGCGATGAAGGGGACGTGATGGTCAATGCATATTCGCCGGCATCTGAGTTGTCGCTGACGACGGTAGAAGTGCCGTACCAAGGGGCCCAGGCGCCCAGTTCTCCAGTCTCAAAGGAGGCATCGGAGAGTAGGTTCGTGGAAACGGGCGAGCATTCAACCCTAGTGTTGGTGACCACCTTAACAAGGGCCTGTGAGGACTGGGCTAGGAGAGCCCCCGACAGTGCAAACGAAAGAGCGATGGGCCGCATGATGGACAAGCCTGAGGAAAACGTGTAAAGAGTGGACGGATGCGATAACGCTCCTTGCAGAACGAGTGAAAGACTGTCTGGGTTGTCAAAAGCTCAAGCAACAGATATCGTGAGTATTTATGTATGCAGGGTCATTATCACTTCCGGCACGAGTCAGAGGTCGGCTATACAAGCCTGACTCCAGCCAAGTGGAGCAGATAAGCGCGAGCTTGGTGGCAAAAGGCCCGCTTTCTCGCACTGGAATGTCTAGATGTCGGCAATTACAAGCGACACTATAGAAAGTGGCGCCCAGTCTCCCCGAGAGTCGTGCTTTGCGCCAGCTGCAGGCTGGCTTAGCTTGGTATCCAGATCTCCTGCATCTACTGCTAGTCTCTCCTGGATTATATATTCAGCTGGCCTTGACAACGAGAGTCGCCAATGCAAGTGGGCCTGTTGAGATCGAGTCCATCATGGGCCCTATTGCTGTCTCTTATACACATCTAGATGTGTATAAGAGACAGTCGGGGCGCTGACTATCAGCGGAGCGGCGGCCCA